>JARFIW010001151.1:0-422500 GCA_036346225.1 Platerodrilus igneus | reverse complement strand
AGAAGAAAGAAGGAAAAACCTAGGCAGTTTAAAAATAACACAGGAAAGGCAATATTTGGAGAATAATAACCCCAAAGAATGAAACGTCACATCAGATAGTTGACTCGCCTGAAGAAGGCTTTATTGCAGTAGGTTATATTCGCAATCACAAAGTTGAACAGGTTGTTTAGTTTGTGAATGAATGGTGAGCTCATTGTGTTGCAGACGACAATCATGAAGTAACACACACGTCTGTTCATTGTATGAACCTTACCATTAATTTAACTTCTTGTTAACTTTACTTATTTTTTATACAGGCAAACTGTAACCTGAAATTTTCTTTTTGTTGCCTACACTAAGCATACATTTTATGATGATCATTTTTACATCTCATCTTGCCACTTAGGGGCACCTTTCTTACCCCAAATATAAGGGAAAATGGGGTGAAATGATTTTTTTCAAGTTTAATTACTGTTTTTCATAAATTTAATTAAGAATTATCCTTCTATTGGCAAATATTTAAAAGATCATTAACCAAAGTTATTTTAATGGTAAAAAACCGTGCCTAACGTCGTAATTCCTAATTCTATTCTCAATCAAACATCAAGTATCCGGTCTTGCCCTACCATGCTCCACCAGTCTTTTGCTAAAACCTTAGTGGATTGTGTTGTAAATCTAGAATCGGGCTTCAAAATCATTTTTACTTTATAACAAAAAAATGACGTACACTTTATATCCAAGGTTAATAAATACTTATTTGCATTCAAAAATTTTGTATTTATAAAACTTTATAATCTTTTAATAGACAATGCTGTATAATACATAGCTTACATGTTATTTGAACTTGCCAACGCTAAGTATCTCATATAAAAAGTAAGAAACGTTTTCATTGAATATTAAATTCTGATTCCTTCATATAAAGCTTTTTCCTTTGAAGAAGCTTAAATACAAGCAACGGGTCTCTTGGCATAAATTTATGGTATTTCTGCTTTCAAAGAGCCCTTTACGTTATATAAGGCGCTCTGTTTGAGAAAGCAATACATCTCAGGAATAATGTGTAGTCATTTTATAAAAAGGTTTCTTTTAAGTTGAAAGGCGGAAATCGTTATGATTAAAGGTCATATTTCATAAGAAATATAGTTGAGTTTCAACGCTCTTAAGTGTTTGGCAAATGAGAATTTTCAATTGATTATAAATATGAGGAAATCCACGCAATCTGCATGGAAAAAATGAATTCTTCCCTAAAGATGACTCAACGTCATCAGTTGAGCTTTACTGTTTTAATCTAAATTCAGAAAACTCACTATTGTATGATACACAGAGCAAATAGGATTAAGATTCTTTAGTAGATATCAAGCTTCACCGCCAACTTTGACCTAAACTAATGTTGGTGTGTGCTTAACAGATCAGTTAATTAGTATAATCGTATACGTATACATAAATGGTAATGCGACAGGAACCCTAACTTTGACTTTGCCAATATTGCCGCTACTAAAGGATGAACGCTGCTATCTCGCACACATAAAATCCAACTACATACTCATTGATCTAACTTTGCACGAGTTTCCTTATGCAAAGCTAAATGACCTTACGCCAAATTACAATTTGGAACCTGCTTGTTATTTAGGTTGGAGTTTTGATAAAGAGTTACATGCAGGCATCGAATTTAACGTCAACAATATACTTATAATTTATTAATTATACTTATTAATAATTTAACATTTTTTTATATACGAAAATTGAAAGTTAAAGTAATATTTTGAAGCTGATTGTAAAATGAACTAAATTATTTCAAATACTACCAAGCGCGTTTTCTAAAACATTCAAGTAATATTTCCTTTGCTAACTTTTTGGATAATATCATTTACTCACAATCGGTTAGTAATATGTGCATTTATACCCTTCAATACAGTCGGGAAGCGACTCATTACTTACTTCACTTTCCCGGCTAGCCGGGAAAATACTTTCCTGGCTAGCAAGTGTCACTTCCCGGCTAGCAAGTGTCACTTTCTTATTGCATTAAATCATGATTTTTAAAGTCTATTTATTATATATTATATAAAATCTATTTGGAATGGTATATATTAATTGTTACATTAGAATTCTGAGTATTGTTAACTGTTAAAGTAAGGTCACGTGGATGCTGAAAATTATATTGTTGAATTTTAGAAGTCGATAAAGTAGTCGATGTTCCCGGATTTTCTGCATGCGAAAACATATTAGCAATTTTTACTTGTCCATGTAATGAGTTTTCTACATAGCCTTCGGCTACAGTGCTGGATTTCCAACCCCTTAATTTTTTCAACTGTAGAATATCTCCACCAGTATTTGCTAGTAATGTCGCTGACGTACGTCTAAAACAATTGCCTGTAAATCCAATAACATTTTTTTTTAGTTTCAAATAGGTTGCTATTTTTTTGGGAAATTTCCGATAGCATTATGCCTAAAAGGTTGCCGTGTTATTTTGCCAACCCTTATTTAAAAAAAAAAACCTTTCAGATTCGATGTTATTACGAAGATCATAGTATTGCTTTATTATTTTTATCCATTCCGGTTTTGTAATTACAAATGTACGGCATGAATAGGTTTTCGTTACAGTAATTACTGTTCCGTTAATAGTAAATAATTTAAAGCTAAAATTTATTTCTGACGAGTTTGTTGATTATTTACATTCGCCGCGGTATATTTAAATTTGTTAGTAAAATTTCGATGGTTTACTGGAAGCACGCGCCACCAAGTGATAAACGACTATTCCGCATGTGCAAGAACACAGTGTATTGACTGGAAAATCCACAAAGCTCAGAAGAGTATCGATTTGTCGTTCGAACTGACCGCATCGCTGTTTTACACGTTCTACGTAGAACAAATTAATTATATAAACCGCTTTTCTACAGAACCGCTATCGTCGTAAATGTGCTTTGCCACACCAGTCAAAGAGAAGAATAGTTTTTTGTTTATATCGTTTTTTCGTTGGCACGGCTTCACAAACCAACAGGTGAGTGCTTTTAGTAAACGCTAGAACTGATTAAAAACATTAATTATTTGTTGTTTGTTCAACTATCACTTAACTTTATATACAGTCCACTTTTCTCCTAATTAGCTATCGTAGTTTTGTTACCGCATGTTACAATCACTATTATAATTCGATTTTCCAAAATATCTAAATCACTTATTTCCATTTTAGAAGTTCATCGCACCTGCGGGCTCCAGAAATTTCAATAATCAAAGCAACCTTAAAGAAATTATGAATTAAACATATAATTAATATGCACTGAAGAAATTAAAATCTATACCTTTTTAGGAAGATAGTCTATCGGAACATCCTCTAGAAATTAATAGATGTCTGCTTCTGATAATATGTTTGACTTTTTGCTTTGTAACCCACATTCTGTTTTTAAATATGCTCGCAATTTGACATAATTACTGATATCAACATTACACTTAATATTTAATACTGCTCGCAACATCGAGTATCCTGATCATAACGTGGAGACTTTATTTTGTTTAGCTAATTCAGAAAAATACGCAAGGAGTACCTTTTCAGAAGTATGCTGCACACCTTTAGTTACGCACCATTTACTATATATTTCGTAAGCGCTTTCGTATCTCGCCCTGCTATTTTCTAGAATCATGCCTCCAGTAGCCTTTTCTGCAGCATCCCGCAGCTCGGATGGAGTAAAATCAATGTCACTATCTGACATATTTTGTATCAAAGTACAAATACAAACATTAACAATGCGGTACAGACGTAATTCTTACAATCTTATGTCAAAATCAACAAACATAATGTACTCTAGCAACGGTCTCACAGATGTCTTTGTTGAAATAATTTATCAAATTATATAAAAATTAAAATGATTTGACACTTATTTATATTTACTAACCGATTGTAAGTAAAATAGTATACATACCTCGCGGGGAGGATTATTACAGCTTCGTGCCTATAGCTACCTTTGGCGCTGCGCGCTTAGGGCATCTAACCAGCACTCGGCTTTAATGATCTACTTCCCTGCTTAATATGTAATATACTATTGTTATATTTTGTTACATTTTTGTTGTATTTCATGATATTAACGTAAAATATTATATTCGGTAATATAGGGTAATAAAATTGTAATGCGTTGGCGTTACGTTAAATAGGAACCAGATATAAAAGGAGAAAAATAATGTTCACCGGACAAAATTAATATAGACGTACATGTTTATTCTGATTCGATAAATAATTATGTTCACTAATCATGACATATCAATAAATTTCTATTCTATAAATGGAAATTCATCATAACCGTACAACCAAAAAATCTTGGTTTATTTAAACATTATTTAGGTCCATAAATTATTGCAAATCCACACAAAGGTTAAACAGAATATTTATATTAGTAAATTTTCACAGCGTGGTCATGTATTTTTAAGGAGAGCTTTCTACAGTTTGTAGTAGGATTGAAAAAATAAACCTTACATGGGAACACAAAAAATGACAAACAAGTTACAAACAATATCATAAGCATATTCGCACAATGTCTTAATTACTTAAAAACACACACACACACACACACGTAGTTAGTGAAGCTCTCGAATATTAGGTTGCATATAATTTAATCGTATCATATAATATAATGTATTCATTTATATTATTGAACATAAGAGCATTTTGATTTAATATAAATAAACCGTATGGCATAGCGCGTTTCATTTCATATTGCAACAGTTTTTTTTGACCACAGTTGAACACTAACGAATTTTTTGTCCTAATAACCCTAGTATAGTCATTAAAATTATGCGAACCATTTTTAAACGAATAAATACAAGTATTGATATTGTATGTGTTAACCGCCATACAGAAATGCTAGTTTGGTTGCTAACATCAGGCGCAGAAAGTTAATACAACTACTATTAAGGCCAATCAGCTTTCCTGTATAGTGCATAGCACATTTGCGCTCACATTAGCTAGAGCTCTCGTAGAGAAGATAATGGAACTAATAAGGGTTCTGGTGTGTAACTTGCGCCTGGCTTTTTGTGCGGTAGTTGAACCCTAGTGCGCTCGATACTAGGCCTTGATGTTTTAATGATGGTAAGAATTAAAATAATAATTAATTAGACCAACTAAATAATTTGTTGTAGCGCATTTTTCGTAATTTAACTTTTTGAAGATTTTCTCTTCGTAAATTTCCCTTTCATAATTGCACTCTTCGTAATTTTGTTTTAAGTAATCTTCCAATTTTTGTTATAACGTTCCTTTTAAAAGACGTTTTTAAATGACTTCTAATAAATAACTTCGCTTCGAGAATTCCTGAGATAAATTCATTTAATAATTCTTTGGACATTTGTGTAAATAACACAGAAAATATTCGTTTAATGATTTCGTAAAAGTACGATAAGATATGTTTTTCAACGCTTCGTAGAAGTCTTTAATTAGATTTTTATTTTTATAATTATCAACCTTAAGAAGTCGTTTTGTATTATCTGGTTTTACAAAACTAAAGCAGCGAGTATGCTGTATTTAAAAGAAGATAAAATTCTACTTTGGTACCTGTGAATATCAAATTATGGTTCATTCACGTCAACTTTGCGATAAGTGATTGATCCAATATGAACGTCCTTCAACCGTACGATGGATAGTTGGATTTTGTGTAATGTTATGGGAAAAGCAATAAGTTCGAATTTTGAGGAAACGTTCTGCAAGATTTACACACAATAGAACGTATAAGTCTAGTATTGGAATTTGGTTGGTCCAGTTCGTGCGTATAACAAAAACGCATAGAAGTTAGCATGGTCCAGTCCAAGGGTCAAGCAGTTGTTTGTGTCATGTGGAACATGTGGATTTTACGTCACTTGTTTTCTGAAAAATGTATGTATTAACAACTTCCCGAACATGTTGTGACGACAACATGTAAAGAACACCTGCAGAGCCAAGGTAAGAGATTAAAATTATTCTTGCATCACATCTACATTTGGTGATCTTTGATACAAGGCTGCTTCAGAAAATATTTTTGTAACTATCTATTCTGATAAACCCGTTTCGCATATTAAGAAGGACCTTAGTAAATTTTTGTTGTCAATACTAGTCCAGTATAATTAATACTAAATTTTATGAAATTAAGCAAACTTAAAGAGTTCCTATTGAATGTATGATTTCACTCACGATTTTTAAATAATGAATTAATAGACAAAGTAGTTAAAGTTTTATAAATATGTAAACAGAAAAAGCAGATCTGAAATTTCTGGTATAAATTCAAGTTAAACCTTTGTAACTAAAGTAATGTTTAAAGTTTTGATATTTTTCTTTGATTATATAATCCTACCTTATGAATAGATGAAACTTGTATTATCTTTTCTTAAACATGAATTTTATATTTACGATTTTTATGAAAGACCAATTTTAATTAAAAAAACAACATTTAATTTTCTGAATTAATTGTTTTAATCTGAACAAGTACGTTCAGAAATAGGGTAACAAAGTATAAGATCAAATAGAGTAAAGTGAGGAACCCAATTTAACAAGAAGCTTTAATAGCCTTTTCAGTATTTGCAGCATAAAACCTGTGTTCGTATTATTGTTGCCTGATTAATCTTTGTTGTTTTTTTATATGAGGTAGCAAGAGAATACTTCTTGTGTCCTCATTTTTGTATATTTAACTAAATTTTCTTTACAGCTCCTGCGTTAGCAGTTAATACGGTATTCCTCCCTAACGACGCCCAAGTCCCCCTTAGGGAAACCCCGTGTTTAAAGTTAATGACTTGGTGGCGCCCTATTCAAACCCCTGTTTTGTCGAGAATTTAGCCCTAGTAATAAAATAATGCTTTGTAAAAAGAACCACGATCAATCCTCATAAGCTCTGCCCAAGGAATAGACCCCTAGCATAGTCGGAAGATAAATCCGTTCCATCATTTTAAGGAAATCCCTCCTTAAAGGTTACTGGTCACATTTGGGGATATAAAAATAACCCCTAACTATTTAACCCTATCAGTAAACGATAAGATTGTGTTATAATATGCTCAATATGGAGACTGTAACATGACATATTCCCCAACACATAAGGTGTGAGAGAAATGAAAGAAGCTAGACACACAACAGAAAAGAGTTAATCAATTACTTGTCAACCAGTAACAAATGGACATGTGAAAGGATATTATAGATAAGATAAGTAGAAGAGTTCCATGGGATATGGATTAGCAATCGGGAGTTCTACGTGTTGAATCCGCAGAAAAATCTACAAGAACCCAATATCTAACTAGAGAGTTAACTCTTGTTACGTTCACTTTCGACGGCAAATTAATACACACTTTTCTTTATCTTACATTATTCATTCACGTAGGTTCTGTTTCAATACTTTAACAACATCCTGTATATTTTACCTTCCTATAATAAGTACGTTTCATAATAATTTTTCATTTTAAACCTATTTACTTCGAAACGAAAGGTTTACTAGATAATTGAAATAGTCGGTACCTTGTTTTCGGTGTTCGCTGGCTTGCTACACATTGCTATAACGTACAATTAATTCTTATACTGCTACGACCAAAAGACTCGTTGAAATGAGGGATCGCACTTCACCGATAAAAAGTTGTTTTCAAGTTTCTATTTAACATCTGGCTATGATAACGCGAGTATTGCATTGAATCCTTGCTAGAAAACGAATTCATTTACTCGATTCTTTCTGAATGTATATGACAACGATTACTCGTTGTTAGCTTTTATTTTTTTGTTATCTTTACAATTTCGTGCACATACTGTGTGGTAAGTATTTGCGCTTTTTAAAAAAATGTACTTTTTGGTGTAAATAAATTAGTCTTTACTCGTAATTATTGTAGCTTCTTCTTTCGGTGGACTTAACGACCCGTTGGATTGCCGCTCCTTTTTGGAATGGAAGGACACCAACACTGCGTGATCCCAAGTATCTCTGTTCCGCCCTTTCATTAGGACCAACCCTACGCTGTGAACTTGAGGGTGAGTGTTTAGCCGCCATTTTCTGATATGGGTTTTATGTACTTGATGAAACGGTATATTTATAAAGTTCTTCTATTGCCGACTAAATTTTGTAGGGGTAAAACGATTCTCTTTATGTGAGATGATATTTATTGATAATATTGTATTATATTCTGACCTTTTACTGTGATAATTTTATTGTAGTTAACTTTATTCTCACGATGGTGATTTAGATCTGTTGTTGGTGATGTAATTGTAAATTTTTGTTAATTAAGACCTCGTAGCGATATCTTTATAGATTTAATTTTATATTTAGAATGAGAATTCAGAGCTGTTGTTTTTAGAGTTGTAATTTCCTTTTGTGTAATTAACATAGGGGAGGGACCTAAAAACTACAGCTCGCCATTTTAAGGAATGATTTTTGCTCTATCTGATATATGTATATTGTGGTTATTATTTTTTTTTTGTTTTTGGTTATAATGCACTGTTATGTCTCACCAAAATGTCACTTAGGTTAATTATAAGTATTGATAAGAACTGTTGATTTCTTTTTTTTATTTCAGGCTTTCCTTTATTTTTCTTTTGTATTTGTAAGAGCCCGCCTACTCATGATCTGAGCCCGGGCATCTTTTCATTGTCCTGCCAGCTACCTAAATGTACGTAGCACTCCATACCATCTTAGTGGGAAATTAAGTATCCTTTCTCAACGTGGATTTCAGCTAGTGAGTTGAATGACTTTAATTATATTGGTACTTAGTTGTAAGTTAGTAGATAATTTTAAGATGGCATGTATTTATGAAACTTGTTTAGTTGGGCACTAAGAGTGTAAAACGTTCACCCGTATTGTAGGTTGTACTTGTTTACTTTGTTAGATTTACTAAGCCTGGACATTGGAATTAAAGTTAACAAAGTGGAGGATTTGGTTAAATGGTTATATGTAAATAAGCAAAGGTGTGACCAATCAAAGGTGACTAATTAATGTAATTTCAAATGTTGTATGCGTACCGGTTCACCGGAAGATTGTTATGCGACTTGTTAAAATTTATTTAGGTAACTTTCAAAGTTTGTGTGTAACTGTTTTCAGGAATATTGTTATGTTTGGTGTTGAAATATATTTAAGTAATCTTAAAAATTTTGTATATGCCTACTTACAGAAATAATATGATATTGTATTAAAAATAGATTTAGGTAACGCAGACTGTTTTTCTTGATTGAATATATCGGTTAATTGTACGAGAAACTCTATTTTACCAGTAAGTTAACGTAAATAAAGTCTCCAAGAATTACTCGTCGTCCAGAAGATTATCACTATACGAGTTGGCGCCCATAAATTTCACAGTGTTGAAAGTCTTTAAAGGTAAGTGATATTGGTAAAGTAGCGTAAACTGCACCTAGTTAATTGTTGTACTTTCAATTTCTGTTCCGTTTGATGCTTTTATAGAATCCCATTGCCACACGACTGTAGTTAGCCGATGTATCCTTAATTTATAACGGGATTCCCGCTTTTTCTGGGCAATTCCAAATTTAATAATATAACGCTTCCTTCACCAGTAACAAAATTCAAAATAAATTTCCCAGCACGGTATGCTTTATATTAAGCATTCGTAATAATTGTTTTAAAAAACGATAACCTGTCCTTTATGTGAGTTGTGTAATATTTCTAATTTTTCTTGCATTTTTCTGATTATTGTCTAATAAGTGTTTGATATATGTAAAATGAACTACCTCGATTAAAACTTCTTAAATATACCTTATATAAATTGGTTGTTCAATGTACGTAGTATTGTATTAATCACTATCTAACTTGTAAACACCACTTTTGTTTAATGATTCAATGCGGGTTAATTGTCTTTAATTATTTTTAAGGCATTTTTAAATTTAAATATATTATTTTTGCCTTATATTTTTTAGTATTTAATTTTTATATGTAATTTCCTTATCGCTTTAAGTTTAAATTAAGCGCTTTTTTCTGAACTTTTACGTGATTTTTGTTGGGAATTGTGCGGTTGGCTGTCAATGGTCGCCTAATTGTCATCAGCCTGTTGACTATGTGTTCAATTGGTCGCTAGTGTAAAATGGAGTGCTAATGAATTAGACTATTCTTTTATGTAAAGGAGAACAACAGTATGGGTTTGCTTTCCTACTCCAAAGATCTCTCCTGAATGGTTGGTAATAGATGAAAGTTCATCCGTTTTAAGTAACTTTTGAAGCCTTTCGACTATCTTGTAGCTATACTCTCGCAGACTTTGAAGAGAATCACAAGAAGGGGGTAGAGGTGTGTTGAAACAACGAACAAGCTAGGCATCACTACACTTTGAAGACCTATATAAGTTAAAAAAACACTCCAAAGGAGAGTGTAGAAACAGTGTCGTGAATATACCTTGAAAAAGCACAAATGCTTTTGTCAAAAATTGCACAAAACCTAAACCTGAAAGAAAAACATACTAATTATTACGAAACAGCAGTTTGCGTCTCAAAACACAGTTCAAAACACATACGGTAGCTTTTATCATGTGGAGGCTGATGCAAAATTTCATAACTTGCTATTCGATATCAACAATAACCCTATTTTAAAACACAAGTTTTGGATCAATTAGATATCGTTTTACGATTCACTTTTTCACTTTAGTAATGAAAACAATAATCATATGAATAATTATATTAATAGTGAAACATTGTAAATTACATAATCACATATTAACAAGAGATCATTAAGTCCTATTAAGATAAATATTTCAATATTTTATCTGATCAAGTATCTCAAGTTGTTAAAAAAACTTGGAATACTAGTTCTAATATTTAGATTTTAAGAATTTACATAAAAAATATAAATGTATATTATACTTGAAATCTATATTTATATACCAATACTCAGGTCTAAGGTGTAAGTTTACAAAGACAATTTATAATTAAAAATTGTAGTAAGAGCAAAATAATGAATCATAATGGGTTCAGTATTAAAAGCACCATTGGGCACAAACATAAGTTGCCAAAAAGCATGCTCATTAGGTTTCTCTTTGCATATGAATTAAGGCAAGCATGAACTGATGTTCTAAATTTTAATACAAATCATCTTATATTTTATTACTTCATTTAAATTTGAAAAATATCGAATCACAAAATGGAATTATAGCACACTTTTTTAGTTATTAAAAATGGAAAAACATTGCCACTATTAGGAACACGTGATAACATTAAATCGTAAACATTTAATATAGTATTTCATTAATTTGATAGCATAGTCAATTTAATTTTGTAATCAAAAGCTTTCCACGATAAAATGCTGAATGCACAAAGTAATGCGCCGTTAAAATAAAACAAATGAATAAACAAGTTGGTTCACTCAAAGGTGACAAAGCAAATATTTTTGAAACAAATACTAAAGCAGAACTTGGAAGATCAACTTCGACAGGGCTTCTTCGATATGTAGTTTTTCATGATGTAAACTGGTTCTCGACATCGGGAATTGCAGAACGAATTTAACAAAAATTATGGACTGACAACAAAACGAACAAAATCAGCTTTTCATTTCTTAAATCAAATTTCTTGAATACTTGAATATTGAACTGCGTTACGTAGATTTAATAAGGCCATCAATAACTAAAACTTAAGCATATCGTCAGTTGATGCTTAGTTGTAATATTTATTCTTAATTGTTATATGTACCATTAGTTGTATTAATTGTACTCGGTTGTGATACCCTCACTTAGTTGCGCAATGTCCTGTATGCTACAAAGAAATTTAACGAGATATAATCCATCTCGCTATTCAATTCGAAGAATGTCGATACAGATACCGCCCTTATCGGGCAATATTTTTAATAACTTTATACTCGAACCAATAAAAACGGTTGGCTCTCTTCTCTTGGTGAGAAACAAGAAAGATATTTGAACGCGTGTGTACATGCATAAGTAAACAAAGGCAACTACAAACTTGAATGTTGACTTTTAAAGCATTACATAGATTTCATTTAAAATATTAAAACGTGTTTGCTTATTATTATAAGATGAAGATTACACAAGGTATTACGATTTTAATTAAAGTTTGTATAGAAAAATAGGTAAAAATAAATATCGTAACACTAAAACGTTACAAGCCAATAAGTAGGGATGTCGTAGCGTTTCAGGCAGTAAAGTAGAAGCTTTTTACCGGTACCCTGAAAGGTGAAGTAAGCAGAAGTAAGCTATTACTTAATCTCATATTCCTTTATTTATCTGGTACCTAGGTTTCTTCTGCAGCAGATTTCGATAGACATGAAAACTCTCCTGAATGTCAATTAATCATTTAATCTTCCCATGATTTTGTATTTTAAATGTTGTGCTACGCAACGAAACTTATACCTGTTTATATAAGCCTCAAATCGAAGCTTAAAATATCTAAATTAAGTTTTAAACATCTCAATGTGGTAAAAGGCTACAATTAATCTTAAATGTGGCAATTGGTACTAAAAATACCAAAGTTAAATTTGCTTGAGTGATATTGACCGTTCGGTTAACTGTTATTAATTTCAAGGTAACGGGTTTTCTATTAACAGCCACCATTTTAAATTTAGCGCCATTTTTCATGTGTGCGGTTGCTAACAGTAATTGTTTGACATTTTAGTAGAAAATGTTAAACGGTTAACAAAAATGGAAAAATATAAACTTAAATGCATTGAAATGGTGAAAACTTACAATAAATATGGTGCAAATTTTAAAAAAACTGTTTGTGAGGTTCCTACTGCCTTTGGAGAAGTTAGTGATGTAAAGAGTGCATCTCGTGTTCGTTTAGCAAGATCAAATAAATCCACAAAGGCTGTAACTGCATGTGTGGCAAAAACTCTGGTCATTCCAAGACGATCACAGAAATTGGGTAAATCGCAAACCCGTTTGCACCGTACTTTATATAAAAATCTTGGTTTAGAAACTTATAATAAAATCATTCTGAGCGATGAGGGACATTTTCATTTTGCAGGCTAAGTTGATAAACATTATGATCGCATTTTGTATTCTGAAAACCTCGGAGAAATATTCAAATATCACTTTATTCAGAACTACTGACAGTTTGGTACCGATTTTGGGCTGGTAGTTCGTATTTTTTTGAAAATGACACAGGAACGATTTCAGTTAATGGAATCAATTATCGAACAAAGTTCACCGCCTTTCTTGGTGTTAAGTTGATGGTTTAGACGTGGACAAATAGAATATTTGGTAAACCCGTTTGTTCTAGCTTTTATTTGAATTCTTTTTAATTCTATGTCAAAGTTGGTTTTAGAATGAGATATACACAGTGACATGGAAACTGCAACACCAAGAAGGGTTGGGAATTTTTTGAGCAAACTTAGCAGATACGTTTAACTACTTGAAGATAATAGTTGATTAAAATTTCAAAGAAAAACAACCATAAGATCGACACCATTTTTATTAATAATGTCCCCCTCCCTTCTCCGGTTATTACACACCTCATCACTCTTTGTGGAATCGAATGTCTTAAGCAACCTGCACTTCATGCCGGAGATCTTCCAGTGTATGCGGAGGATTTGCTAAATTCCCAAGTCTTCTACTCATAACGTCTCACACATATTCAATTGACTAAATATCGGGAGATCTAGATGGTTATGCTAAAATACTGACATGGGTGTTTTGACATCGGTTAAGAATAGTTCTCGCTACTTGAGGACGGGCATTATCCTGCTGGAAAAGTGGGTCTTCGAACTGTTGGGGATAAGGAACGATATGGGGTTCTACAACTTCATTAACATAGCGCTCGGTGTTTATATTGCATCCGATGAACACCAAATGAGACCTACTTTCATATGTTATAGCACCCCATACTACAAACTCACCGTTAGGTGCACGTGCCTTTCAACAGAAAACTTAACACCGGCACGTTTCTCATGTCTTCGCCTGACATTCATGCGGCCATCATGCATACTCAAACAGAATCGGAATTCATCACTGAATACTACCGTATGCCACTCCAGGTTCCAGTGAAAACTGAACCACTACTCTAAACGTTGCTGTCGGTGTTGAGCCGTAGGCGATAATACAAGATGTTGTCAATAGGATTGTAAGTCGAAAGCCCTAACCCGGCGATAAATCTTTCGAAGAGCTATAAGACGATCTTCATTACCTAACCAGTGATCAGCAATTGACCTTGTACTTGAGAATAGGCCTTTCAGATTCTTGAGGCAAAGATGGCGGTCTCATTACTTTATCTTCAGCCACTCGTTCCTTTTTTACGACATTCCTGTCCTTTTCTAGTCCATAATTAATAATAACGCATAATTGTGGATTGGTTCCGGTTAAGGCGATTTGCAATTTCGCTGAACCAAAAACCACTTTCTCGCAACTCAACAATTTGACCTCTGTCGAATTCGCTCAACTAGTGGTAATTTCCACGTAGTCGCACTCTAGGCATAAACACGCCCTCGAAAGACGAAAATTGACTAATGTTTAACAGATACAATACAAAAATCAACCAAAACTTGCAGGAAATATACCGGATAAAAATATTAAAAAGAAATGACAAAAGTGTCAGATATACCAATACCACTTCATCTATCGCAACGCAATTTTAATCAATTATTACCTTTCAGTAGTGAAGTATATCTGTCACGTTTGGTCAAAAAATACCTAACCATTCTTGGTGTTGCAACTTTTATGTCACTGAGTATATATTTATCAAACGGTACATCATAAAATGATATTCTGTTAATTTCTGAGTTTGTGAAAAACTCTAACGTCCTTTTAAGAAATTCCAATAAAATAATATTAATGGTACAGAAAACTTGCAAAAACTAACAGATATTTAAATTACAACTTTAATATTTTAACAAGCACAAACTAGCGTTATAAACAATTTAGTGAGTCGGTCTATAAAACTATCAAATAAAAAATATTATCACAAAAATTATTCAAAAATTAGAGGAATTCTTCTAGAAAATAACTATATCTTACAATTTATACAAAACCAAAGTAAAATAGGAATTGATACAAACAATAACAGAAATAACACCAAATACCCAACACACTGCCAAAAATGAGTTTTGACAAAGAAACTTCACCCATTTAAAAGAGAAAAATTTATATCAATCCTTAAGTAGAAAGTAATTTATCAAATATATTCTCAAACAGTAGCTATATTTTATTAAACAAAAATATAATTTGAAAAACTCAATCCAACAATTTATACAAGCAATCAAACCTAAGACTTTGGTACGTACCGAATTGACTTTATGTAACTTAATTATTTTTACACTACAGGAGCAGAAGTGACGTAACAGTTAATTGGTGCATCGGGGTGGGTACTATGTAAGTAAATACAATACACTTAGGGATATGCAAGTTGTGACATTTCTACTAAATACCTGTACGCATACCTTGAATGGTCGTTATAGTCTAAGATCCCGACCTGCCCGACCTACCCTCATAGACATTCCAGGTGAATCAAATTTCTTATTAAAGGTAATGCCATAATAATCAAATTTTCAAACGGTTGCCGCTTAATATCCTGGCATGGCTACTGTTAATGAATATTTGTTTAATTAATTTTTTTTCACTACTTCCTGTCACCCATATTCCTAAATATCTTAGCTCCAATTGGAAGCAAAGTATATAGAGAGTATGACAAAGCTAGGTTGCCTACCTTTTTCCTGGCATAACTGTCGGGTAGCCAGGTATGAGCAGGTGAGGCTGTACATGTACTACACCCTCATCGACATTCTGAAAATTTTATAATGAAAAAAAATAGCAAATTTTATTGCGAATAACGTAGTATAGGGTTGCCTTAGCAAAGCTTGGCAATTGTTAGGGTTGTCGCGTTTTAAAGTTATACAAGTCCGTGAGCGCGCGGGGCGAGAGAGAGACGCACTGCACGCGCTACTCCATGCGATAGAGGATGAGACACGATATAGCAGCTGCTCGTGAGACAGCTGCCGTAATAAATGGAGTGCGCATGCTCAGTGTATTCTGTGCTCTTATGTGCTCCGAACGTACCACGTTTTCTTACTAACCTGGAAATGTAATTGTGAGCAGTAATCATTTTGTTTTAAAATGAAGAAGTGTTTTTGTGCGATTTGACAGATTCTGTGATTGATTTTGAACATGAAACATTTAAAACTGTAGACTAAAATTATTATTTCGTGAAGAAAAAGCGTTCAAATATCATGATGTTGAGCTTCATGAGGAGTCATTTCACTCTGTAGGTTATCATTCCTCGTGTTATAAAAAAGTGACTGTATTACATAAAAAATATGACGAACAGTATAAAGAATTCGTCAGAAATTATGAAGTAAGTATAAATTACTGAATTCTCGAATCAAAATTTTTTAAAGTATTTTAAAAATGTTTATTTTCCAAAACGGGAGCATTCGAATTCTTTATTTATTTCATTTCATTCAATTTTCAGATGAATTCAAGTATATCTGTAGCCGATGATCAGCCAGAGGATTCTGGATCATCCACTCCCGCTTCTCCATCAAAATCATCAACGCCATTCAAAAACATACCATGTCTGTTTTGTGGCTGCATTCAGAAAAGAAGTGGAAAGAACAGGTACAATGTTATGCTGCTTCAGTCTGAAGAAACTATTGAAAAAATTAAAATGAGCGCGGAAAAAGTTTCTGATTCAGAGATGCTGGCAAAGCTGAAAAAAAAAACTATAACTTATCATAAGACTTGTTTATCGTCATATCGGCTACAAGAAAAGTGGAATGCCGAGGAACATGTACAGTCGACTTGGCATGAGAATAGGAGGTACACAGATTAGCTTTTGAATCCTCGGAGATTTTATTATGAGAGAAATAATCGAAAACGATAAAATGCTGTATTTTACGCAATTATTCTCTCGATATCAAGCGCTGTTGTTCGAGTTCGGAGAGAATCAAGTAGACGTCCAAGAAATCGCTAATTACCGACCCGAGCATTTGGAGAAAAAAAATTTTGAAAAGTTTTCGTGATCGCCTAACGATTGAAGCATCTATTGGACCGCGTTGCAAAAAAATTGTTTACAAAACCGACATTGACGTATCGATAATGGCCAATAATACAAAATTATTAGAAACGAAAGACGACAATAAATTCGATGATATTGCTTTTCATTTGAGGAATTCCGTGAAAAATATTGATTGCAAACCGCTGCCAAGCCATCTGACAGCAGATGATATAATTCGTGGAGAGTGTGTGATTCCCGAAACACTATTTACATTCATGCAGAATCTCGTCGCTGGACCCCACGCTTCTAATAAAAATGGTAGCGACAATTCTCTCGTGGTTACCGCATTGTGTAGCGATATTATCTATGCTGTTACAAGAGGGAGATGTAAACCTGCGAAACACTTAACCCTTGGATTATCTATTAAGTCTCTAACAAATTCTCGACAAGTGATCACCATTCTTAACAGACATGGACATACAATCGGTTACAACTTGGCTGAAGAGCTAGAAACAGAAATGACGTATACAGCAGTGGAACAGAGTAAATTAATACCAATGAGCATCGACAGAGTAGGAGGACTTAGCACTCACGTGGCTTTTGATAATTTCGATCGCTTCGTTGACACGACTTCAGGGAAAGATACCATGCACGACACTGTCGGAATAATCTATCAGTTTCCTCGGGCGGAAGATGAAAATCCTGAAGACATTGATGCTACCACGTCTTCAAACGTTCCACTTGATGACAGCAGAGACGAAGATGGACCTTCTGTGCGAAAAAGACGGCGTTTTACCGAAATTTCACGAGGAATCCGACCGTATTACTCAAAACCGAAAACAAGTATGCAGCTGCTTCCTGTTGATTCATTTACCAGTTTTATCGATCTATGTAAAGGTGCCATTGAGATTGCCATTGATAAAGATCTTTTATGGATAATTTCCTTATCAAATAATATTTCGACTCCCATGTGGTTGGGCTTCAACTGTAAAATTTTCAGTGACAATAGTGACATTCAAAAAGTTGACTATTTGCCACCCATAAATCAATCTCCAACGTCTTATGCAGTTGTGAATCAGACACTTGTCTTGGCTAAGGAAATTAGTGAGAAATGTCAACAGCAGATAATAATTGCAACATATGATTTGGCCATAGCGAAAATGGCAATGCAAATACAAGAGAGTAACAAGCCAACATTCGTCAATTTGGGAGCTTTTCACACGCAGATGGCATTCTTCAAGGCTATTGGGAAATTTATAGACAGTAGTGGATTAGTTGAAGTGTTGATTCGGGCTGATGTATTAGCAAGCGGCTCTATGAACAGTTTTTTGGACAGCAAGCACTTCAATCGCTGTAAGCGGCTGCATCCTCTGACCGCCGCTGCACTACAGATACTTCATCTTGAGCAATATTTATCCACAACAAATGTTTCACCGGAGATGCTAGATGAACTATCACAAACAGTTGTCAACTTTACATCCGATGAATCTATTTGTAATGTCAACGAACGCATTGAGTTGCCTGATGCATTAAACAAAATTATTAACGGATATAAAGAGTTCTGCAAACAAACTATGATAGGCAAACACGGAAAAACGGCTCAGTACTACTATCAATACTGTGAGCTAATCAACTTATTCCTCCAGTTTTCAAGAAGCATCCGTACCAGCAACTTTGAACTCTACTTAAACTCCATTTACAACATGAGTGATTTATTTTTTGCACTCAATCAACCAAATTATGCAAGATGGTCTCTAATGTATCTAAGTAATTTAATTAGATTGCATAATGAAAACTCACCACTGGTTGCAGAATTTCGACGTGGCGCGTTTAGAATTAGACGTACAGAAGCTAAATTTGCTAGATCACCAGTGGACTTGACGCTAGAGCAAACTATAAATGCTGATGCGAGTAATCAATTAGCTAATAATCTTACCGCAGAATCCATATCCGCCCGACAAAGATGGGCTCTCAGTCACAGCATGAGAACAAAAATATTGTCTGCTGTCAAGGAGAATGTTGGTCTGTCGCAAAAAGACGACACGTCTCATTCTCTACAAAACAGCAAAATAAAAAAAGATAAAAAAAACCTCGACAGTATTATTGGAGTGATTAAAAATACAATGAATCCATTTGACGATAGCATCGATAAAAATTTTTTATTCAATATTTCCACTGGTAAAGCTGCGTCCACAGATGTTTCAGATTTTTTGCTGACTGTTAAAACAGTAGGGCATGAGCAAAAGTTAGCTTTTATTAGTGATTGTGACTCAGCGAACAGCAGATTTGAAAAGCCTATATCTCGGAACAAAATTTGTAATTTTGCAGCCCAATGTGCATCGAAGCGTCAGGCCAAGACTGGTAAAGTAGCGGTATTGAAAATGGAACGAGACATTTTTGGTCGTCTGCTTGCAATCAGCATTGAGAAAAAAATTAACGTAGAATACTGTTTGACGTTCCCACTAGCACCAATGCCGCCTGCACTTTTCTCGTGCACTGGTGAAATGTTAAAAACAGATAAATCTAAATTAGCGAAGGCTCTAAAGTCTCAAGTAGAAATGGTTCGGCCAACCCAGATCGACGTTGAAATAATCGATGGTTTTTACTTTTTACATCTTGTCGGATCCTCAATGCCTCAAACTTTTGATAAAATTGCTGAATCTATCCTCATAAAACTTTGCTCCACCAATGCTAAAGAAATACATATTGTATTTGATCGCTATTTGACGCCCTCAATCAAAGATTCGGAAAGACAGAACCGACAAGGCTATGATATGCCATATACGATTACAGGACCTCAACAAACTAGACCCACAGATTTTTTTGCAAGTCTGAAAAATTATCGTTTCAAGAAGGCTTTAGTACGGTTCTTGGCTAGTTACTGGGAGAGTCAACACTTGGCATCGATAATTGAAAATAAAAAAATCTTCATAACAGTAGGAAGTGAATGCTATTCTTTCCAAGTAAATAACAACCGTGTCGTGAAACGTCAAGAAATTGACTATCAATGTCAACACGAAGAAGCAGATACGCGAATAGTGTTCCACCTTGCTAACGTAACACCAAATTCTAAAATCTTAGTAAAAGCCTCTGACACAGATATTTTAATAATTTTGCTGGCCAATATGCATAAGCTGTCATCGGAAGTTTGGCTAGCGGGATCATCGATGAAGACAAGAAAAAATGAGGATCTCAACTGCATCAATTGCATCAATTGCACAGAATTGTCATCGAAGTTGGGAAATTTATTATGCTCAAGTCTTCCAGATTTTCACGCTTTCACAGGCTGCGATTACACAGCTGCTTTTTTCAATAAAGGAAAAGTTAGACCATTCAATATTTTCTCCAAAAACAAGACTTTTCAAAGGTTTTTCTCGTCATTGACAGATGAAGCTGACATTTTCTTGAGCAAAAATCGACGTGGTTCAAGAGTTTACTGCTCTTATGTACGGCATCAAACAGTGTACAAGCGTAAACGAGGTGCGATATCGCATTTTCAAAAAATTATTCGAGTAAAAAATGATGAAAATTCATGAAAAAATTAGAAGCTTCGACTCGAATATGATGCCACCCTGCTGGAGATCACTAAAACAAAAGATGTTGCGAACGATTTACGTTAATTCTATGTGGCTCCATGCAACCGATCCGTGTTGTACTAAACTGCAGCCTGAAAATTGTGGATGGTACTTGGATGGGCATTTGAAGCCGATAGGATTCCTTGGAGATCCGACACCCTTACAGGTCGAAGACGTTCTCGAAATTACACAGGAAGACTCTGACGATGATGATCAATCAGAATTGAACTTTGAAATTGCAAGTTCTGATGATTCAGATAATGATTAATTAATTACTCGCATTATTTTTTTAGTACACTGTAATATTCTTTGTATTTATAGTTTAACGTTTGATAATAAAATCTCAAAGAAACAATTAACAGATCTTTAAGAATACTATGAGAATAATCTTTACTTTGATATTTGATAATGAAATATATTTTTTCCTTCAACATTTGATCCTAATAAACGCAGCAAATATATAAAAAAATCCTCTCCTTCTATCATATAGTGCTATATCGTGTCTCCTTCTCTATCGCATGGTGTAGCGCGTGCAGTGCGTCTCTCTCTCGCCCCGCGCGCTCACGGACTTGTATAACTTTAAAAACGCGACAACCCTAACAATTGCCAAGCTTTGCTAAGGCAACCCTATACTACGTTATTCGCAATAAAATTTGCTATTTTTTTTCATTATAAAATTTTCAGAATGTCGATGAGGGTGTAGTACATGTACAGCCTCACCTGCTCATACCTGGCTACCCGACAGTTATGCCAGGAAAAAGGTAGGCAACCTAGCTTTGTCATACTCTCTATATACTTTGCTTCCAATTGGAGCTAAGATATTTAGGAATATGGGTGACAGGAAGCAGTGAAAAAAAAATTAATTAAACAAATATTCATTAACAGTAGCCATGCCAGGATATTAAGCGGCAACCGTTTGAAAATTTGATTATTATGGCATTACCTTTAATAAAAAATTTGATTCACCTGGAATGTCTATGAGGGTAGGTCGGGCAGGTTGGGATCTTGTACTATTAGACTTCCTTGTATATTTTAAGTCTTTGAGCAACAACCCACCTGAAGGAAAGAACACAAATAAAGCCTACTTGAAAGATTAGTATCCTGTGTAACTGTTTGGCGGTTCCCACTACTGATGGAGGTTGATGGAACCGCGCTCACACCTCTAAGAATAAACAAAAAAAAACTGTATACACCTAGCCTATATTGTAAAACATGATTTCAACAACAAATAATAACAGGAACAAGGACTGTGATCAACCCCTAAATGGCCAAATATGTGTTTAGCAATAATTCAGTGACAGAAATTTAAGTAATTTGATTTTTACGTGCTCATTTGCTTCTACAATAGTAAACTTCTAGTTACGAAAATTTTGTATGTGCAATGTGCTTTAACTAAGCCTGTTCCAACGTTAGTGTTCCCTGTTTAATAAGCTTTATACATTATGACTATCAACCCCAATAATAAAGTACAACAAAACTGCATATGATGCTTATATACTGTAAATTTTTTGGTTCCTTCAAAACTCCATTGACATCCAGTGCAGGATATCGTTGCAGGTTAAAAAGCTAACTTGTCGTTAAACAACGCTCACGCCAGCAACTTTCACGAGATCCGTACATTCACATCTGCGTATCTCCGCATCCAAAAACCTGTTTTTTTCACTAACAGCTCAGGGTAAAATTGCCGTTACGTTAGACCATCGTACCTGGTTTTCAACGACGTTCCACACTGCGGTTCGAAAATCTGCCATCTAATGTTTTGTGTCTAACAATAATGTGATCTGATTATGATTTCTCCTTTTACTATCCGAGGGTTTCTATAAGTGTAATTTTTCTGGGGGTGCATTGTATGCTGTTCTTGTTCTCATGGGTTGTGTGTTTAAACTGTTCTATTTTCGAGGTCATTGTCATTCTATCGGCGTGAAGCCTAATTCATCCCCATGATGTTGTATTGTAATACCGATAGTTTGTGGATTTCGTTTTGTTCTCAACATATATTTATGGCTGTTTTTTATGCGTATGTGTTTTTTCGCGTATATAGCCCCATGGTTAATGTTGTTTGAACCCGTATGAATTTGTAAAAATAACTTTATTATGAACGTTGTTTTCCCAGTTTCAATCTGTAATCTTTCGAATTTAATACTAAGGACTATAAAGTACCAATATTTACTAACATTTGTATTCAGTGAACTAGGAACTTTCGTAATAATTTGTCATTCTAATTTAGTATTATATTGAAATAGCAACGTTATTAAATGTAAACTACCAAACGCTGACAAGGGCAACAATATAGTCATTCTAGATAAACACGATTACACTAGTAAGGTTGAAACTATGCTACATAATGGTTCTTACAGACCGATCGTCGAAACACGTATAAATAAAAAAATTTTTGGCAACATGATTAGATCAAACGTCGGTTACGAAAGAATGTATTAATCTTGTCACGCTTGCATTGAAATTCAAATTCAAATCGGAAATTCCAAAATTGTATTGCTTAGCTAAGATCCATAAACAAGATAAATTGATGAGTCCTATTGTGTCTGATATTAACTCGCCGACTTATTGCTTATCCAAATGATAATCGAAGGAATTTAAGGTTCTGAATATAATAGTTTGTCAGTGGAGGATTCCATAGAATTTATTGATAAAATTAAAAATGTTTTGTTAGAGAGACACGATATCTTAATTTTATTTAATATCGGTTCATTATTTCCAAGTATCCCTATTCCACAAACTTTGTCATGTTTAAGGAAAGTTTTTAATAACAATAACGAGATTAAAGATGAATTTATAAAATTAACCTTTCACTGTATGTTCCAGAACCACTTTTAGTTTAACTAAATGGTTTGTTAACAACATGAAGGGACAGAAATGGTAAATAGTCTTTGTTACGTTTATTTTTCTACATAAATTAAATACCCTATACAGTGTACCTGTTCAGTATAAGCCCGTTTAACATAATTTTAACTCAAATCCACTTTATTTTTAAAACAAAAATTTATTTGATAAATTAAATAGTCAATACCTGCAGTTACGGAGGCAGGGCGAATGGATCCTGACTACCGTGGCGTTGCTGTGCTGACTCACCTTCGACGGCTTGCAAGCTAAGTATCCAGACACATACAGGTATACAACTTGTTTTCTTTTGTGTGTATATCAAGGGCATATTCCGTATCAGCGTTTGGTGTAGTTAAGTGATAAGAAACGCTACACTGTAGAACTATTGTATGTTGCTGCGAATCGATATTGTCGCTCTACAAGTGTGAGGTACCATTGTTAAAAATGTTTGACAGACACACGCTTATTCTTTTCTACTGATTGGTTTATTTTACAAACGGTATTATGTACAATTTAAAAGAATGTTTGATAAAAGTTCCCACCCGTTAATTCTTTCCTACTGATTAGTTTATTTTACAAAAAGTATTACAAGCAATTTTAAAAACGCTTGACAAAAGCTCTCACATGTTTATTTTCTACTGATTAATTTTATTTTGTGTAAAATACGAAATGCGCACTTCGTATCTAAAGTATTAAATTGTTCGTATCACATAATTGTTTGAAATAGTAACGCTTAATTTATTTCTTTTGCTTGTTTTGTACAGAATCCTTTGTTTATTTTTATTTGTTAATAGATAATCGTAGGCTACGTGCTCTTTTTTTCTTGGCATGTAGGTGAATTTCCCCCCACTCTTCGCGTTGGATAGTTAGCCTGGTATTTAGTTTTCTTTCGGCTACGTTTAGGTACGTAGCATAAATTCTGGCACCCAAAGTGGACCGGGAATAGAATAGCCCTATGGTACGACCTGCCTGTCATAAGAGGCGACTACAGTTGTCCAACACATACATACGCACACTTTATGCAAGTCCAATCCATACCCACACACTTCATAAACACACAGTTCTACTTGGTTCTCTTTTCTTCCGTTTTATTCTTGTACTCCTTGACCCCGTGTGAGTCCGGGAATAGAATAGTCCCACGGTACGACCTGCCTGTCGTAAGAGGCGACTACAGCGGTCCAACACATACACACACACACTTTATACACGCACACTACATCAACACACACACTTTATACACACATACACCCACACACTTCATAAACACACAGTTCTACTTGGTTCTCCTTTCTTTCGTTTTCTCTTTGTACTCCTTCACCCAGTGTGGGTTCGGGAATAGAATAGTGCAAGTGTACAACTTGCCTGTCGTAAGAGGCGACTACAGCGGTCCAACACATACACGCACACACATATATACACTCACCTACTCGTACATCAACACTCACACACGTACACATACCCACTCTCTCACATACTCATACATAACTACACTGGGATTTTGTTTTATTTTCTTTTGTACAATTCTTAGGTATTTTTTGGTTCTGGTGCTTGTACTTGTTGGTGTTATTCTTTTTGAGGCGGCTCCGTGGCGTAGTGGTATGTGTGTGACTACTACGCCCAAGGTCCCGGGTTCGAATCCCGACACGGTCCGCTTGAAAAATGTTAGGCGAGCATTTTTCACAAAAATACACCCTCGTTCGGATGAGAGGTAAAATGGAGGTCCCGTGTGTGAGTGTTGTCACGCACGTTAAAGATCCCTACCTTGCTTGGAACGGCAAGGGTTCGGCAAAAATTCCAAATTTTCGAGGTAAAAAAAACTCGCTTCCTGGACAATGTAGTACCTTCGGGTGGAGCATTGGAAAATCAAATGTAATGTTATTCTTTTTGGGTTTTTTCTTTTTTTCTCGGTCCTTTCGTTCCACATTCCTCTCCTTTCTCCTGTTGTTGGTTTTTTTTGCTGTCGGTCCCTAGTCCGATTGTGTTTCGTCCATCCGCTCCTGTGGTAGGTGCTTTCTAGTCCGTTTTTCTTTCTTCAGAAACCACGACTTAGTTGACTTTAGGACTAGTTAGTGTAGTTACGTGATAAGAAACGTGACACTGTAAAACTATTGTTTGTTGCTGCGAATTGATATTATTGCTATACAGGTGTGAGGTACCATGGTTAAAAATGTTTGACAGACACACGCTTTTCTACTGATTGGTTTATTTTACAAACGGTATTATGTATTATGTATCTAAGGTATTAAATTGTTCGTATCACATAATTGTTTGAAATAGTAACGCTTAATTTATTTCTTTTGCTTGTTTTGTACAGAATCCTTTATTTATTTTTATTTGTTAATAGATATTCCTGAGTCACGTGCTTTTTTTTTGTTTTCTTGGTATGTAGGTGAATCCCCCTTACTCTCCGTGTTGAATAGTTAGCCTGGTATTTACTTTTCTTCTGGCTACGTCTAGGTACGTAGCATCTTTCACCGTTTATTACAAATTTATTCATGCCCTAGTTTAAAACAAAATTTAAAGAAAACAACCACTACTTCCCACGAGTATTGATAAGATATGTTGATTACCTCTTTGTCCTTTATGATACCTTAAAATCAAACGTTAATGATTTTCTAATAGAACTTAATTCACAGTTTCAAAGTATTAAATTCACATATGAACTTGCAAATAATTAAAAGTTGCCGCTTTTAGATACTTCAGTAATAAGGAAAGACAATAAACTAGAGTTTGATATCAATAGAAAGCAACTAATGTTTTTCGGTTTATAATGTCTACATCAAATCATTGTATTCAACACAAACTTGCTTCTTTTAACTTTTTAGTAAACAAAATACTTACTTTTCCGTTAAACAAAGAAGGATACTGTAAGGAATTTTCCCTTATTAAATTGATAACGGTGCGCAATGGTTTCAAACCTACGGTGATTGACAATATAATTAGAAAGTGTAAGAACAGGATCAACACAACTTTACTACACCTATTAATTGTTTAGAAAACTTAAATTTTGTTAAATTACCTTTCCACACTTCCATAAAGGGTCTTTGTAAAATTTTCAAACAAATTAATTATTAAATTGCTTTCAAAAATTCAAACAAGATTAAAGCTTTCTAGGAAATACGAAAAATGAAGTTGAGTAGTTACTTAAGTCTGGGATTTACGAAGTAAATTATTATGGCTGCACTCAAAGATATATTGGACAAAGAAAGCGTAGTATCAAAACTCGATTTAAATTTTAAACACGGTTATTATGAGAAATCACGAGTTGCTCTACATATTTATGAAACTGGACATCCCATTAGATTAGAAAATGTTATATTGATCAAGTCGCTATCCACATATTTCGGGCGGATCCGTGGTGTAGTTGGTGGTATGCATGCGACTACTATGCCCAAGATCCCGGGTTCGAATTCCGACACATTTTTCACAAAAATACACTCTCGTTCGGATGAGAGTTTAATGGAGGTCCCGTGTGTGTGTTGTTGTCACGCACGTTAAAGATCCCTACCTAACTTGTAACAGCAAGGGTTCGGCAAAAATTCAAAATTTTCAGATAAAAAAGCTCGCTTCCTGGTCGATGTAATACCTTCGGGTAAAGCATTGGAAAATTAAATGCAGTATTGGCATATTCCGAATTGAACGCTTGTGAAAGTACTAACATTACATGTGATTTTCCAATGCTCCACCCGAAGGTACTACATTGGCCAGGAAGCGAGTTTTTTTTTACCTGGTAAATTTAGAATTTTGCCGAACCCTTGCTGTTCTAAGCAAGGTAGGGATCTTTAACGTGCGTGACAACACTCACACACGGGACCTCCATTTTACCTCTTATCCGAACGAGGGTGTATTTTTGTGAAAAATGCTCGCCTAACATTTTTCAAGCGGACCGTGTCGGGATTCGAACCCGGGACCTTGGGCGTAGTAGTCACACACATACCACTACGCCACGTAGCCGCCTGAAAGTACTAACAGTTAAAAGTTTAGCTTTGTGCATGAATGTAGATAGCGCGCTTTCTTTGTTGGTTAACCGAGCTTCACTTGATTACCAATAAGAATGAGGCATATGCATTCAAGTGTGAACAACGGCTTAAACATGATCAAATTTTAATATAAAATAAGTTGTTGTAAGTCATTTACTAGTTCACTGTTGAATTTCGTACTTGCTAAGTTTCACTTCAGCCTAATTGGCGAGGAGAATATCCTCAGCAGTAAAAATAGTAACTAGCTTTAATTTTAGTATTTGTAAAGTTTCACTCCAGCTTAATAGGTGAGGAGAAAATCCTCAGAAGCAAAACCAGTTTTAATTTCAGTTTAACTGTCAGTTTAGTAATTATAAGGCAGCTATTTCTACTCACGATGACCGCTTAGTGATAGAAATACGTATTTATACATTAAAAAAAATTGTGGCAAAGGGAGTTATATTTTTTCAGCAAGCTACCAAAACTTATAAATTTTAGAAAACATTCTCTTACTAAAAGTTCATCTAACTAATCAAATTAAACAAAATCTATTCTATTACCTAACGTCTCCTTAAGTAACGCGCTAGCGTTACAACTTTTCCAAAGACGTCATGCTGCATTTAATGTCTAATTTACATAATTTTGATTTTAATAATTTCAAACTCTGCAGAACGACCAAAATAAAAAATACCAATTTTAGAAAGTATAACAATTAAGAAATTTCCAAATTTAACCAAGTATGAAAATGCTCCGAATTCTCACCCATTTTGATACAAAAAAAGAATAAATTTTTTAAAATAATTAAGTAAGCATCAAAGAACTAGAATTCAACCTTCACTACTCTAAGTAAAAAATTTTAAGATATAACGACACGTCAAACTAAACGCCTTTGAAAAACCTGAAATAATATAAAAAATACTAATTATTACCAATTAAATTAATTAGAATAAAAATTAGTTTCAAATAAACCTATTTAAAATTAAAACCCCGCTATTTTATTGC
Organism: Platerodrilus igneus; assembly: GCA_036346225.1. NCBI lineage: Eukaryota > Metazoa > Arthropoda > Insecta > Coleoptera > Lycidae > Platerodrilus > Platerodrilus igneus. Next base: position 394,304 of record JARFIW010001151.1, on the reverse strand, counting down.
ACATACGATGTAAAAAAAGAAAGAGTTTGATACTGATTTCTACCAATAAAAAAATATAGCTACTTAAAATAATATTTTAAATTAAAAAATATTAAAAAAAAAAAAATAAAATAGAAATATGTTATAAAAAGGTATTATTAATAATATAACAGTTGTGTCTTATTTAACATAAACGACGGCCTTTGAAATTTACTAACATAGGTACAACTGACCCTTTGCATTCTCATTTATAATACTCAAATTAATTTCAGCCGTATATTTTCTCATATAAAAATTATTAAAAGATTAATTAAAGTAAGTTTAATAAACAAAGACATTTAATTTATCAGTAAACAAAAATCAAACTATTCTTTAATGATGAAAAAGATAAAATATTACGTCAGTATATAAATATAAGAGAATTTTAACTTTAGAAAAAGTTTGTGTCATGGCGAAACATTAACGATAAATTTTTGAAATAACAAATATAAATGTCGTATTTCGTCTATACTTAGTTAACATTTAATTAATCAACAGGTGCATTGAAACTACAAACCTGGAAACGCCTAATTTTGTCAAAATTGAGTTGTCAGAGATATATAAAAATTTGGCCTATATGAGTTTAAGGACATATAATTTCCTTTTTTTTGGCATTACTTTGTTACAGATTGACCGTTTTATCAAAAATATGGGTAACGTCGGTTTGTTTAATGCAATACCTGTTACGGCTCATTTGGCTTCACAACGATTTTATTTTAATAATTAGTCATAGGGGATTTCCAATCGTTAATTTAAAGTACATTGCACGTAACCTCATTTGTTTCAAAGTACTATGGAAACGACTTTGGCTGCCTTACGGCAGTCCGATGTGTCCTAGAATTGGTATAGGTTGAACTGTTATCAAATAAATCTAGCTTATTCATTTCAGCAGAGTAATTGTGATTAAGTTGAAAAACCAACGAACAAAATGCATTCTGAAACTTCTCAGATTCATAATTATATAACATATAGGTGTGTAAAATTGTTTTAATATCAAGTAATATTACACATTGTAATTCAGATATAAAATATGTCGTGTAATTATCCTAGGAGCTATTTAGAATTAGTTTTTATTAAGTCAATGCAGTTTTGAGTTACCAGAAATGCTCGGGGAATTAATTATAGTATTATTATGTATTTTGCGGTGTAGACGTTTACCACGATTCGAAGGGATGTACATCATTGTTTTAACCAATGAGAACGCGCAGTACAAGGAGTGATAGAAAGTTAAGATAAACAACGGCGAATACGATGTCATTCTACACCCAACTATCGTATCTGAAAGACAAGTGCAGTAGTGCCTTGTAGAGTAGTTAATCTTATTTTTGTCGATTCTATATCTTTATCTCTACCGTACCGTTTGTTCTTACATGTTGTAGGTAAATAGGCAATAAACTTTACTGCTAATTTAATCTAGAGAGGCCACTGAAACCATACACTCTGTAGAACCAAGGAAAGAGGAATAACATAATTGATATTTCAATGCCGTAATGAAGGATTTATTAATTGAATTTACAGCAACTTAATTATTTTGTAGGACAGAAGATAAGCGTTAATTTGTATAGCAAATTCGGTATTTGCAAATCATGTAAAATTGATTACGCTTTCTGTACGAGCACGCAATGAATTGCAGTACTTTTATACCTCTCATATTGACAAGTAACACGCCCTGTTTACTGTTCCAATTCAAATTCAACACGAATTCAACCATATGCCATACCATACGTCAATAAAAACTAGATACAGCTAAATTACAAGATACCAATTGAAAGACTACTAAAGTGTCGAAAGGAGTTTGCTTCACAACAAAAAGTAACTAGTACCTCTACAACTTTTTTAATTAGTCAAGTGTTTGAAATGTACTGCGTTGATAATTTAACAGTATCCTAATCGATGCTAAAGTGCGTGTACTAGATTTATTCAGGATTTTTTAAAAATAATCTGAGATTCATTGATAATTCGTTGCCGTAACTCTGCAAAACTTGCAAGTTTAGTTTTATAAGCATTACTTGTAGATATCAAAATATAAAAATAATCTTACGGATTGAAATCCGGCGAACCGAGACATTCAATACTTCCTCGCCTATTGATTCATCGTCCTGGAATTACCTTTTCACCGAAGATTTATTTATTAAAAATCTCTCTAAATACTTCAATCCTAAGTGTGACAATGGTCAAAGGGTAGATTCCAAAATTAAAACAATATACAAGGTATTGCATTTAAAGTACAAACGTTACTTATGTTTGCGGAAAAGCGTTGAATCTGGCAAGAGCGCAAATAACAAAAAAGAAACTCGATACCCTTACACCCCTATACGTTAAATTCTGTATATTTCTGACAAACCTGTTTTCGAGAATATTAGGTGTTTGCAGACTTTTTCCATTCTGTAGAAGTACCTTTGATCTTACTTTCCATTATATTCCTGAAGTAATTGTTCGTTTTCGCAAACGTAAGAGGATATCGTTTTGAATATTAACACAGTTATGTTTTATATTTACTTCAAATGTTTATGTAATATTCAGAATACCGTTCCTAACGTCATTACAAAAATAAAGACCAACTTTCATGAAGCAAATATAAATTTTCATTACTCTCCGAGGAGCAAGTGTAGAATATACCCTCTGTAATGTTATGGAGACAAATATTAAAAAATTTCTTAAATTTTAAGCTGTTTTGTGCTAACCTATTATTGTAACATACAATGACAAGCAAAATTTAAATTTTATACAACAGTATCCGAATTTCCATTACATTATGTCTTCAAGGGTCAAAGGAGCACTTTATTTAATTCCTGTTTATTATGTAGCGTCTATCACGCATGATTCTAGATACAAGACAAATTTGTTAAACTAGCAGTAAAATGAACTTAAAAGAAAATTAGGTTCTAATGGATATTTGAGACACTTCATAAATAATACATATTTGCATTCTAAAGCTTGCCTGTTTAATTCTATTGTTCAGTTAAAGCAAAGTAGAAGCTTTGAATATGATTTGTAAAGTAATTTGAAACATTTATTTTTTATGGTTCCTTATATTCCTTTTATTTTAACAGTTATAACTGTTTCGCGGGCGACACCCTAAAATCTAATACAAAAATCTGTCGCCGACGACGAAACCAAAAGCTAGAAAGTCAAAATTATTTTTTATAAAATATCTCCCAAAAGCAATTAATAATTAATCCTTGTCACAGCTGAAAATAAAATACCTCTTCTGCTAAACAAAACTTAACCATTTAAAACATAAAATTAAGAGTCTAACATCTTTAGTTCATAAACAAATCCAATAACGAAAGCAGGGTGCTGCTGCCTTTCGTATTTTAAATAATCTTGTACAGTACATATCGTAAGGATAGTGATCTGGATTGCAGCTGTTTCTAAGTTAATTTTATATTACAACTTTCTGTGTTCAACTTCATAAATAAACGTCAAAATTTTATTTATAAGTATAGAAGTAATTCCATATCAATAAGTGCTTTAAAGCTGTTTTTTTATTTCACATAAGCTGCTCAACAGCATCCCACAATTTGTGAACTTTCCTATTCATTTCATTCACTCAACAAACAGCATTGTTAAAAATAATTTTACTTTTACAGCATTGTAAGACTTGTAACTAAAGCTAACACATTAAGTGAGTTGCACGGCTCGAGAATTTGCTGGAGAATTAATAAACCTAACAGAGCTTAATAGAGTAATTCAAAACAGAGTGAAACCAGAATTTTGCTGGACTGTATACTTGAAAAAACCTGTTGTCACAAATAAACATTTGATGTGTTCCCAATTTTAAATAGAATCTTTTTTTATAATCTCCTACCTGCATTATAAAAACCTCGGAAATCATGTGCACGTGCATTCAGTTTCTTGCATTAGCGTTTTTACATTAGTTGCTTCCCGGAATTTATCCAAACAAGTCTCTTGTTATCTCTTGTTAAGGAACGTTACTGAAAATTTTAATGCAACAATTAAATTTGTGCATGCGAAATATCTAATTAAAAGGTTTTGACAAGAATAATGAAGTGAACCGTATATGAGGCATCTGTACACAAAGAGTAATTGGTAGCCAACCTATGACGTGACATATTACGATGGACTTGATTGACGGTTTACAAGAGGTTGCATTTAAAACTTTATTAAACTAACAATAGAAACCTTCTAGATGTGAGCTGCATAATTCTAGTACGTGTTCGGAATAGTCTTACGGTATATCGTGCGGACAAGGAAGAAAGCAACTAAAGCAACGTAGGTAGTCTGCACCAATTACCACAAAAAAAAAGAAAATTCCGTGCTAACTAATCGTAGAGGGGGGGGGAGTGTCAAGAAAATCTCGGCACCGATTTGCCTCGAATGACGTTACACAGTAGTTCTAGTTGAAGTTTGTCATATCTTTCATCTCCAAACATTTATCTTAATGTTCAACCTTTTTAATTATAGTATTTTGTGGTTGATTTAATCTTCAATTCAGTATTCCGATAAAAAAAATTTATACTAAAAAATCCCAACACCTTCATTCCTTATTATAAAATAAATGTCGTGCATATAAACGTAAACAAAACATTTATTTTTTATCATTTTAAAAGTTGTCTTTCACTTTATATCACGTCTGTTATTGTAGGATAGAAAACTATTTGTAACACTGGTCATTATGTCATATCTCACTTGAAGTTGTTTTCACGTTTAAAACACCAAACGAACACTTGTTTATGGAAAAGACACTAAAAATTTCGGCGTCGCATAAGATAAGCGAAATGATGGAAAAAAATATCTTTTGTCGTTAAACGTAAACGAGAACTTTTACTAAAATGCACGCATTCTATTTCGCCCAAAGACCAAACCGGTACATTTTCAAATTACATCAAAAACAAAATTACATTTTATGCTACGAACTGTTTTTAATATACAACACTATATGAATGTCAGGAAAACCATTTCACACTCGAAGCGCGCGTAATCTGGTTTTCGAGTAATATACCGGACTCGTGGATTTAATAAAAGATAAGCAAAATTGATTGCCTATCTACGCAGCTTGAATTTATAGAACTACAGCTACAGATTGATTGGGTGTTTTTAAAATAATGAGGTATTAATTATTTTTAATATGAAATAGAATGCAACAATAGTTCAGAATTACTAATTATGTATATAAATTACTGTTAGGGAGCATTAGAGTTAGTTTCAATTCAAGCTTGATTATAATACTAGTTTTTATTTTAGTCTTGATCTATTAAGCAGTGGTATGAAATAAATTAGTGTTAACACAACGTTAAAATAAATAGCTTTATGGGATATAAATTATTGTAATGATCTATATAAATTAACACTTAGTGTTGTAATAGTTAATTATAGTACTTCGAAAGATATTAAGAAAATATTGTACCATTAAGAAGTTAATATTTGTTAGCGATTAATTGAAAATAAGTTGTCGTGAGTGCTTTAGAATTTCACTGTTGCTACGATTACTTGAAACGGCTTGTATATCAGTTGATAATAAATAACTGCTGTTATTGCAAAAGTTTTCATTACACTGGTGTCAAGTGTGCGCGGTAGTCGTGAAAAATACATTTCAAAGATTTTATTTCGCATGTCTGTGACTCGTAGTCATCAACAGAAAATAGACAGCGATATTCTTTCCTTTTTGAAAGACTTCAAGCCAGTCATAGAAGAAAATTCTGCGAGCCTGGCAGTGAAATTAGATAAAATGCAGCGAAACTAAACCAGACCGCAGCGAAATTAGAAAAAAGTAATACGAGCTTTACAGAAAAATTCCACGAAAGATCAGCAAACTTACGACAAATTTAGACCGTGAAAACCCTCAAATAATTGAAAGGAAGCTAGAAGGACGGCGGAAAAATTAAATCAGAAGGTAAAAGCGGCTGAACAAAAAATAATCGAAAATGACAGCCAACAGACAAGAATTTATGCATTAAACTACATAATCAGCGGAAAAACTGCAAGTCAAATTTTCCGGGTGTTTACTGAAATTGGAAACGAAGCTCTCACAGGATTTATTAAAAAATTCGCATGAGTTAAAGCGAGGTTTTCAGGAAAAGGTTTAGAGGCTTCGCGAAAAATGATAGATGTTCTGAGTATGGAAGAAGGAATTTATTCGCTAACAGTGCAAGCACCAGGACCCTCAGCTCCAGTAATACAACACCACGTCCCAGAATTTAAGAATGTTGGGGAAAGCAAACCGATGACAAAAGGTTCAAAGTAAAATTACCCACATTTGACGGGAAGTCATCTTTGCAGACATTTTTCAAACAATCCAAAGCTGCCGCAAGAGTTAATGGCTGAAACAATGGTGAAAGGATAACCGCATTGATCGTCGCGTTACGAGGTGAAGCCTTAAATATTCTGCAAACCATACCAGATCATGATGAAAAAAGCTAGCGGGCCTTAATATCAAAGCTGGAAATGAGGTACAGAAACTCATCCGCAACTAGTATACCACGCTCAAGTGAAGGACCGTTACCAAAAGTCAACAAAAATTTACAAGGGTTTGAAGCAGATATTGCTCGTTTGGTGAGACTAGCTTACTCAACGGCAACGGACAGCTTCCTTGAATAGCTGGCAGTATAGACCTTCGTTGACGGGATGCGCAATGGGGAGATCTAGCAAGCACTACGGCTGGCTCGACCGAGGATCCCAGATGATGCGCTTAGCTTAAGCTTTAGTGTTTAAAGCGACAAAGCAAGCTTGATATCGTTATAGTGGTCAGATAAGATGCTCCGTAGAGTAGCAGGGCCAAGAAAGCATAGAGGAGATGGTTTGACGGGTATTTCGGGAACACCAACCAAAAAGAAAGAGACCGAAAGTCTGGTATTGTCTTCGATATGGACACACACAGTCTAAGTGTAAAAGCCTAAAAATAAACCAGAGAAGCTGAAAACTATAGGGGGTCTAAAGGAGGAGGCGAAAGTCGATCTGTACGGAACCTGCTACGGTAACTATCATCTGCATTGCACGAACAATCATGCAGAGAGTATTTACATATATATGGACAGTTTAACGACAAGACCGTGAAGATCTTAGTTAACACGTTGAAAAGGTATGGATTTCATGTGAATATGAAAGCGAATGTCTTGAAGGTAGGGAACGAGAAAATGCCATTTTGGAGTTCCTAAGGACTTAAACGTCGATCGGGCAAACATTTTGAGTCAGAGAATTTTTTTGAAAAGTCTGCTAGTTGCTGTGGACGCGAAAGACCCGCACAACATCAACTACATCTACAATCAAATGGTATGACAGAGCGCAAGGACTGCTCTTTGAGCAAGCACCTTTCCAAGGTAGTATCTAAACATAAGAGAGACTGGAAACAAGATTCACGTCTATTTTGATTATTCTATTGATCTTCGATTCATGAACGCACTGGACAGAGACCTGTATGTGCTTTGCAGGAACGCGAGATATTTCTACCATATGACACTGGGTTTGGGTGCAAGCCCGGAGAAGGTATCATGGGCGAGAACTACATTCAGAAGCTTAAATGCCAGTTGTATGACATTTATAGTGGCGTTAGAAAAAATATCCATATCCCAAGTGTTCCGATGAAAACGATATCAAGACCTAGAATTCCGGTTTACAAGACGTCGTCCGCCAAAGTTACATTACATATTGAGAGGGTTCATACAAAGTTATAAAAAGTATCAACGGCGCGGTATATTGGATTCGTAAGTTCACAAAGGAAAGAACAATAGTGGTGCACGTTAACCGGCCATCACCATACGGCAGTGTTTTCTCCGGTAATGTCGAAGAACAACGAGCAGTCAATCGAACTAACAAACACGCTCGTGAGGATAAACAAAAGTCTGGACCGAGTTATGATTGGTTGTTGTTTTATGTACAGCGGTTGAGGCAAAACGAGATTTGGGATCACGGAAAATATTTAAGATGATCTACTCGAAGTGCTATCGGAATATTCGGAATCTGATACATCTCGAGGGATTGCTCGGGTTTTTATTAAGCTAACAATAGGAATCGTCTAGATGTTAGTTACATAATTCTAGTATGTTCTTAGAATAGTACAGAAATATTAATATGTATATAAATTTTTGTTCGTGAGCATTAGAGTTAGTTTCAATTTAAGCTTTTATTATAATACTAGTTTCTATCTGAGTCTCAATCTAAAAAGCTGTGACGTGCAATAAATTAGATTTAACACAGAGTTAAAATAAATAGGTCTATTAACACTTAGTGCTTTGATAGTTAATTATAGAGCTTCGATATTAATTAGCAAAGTAGCATTGTTGCTTTAAGAAGTTGGTATTTGTACTGTTAGCGATTAGCTCCAAATAAATTGCCGCAAGTGCTTTAGAATTTCAGTGTTGCTACGAGTATTTGAAAACGCTTGTGAAGTCAGCTGATAATAAAAGATTGTTGTTACAGCAAAAGAGCTTTCGTTACAATATTTTATTTTCGAGTCTGTGGACTTGATTAATTTGGAAAATTGTTTCCTTTCCATTTCATGTATTTTTAATAAAGCTTTTGAGCAATAAAATTTTTTAATTTCCGGCTTTTCAAGTAACACTCGTATACAAGGTGTACTGCGATGAGTCATCAGCAGTACAGTAATTAAAAATAACCAAAATTGACACTAAAAGGAAGTGTCTATAATTTTTAACTTTGGCTAAAATTGTTAGTAGCAATGTGCGACCCTAGGAAAAGTTTTAGATACCTTTGGAAAGATCCAGTAATTAAAATTCTTAACTTAGGGGTTATTTTCGTAATATATATGAAAACTTTTTTTGTGAAATGTTGTATACTGGAAGCATGCTTTTGTGTAGGCCCTTGAACAACATATTAAAATATATTTTTAATAAAGCCGTTCCTAGTGCAAAATATCCAATATTCTTCTAATACTTTATAAACTGATCTCGAAAACTTTGAAAGTTATCAGAACATCTCAACGGGAACAAATGGATGGAGTAAAAGTAGAACGCTAACCTGCGGGGTGTCCTAAGAAAATTCCTTTTTCTCTCTGCTCTTTGCAGAACACATCCATGTGATTGATGGTATGATAAATGCCTCCTTATACTATACAAAATGTGTCACATTTCGGTCTGAAATAGTATTGAGTTCTTGACAATTTCGGGTTGAAATTTGTGCGTGAAGCTTGTAATACGTTGGAGAAAAGAAAATAAAACGCTTAACACCTAAAAAAACATTAGTTATTTTATACGGTCACCATTTGAAATAAGGCTTCCGGCACCGATCCCTGAATGCAAATTAAATAATTCCACATATTGAAGAGGCGTACTAAAAAGGGACATTAATTAGGCAGACAAACATTGTTCTTGTTCAGTTTCAAATATCAAACAGCTTTTAATACTTAGTATGCTTGCTGCTACTGACTATTTTACTATTAATGATCTTTAAGTTTAGAAAATGTTGATAAGCTGTAAGGGTGTCTTAAATAAATGGTTAAATTTCAGGTTAGTTAGTAGCGAACGTTGACTTCTTTTTGGCAATAGTAACAGATACTCCTTGACACAACAACACTAATTCTGCCGACTGGAAACCTAAAATTCATGAATTGTTTTTACGTGTAAGTATGAAAAAACCTAAATTGAAAATACGTCAGGCCAGAATTTCAGTGCGGGTCGATGAGTCTTCTTTGCTAAATCACCTCGATTTGGAGAAGAAATCTAATAATTATCATGAGTACTGTGTGAATCTAAAATATTGTCAAAACGTTCCTTCTTCTTGCTATATTGGAAGTCGTCATCACCTTCATTGCTTATACATAACACTCATAAAGGGGTTTTCAGTAAGAGGGGGGTCAATTTTGGTTGCCTGCTGTGGCCATTTTATTTTTTTGACGTTTGTCTAATCTGCGGTTTATTTATCTGTGGAAGACAAAATAGGAAGGATAGAAGGACAAAACACGTTCTAAGGCAATTAGGAAATAGTAAGGGGTATATTACAAGCAGAGGTAGAAAAGAAGAGAGGCCAAACTAGACCTAGATCAGACTATTGCACACAGATAGTGAAACATGTGTGCTGTGGAAATTTTAGGGAACGGTGGTACGCTTCAAACCAGCTTCAGGATTGAAGACATAATGATGACTAATAAAGAAAGTAACCCAAGCGAGTACCAGAATATTTTGTTGAATGTGAAATACGCATCCACATACGAGTATGATCACATAGCTCATTGACTTTCAATAATTTCAAATTAAAAACTGTATTGAACCCTTGTTGTGTAAACCACGGGGCTTACCGTATTGAAATATCTACACTTAATTGAATAGAGTGAATTCTGTGGGTGTGGTTTTAAAATCATTTATAACTGCCCGCGGTTACTCCCTATTCTTGATTCAGCTTTGTGACTACGCCAAATGTAGATTGTGAATGAAATATGACACTTTCAGCCCCGGACGGTGCTCCAAAAGTTACATCAATGGATATACTTGAAATGCTTCGTTGCAAGTACTGTCCTTTGTACTTATGATTATTATAAGCAACTTCAGGTGTTGACTTTGCAATAATCTCAAGTAATGTTGATTCTGCGAAAGGATTTATTGGAAAACAGTTAATTCGACAAATGTCTAAGTGTTGGGGATTTTGGTAGCCACAGGCTATCGAACCCTCGTCACATACCTTACATGTGATTTTCCAATGCTCCACCCGAAGGTCCTACATTGGCCAGGAAGCAAGTTTTTTTTTTACCTGGAAAATTTGGAATTTTGCCGAACCCTTGCTGTTCCAAGCAAGGTAGGGATCTTTAACGTGCGTGACAACACTCACACACGGGACCTCCATTTTACCTCTCATCCGAACGAGGGTGTATTTTTGTGAAAAATGCTCGCTTAACATTTTTCAAGCGGACCGTGTCGGTAATCGAACCCGGGACCTTGGGCGTAGGAGTCACACACATACCAACTACACCACGGAGCCGCCTATCCTCTTCACATACCGTTCATTTACATTTCCAATGCTCCACCAGAAGGTACTACATTGGCCAGGAGGCGAGTTTTTTGTTGCCTGGAAATTTAGAATTTTGCCGAACCCTTGCCGTTCCAGGCAAGGTAGGGATCTTTAACGTGCGTGACAACACTCACACACGGGACCTCCATTTAACCTCTCATCCGAACGAGGGCGTAATTTTTGTGAAAATGCTCACCTGCCATTTTTCAAGCAGTCGGCCGTGTCGGGATTTGAACCCAGGACCTTGGGATCCGTAGTCTTACGCTTACTACATTGATCCACGGCGACGCCCCTCTTCACATACCACTGAATATCTGTGAAGTAGAGTATATATATATATATATATATATATATATATATATATATATATATATATATATTGCTGTGAATCCTTTAAAAAGCTTCGCCAGTTATCTTAACTGTGTTGGTCCATTGACTTTCTTCTGTTAATCGCCTCGGCTGCTCCTCTAGATAACTTACATCCTCAATCTTAAAAAAAACAAACACATTCCTACCACAAACATCAACGTTAACTCTATTTACATCAATATTCAGAATACATTAAATTTTCAAATTAAATTTCAGCATAAAATTCAGTTTTAAAAAGAATTTCAAGATTAATTTTATTATCACTTTAACGTGCATCCAGAATTAAAGTCCTTGTTGGATGCCTACTAATTAATATAACAATATAAGCAGACCGGAGTCTGAGTATAAAGGGAGCATCTACCACCCTTTACGTTAATTAACCAGGTTCGTCTAATTGAGCTCAAAGACATACCCATATTTTCATCATAATTCAGAACATCAATACTAAATACCCTTTCTACTTAAACAAGCAAATTTCATCTTAAAATTAAAATTTTATGGTTAGTACAATTTCACTAATGTCCATTTAAAGTAAATCAATTATAAAGTTATTCAACACACACAAAATGTCAAACAAAATAGTATAATTTACCTGAAGGTTACTGTCCTCAAAGCTTCAATGTACATCGTCCCTTTAGTAATCACACCATTCCAACAGGATTATATTTACGGCTTCTAATTCTCAACGCTTTTAAAATTTTCTCCATCACCATTTATTTAAAGTTGTTTCTGGGCTTTTCCGGAACTCATCTGTGTATATCTGACCCTGGTTTTGTGGATCCAGACACGTATTTGAACCATTTAATTATTAACACCCCCGAAAAATAACAAAGAAATTCATACTTCTTTCACCAATATACGCCAAAACTGCCTACTTTTGTGTATACATTTGTCGTTGTAAATTTTGCTAATTGGTACAGTGATACTAAATTTTATTACCTTGTATCTAAGTGCACTGAAGTACATTCATGTTAGCACGTAAATAACAAACTATTTTGAATCACTAAAATATACGAGCAAAATTTTAAATTATTTTATCAAACTAAAATGCACTGTTTAACATCTTGAATCAAGTCGCGGATGTAAGAGCTTTTAACGCATCGAATAGTCAAAAGTCTAAGAGGCCGAAACTCATATTACCCCCTCTATATATAGCGAATAGCCGGCACGTCGGTCTGTTCCCCAAAACAGACAATTCTTAAGAATTTCTCATTCTATGTTCCCAGTCCGTCGCTCGCGCGTCGGTTTTTACGAATTTTTCACTCGCCCCATTTAAATCAGAAATTCTCACACGGTACGCCAACATGTCCGAGAAAAACTAATTAATTTTGTACAGAAATTGTTGTTTCTACCTCTGATATTTGCATCTTATTTTCAACCAATTGTGACCCTCGTGACGTTGCTTAAATCACGCCTTTTACTATATGTGTCTTGGCTTGACGCATTTTCTCTTTCCTTTTCTAACCTGTTCGTATTGGTGCAAATTGATATTCTTTATTATCGATTATATTTTAGTCCATGTGGACTATCTGGGTTAAATAACCCCGTATCGCACATTCTCGTGAATATTAAGCCCCGGTTTCTCTAAGATTCTTTGAAACCATTTGTTATCTACACAATTTTCGCCGTACGTGATATTTAAACCACGCAGGTGTTCAAAATAATACCAATTCTCAGAGCTTTCTAAATAAACCCTGTTTTGTATTTCGTGCTAAAGCATCTGACCGTTTCCAAGATCCTTAGAATCGACATGTTTATCTAAACAAAGTAAACTGATATTGCCTTTTAAAATACGCAGGTGTGTTCAAACATCCTACTTCTAACTAACACTTCTAGGATTTGCATTTCATTGGGTTTTTACAAGTTTCTATAGATATTATCTGTTACTAACGATTCAATACCGGTTACTTGAAATAGAGTTAATTAAGATAAATTTTGCACGTAATTTCCATTTGTTTAGGAATAATTACATTACACGCAGAGCTTTCCAATACTGCTTCTTTTGATATAAAGCGTCTTGTACATGATTTAAATCTCTTATGTTTAATGAAACTAATAAATTTTTATGCTTCACGGTTTTAATAACGCGTATTATCTAATAATATTTATTATACACGGTGATTAAAATTATTTGATGTGATTATTTAATTTTCTACCCTGGTCTAAATATGAGTAATATATATATAAAGTAAAAAGACTCATTAAACCTACTTTTCTCTTATATATATATATATATATATATATATATATATATATATCTACAAGGCAATGGAAGGGGAACCGAGCTCTATTTAGGATCTAGGAATTTTGGAGGAATGTGTACGATGGCACAGATCAGGGAAACAATGATGGTACGCGTCTTACCAATTCCAGGACTGAAGACCTAATGATGATGAGCTATTGCGTCTTAAAAATGGTTGGACGCGTATTTCTATTGATTTGTTTTCTGAGCTACCCTACATATTTTCCTCAAATTCCCACAGCCTATATCTTTGACTATCTGTGTGCAATAGTTTAACCTAAGTCAATCTCTAACTCTATTTTTTTCCTATCTCTGCTTCTAATATATTCCGCACTATTTCTGCATGTCTTAGTGTGTGACCTATCATTCTAGCTCTGCTATTTTTTATAGTTCTCTAAATATTCCTTTCTCCCCTAGCATTTCTAGAACCTCTTGGTTCGTAACCTTGTCTGTTTTTGATATCATCATCATGCGTCTGTAGCATCACATTTCAAAGACTTCTATACTGTCCGCTTCTCCTACTGTCCCAGTTTCACAGCCGTATAGTGCTGTGCTCCACACATATGTGTTCAGCAACCTTTTCCTTGCTTCTATGTGTGTTGCTCTCTTCCCATCTTGCGTTATTTGGCTTCCTAGGTAGCAGAAATTCTTAACCTCTTGTAAGTTATCGTTTACTATTTGTATTCTAGTTTTGTAATTATTTTCCCTGCTTTACATGCTAGTAGTTTAGTTTAATTTTTGTTAATTTTTATGCCATATCTCTGTTAGAACTGTTTCCATCTCATTAAGATCTGTTTTTAACTCTTTCTTGATAGATGCTAATATCATCTGCAAATATCATTGTGTCAATCTTTTGTCCCTGAATAATAATTCCAAATACCTTACTGCATTTGACGGTATTCATTGCCTCTTCGACGGACAAGTTAAAAATTAACGGAGATAAGAACAATCCCTGTCTCGTCTTTTTCCTAATATTTACTTCTCTACGTTCCTGCTTTAATTATATTACCCTGTTTGCTTTTTGTATAAGCTATGAACTATTCGTCTATCCCTAAAACTCATCTCAATCTTTTTGAAAAAACATTTTTTTTTTCATTTTACATTGTCAAATGCTTTTTCCACATCTACAAACCCTATATACATGTTTTCTTTTTTTTCTGTTATTTTCTCCATTATTACCCTCAGCTAAAATAACCTCCTGTGTTGTCCTGTTTCGCCTAAACCCAAATTTATCTTCGCTTTCAGATCGATCTGCGCCTCTCATTTGTGGCATAGAGACTATGTTGTTACGTTTGAAATCTTTGGGTATCTCGGCTGTCTCACACATATATATATATATATATATATATATATATATATATATATATATATACATATATAACTTACACGTTAGATGAGAAGTTCTGTTACTGCTCGTTTAGCGGCTTTTAGAGTTTCTGTTTGCACTTTATCTATACCCGGTGTTTTACCATTTTTCATACCCTTTAATACTAATTCAACCTCATCTCTAAGTATAGGATAGCCCAAGTCATCCTTTTCCATGTCTGGTTCCTGTTCTAGTGCTGTTAGTTCCTGCCCTGCATATAAAATCCTTATATATTCTTTCCAGCTAACCACTTTTTCTATATTGTCTATAATAATGTCTCCTTCTGCGCCCCTTATATTTTTGCTATACGGTTTTATATCCTTAAAATTTATTCTATTTCATTTGTATGCTTTGTCCATCTTTCCTATTTCAATATTAGTTTGTACCTCTTTGCATTTTTCATCAATCCATTGTTCTATAGCTTTCTTGTATTTGCGAATAATTTCCCATTTTATGGCATTGTTTGTATCAATTTTCCTGCTTCGTCTGGTCTGTTTTTGTATGTTTGTCTTTCTTCTATTAAATTTATCATAATCAATCTTTTTAACCACAATCTTACTTAGTCCAAGCACATCAGGATTTTCATAAGTTGAAAGAGGCACGTGATATTGCCGCCAAATTTTCTGCTTTTGGATTTGTCGTACATCTATAACTATAGGTTCATCATATATTACTGCAGTGCTTGGTGTAATCATTTTTATTATTCCCATTATATGTAAAACGTTGAAATTAATTTATACAGATAGAGACAAGAAAATGTAAATGCTCAGAAGTAAGATTATTTAAAGCACCTAAGAAAACGGATTCAAAATGGAGATTAAATAAATAAATAATAAATGACTACTTCAAGTTAAAGTTCTTAGTTCGAATAAAAGCATATACGAAATTGGAATTGTAATTTTGGTATTTACTGGTGTTTTAAAACGGTTTAAAACGATTTTGAAACATGTATGTATCATTGAACTCTGGCCAAAAGCAACGACCAGCATATTTTTTTACGGTAAACTAAAATTAGTTGTTTAAAACTGTAAAAGGACAAATCTATTGACTAGTAGTTATATGATAAGAGTATTTTAATATTTGAATTTAAAGTAGAGTGTGTGTACAAGTCAATATTTTCATTTCAAGGGTAGCAGTCTGAGGTGAGGTTTTGCTAATTATTACTAATTATTAATCGTTACTGATCAGATGCATTTAAATCCGATCTTAAAAGAATGGATATTGATGTCTGACGTATCTTGACAAATTTTATAAAAATTGTTGTTCACCTTATATTAAATTTACAAATTTAAACTTATTCTCTTGAGGATGGTTCACCTGGTTATGATTTCCACGCTTGTAAAATTTGTTTTGGCCAGAAAAAATCCTTGACAGATAATCTATTAAAAGGCAAAGTATTTCAAACTCTGATTACAAATTCTCCTGGTAAAACCCTATACATAAAATTATTATATGATTAACATTTATTATTATACTTTACATGAAATATAAATCAGTTAAAAGTAAATCTAAAAGTGATACCTGCAGAATCTACAAAAACGTTCCTTGTAATATAATAACTTCTTATTTTCAGTTGACGTCAAATCAGCTTACAAGATTTTCCATATTAAAGATTCGCGTTTCAAACAGCAATTATCAAAGTACATTTCTGGTTAAATTTTCTTCTCGATTATTTAATACAATCTTTAAAATAGAATTATCTTGAAGAACTTCCTCTCTTGTAATTAATAATTTTTATTTTTCGTAAGTGATGTTTAAAACATTGCTTCTTTATTCTTTGCAACCTCGTCACTATTAAATTACAATATTCTTAATGCATACTCAAATACTATTTCCGCATAGCAACCGCTTGCGACTTAAAATAGTATTTCGCGTTCGAATAAAATTACTGAATAAACCTCTTGAAGTCTAATGAATGAATCTTGAATGAATAATCCTATTCTTTATATACAAATTTATCTATTTCCAGAAGCTTAGTAGAAAAATGTGGAACATTATGATGCAAGGTGTCTAGGAAAAACCAATTAACGCTTAAAATCGTCGAGCTTTATTACCTTGCTATTTCGTTTCAGTTATCCGTGACGCGTTCTATATGTCCTTGTCACACATATACTATTATTGTAGCGTATCGGTTCTCTCCAACAGTGAATACGAAAATCATAAATTATTTTTATCAGTTATTGCAGAGATTTTGCAGATTTTTCGTGTCTCGGCCGTTTCTAGGAAAAAAATGTTTATTTATTAATGAGTTTATATGAAATTGACATATTTTTAAATACCAATGACTCATCCTTTTATGTTCTAGAAAGTTGTCTATTTACAATGGATTGCTGTTGTCCACGGAGTAATTAATTTAAACTTTAATTGCATTTTAATGCAAAAGGGGTTTTAAATACACGTTGATTGTAGTTTCTTAAACTAAAAGCGTAAAGTTAGCACTCTTTTATGCTATCTACAGCAAAGAAAATGCATTTTTATCAAAAATGTACTGATAATTAATAAGTAAAATAAATGGCTTTGTATTTATATACGACCTGTCTGGACTCCAAACCAAGTCCACCAAATTGCTTTAAACTGCTTTCCCAATTTGATTTTCCTCGGCTAGCTCTGTGCACTACCTTCTATGATATACTTACTTCAACTACACATTCTTTCAACACCTTTATATTACATACAACAAAATACAAAAATAAAATAAACTCCTTGGACAAACATACACCCTTTTATTCGTATGACATAAATGATGATTCAGACAATCTCAATATTTACACTTTTATATTTACAATAAAACATTTCACTCTTTTCTTCAATCTAACTTGTTTGTGAGTAATTACATTTCAAACATTATTATATCAAGGTAGATGGGCCTATCGTGAAACCCTAAATTTACCTTTTTCTTGGTATATGGCGAGCTCAATATAAACCTTTTTCTTTAATATGCATAAAATATTGCATGGTCAAATTACTCTAAAGACCCGTTTACTCTTTACATTAAAAATTATTATTCCTGTTTTTACCTACTCAAATAATAATAGAAAATTGTCTCAAATTAATTTTTAGTTCATAAAATTTTCACCATATAATTCTAATGACACATAGTTTTATAACACAATACCAGCACCACAGTCCAACAATAAAACAAAATTCGTTACCTGGTGTGTTCTTCGGACGCGCCACCTCCACCAAACTCACGTACTTGGATTTTCCCCAATTTCTCACTCCTAAATGGACAGCAACTCCATCTCAACTCGTTCATCCTGTTTCCCTAGTTATTAGTGGATGCTTTCCATACTACTATCCATCCAACTCCAAATGTTGTCTCTGTCTCAATTTAACGTGCCACCAGCACTCTCCTTCAAGAAATACTTGGTTCGCTTACTTCAGTATCATCCTGTTTTACTCGTACAATTATTTATAATAATTTATTTTCAGCCCGTTTAACTTGTTAGCACCAATTCGTGCATTTATAAGACTTGTAAAAATATACGGCGGACCGCAAAATGTCGCGGTTTTTAATTTCAAATTAAGATGTCTTCTCGATGCTACTTAGTGTACTCGAAGCAAATCAGAGAATTAAGAGATCTCTTCCACGGCTGGCAAAAGCTTTAATAATATTCAAACCCCTTCTCTAGTCACGTATTTCCACTGTCTTCGCCGAACTATTACACCTGCCACAAACAATTCTCCAAATTCCTGCACTCAAAACACAACGAACTTTTAAAACTCAGAATTTCTCTCGTTCCACCACAGCTTTACCACGAAAAACTATTTACCAGTTGCAACCGTCGACGAGTACCCAGAAAATCATTCCTCTCAATTTACTCTAACAACCTCCAAACACGCCCATAGTGCCAGTGTCTCTATTCTCCTTGCAGTAATGCTTTCATAACCACTATTTTCTGTCTTACTCTTGTTTTCCTACTTTTATAGAGCCCCACTATTGCCCTGCTGTCTGCGGTTACAATTCCCTCGCTAAATGTGCGCTTTAAAAATCAATACCGTTGACAAACACCTTGCATCTTTGTTTCACCCATTTGTTTTTTAAAATATACTCGTCTGTCACGCGCTTGAAAACTGCTTGTCCTTTCGCCAGCTGATGAATTTTCTATCTCCCTTAGTTGCTTTCCAACGATTCTCTGTTCCTTAATATTATTGATTTTTGCTTTAAAAATAACATACTGTTCGTTAACCTGGCTTTTCCGTTGTACACTACCTCGAAATGTTATCGTAACGTCTTCTAGCTTTCAAAGAAATATTTATTAACTTGCAGCTTTTATTCCCTGAGCTCTTCGACCCTTTTGTTATGTTATTTTGTTGTCTTTTACGAATTAAATTAACGCATTTTTTAGTTTACGATACTAAACAAATATCCGTTGCATCAACTATTGATTTTTATATACCACAAAGCTTTAATATTACACATGTTTGGTTGCAATAGTCAACCTTGTCTTACGTTAATGTATACAGATTATTGATTTTTACCTACCGCGAAGCTTTAGTCTTATACATGGTTGTATGGAATAGTAAACCTTGTCATCGATCCTACTTGTCTTTGCATTAAATTAATGTATACAAATTATTACTTTGAAGCTACATAAAAATGTCATCTAACACTAAAAATTTCTATATGTAATTGTCTACCTTGTCTTATACTAAAGTATGCAAATTATTGATTTGAAGCGTAATAAATAAATTATAATTTTTTTATCTAAAGGGTCGTTACAAAAATACCTTCTTGGCTTATTTACACACGTTGACCTTTAACCTACATAGTAATATATATATATATATATATATATATATATATATATATATATGTATATATTGTAGTTCATTTAAAGGGTTAAATTTGGGGTAAACAATGCAATTTCAAACACCCTGTGTAGAGAAAGGAACATAATATTTACGTACGAAATTTATTTCATTTATTTAATTTAAATTAACAAGGATTGATGTATTGTTATAATTAGGAATTAAAAAGTAATAAGTTCTTAAAGAAAATCAGTTTTATAAGCCAATAGAAATTATTAATTAATTTAATTTATTTTAATTCAACGGGTAATAACGTCAGAAAACGCATCAGAGCATGTAAAATCAATAATCCCAAGGCAAAAAGCTTTCGTAACCAACAAACAAACGTCTGTTGTATAGAATACCGTGAAAAGAAACTCCGAGAATTGTTATTGTAAACGATCAATAATTGAGCACACCTGCATGTTGGAAAGGTCCTCTTCGGCTTATTTGTGAGCATAAAAAAGCGAGCTTCAAGAAAATATTGTTCAACCGTCGGTGGTTTCGCATAAACGCTTGCAAAAGTTTCTTAAAGAGCAGAAGTGATGCACAATCAATAATATGCTACAGAATGACACGGGTATAAAAGAATTCGATTTAGTACGCACGTATTCGCTCCACGTGGAGTCCATAAGACGGGGTCAGCAATATCGATTTTCTACAACTCAAGTAAAGGTTAGAACGCGACATCAAATATGCATAAGACAGGAATACAGATATTACAGGCGGAGTTTTAAGACGTCACTAAACTGTATTATTGGTCGAAATAGATAGTTTTAGAACAGACGAACACGCAACAGGTGGGTGTAATAGTTTGTATGATATAACGTGTTGACAAGGGAATATTTCTGGAAGTTTTAAGACGGTTATCCAAAATTTGCGGAAATATTATTTTCAATTAGGTATTTCACGTATAGTGTGGCCGAGGGGGGCCTGTTTTTATTGTATAAATACGGAAAGAAAAGTAATAGGGCTCTCTTTAATTTCGCATCGCTTAACTACGTATAATAATCAAGTGACGAGTCTTGTGAGTATTAAAAATTTGTAAAATTCAGTAAAATAGTATTAGATTATTTGGGGCCTTATAGTTAGAAACGCGAGTAGTGGCGAGTAATTTAAATTTAACTGAGATACAACGAATACCTTAACAAGCTCGCACGTTAATAAAGCGATAATAAACAAGTGTAATAAACATGGATTTGGTTGTTGGAATTGATGTTAAAATGGGTAGCACGAAGCTCAGCTTAAACTGAGTTTTTATCTATAAATATCTGGTGGAGCAGCGCGCATAATCACGATGCCGAGGGGTTCAGGAAGATAACGCATCATCTACGAAGATGGACTCTTGACGCATTTTCCAGGTAACTAATTTGAATTTGCTGTTTCTTTTGATAAACTGTTGAAATTATTTGTGATGTGTAAGTGAACTTTGATGGTTATTTTTGGTTATTTAACGTATTGAAAAAGATACGTGTAACTGACTATTATTATGGTATTTTGAATATAAAACAAAAGGTGTACGTAAAGCTTTCATGATGAATTTAAATTTAATTGTTAAGAGAACATGGGTTTATTAAGTTTGTAGTAATAGTATGCAAAGTGGAAAGCATACATTAATAAACTGGGTTATTATGAGCTCACCATACTCCAGTGTGTAGTAATAAATAAAGATAAGGTATTATTTGGGGCCCATTTACTCCTGTTGCATTAAATGTGTTTGAAATTACAATTTTAAAAAACAAAGACTTTACAAAGATAGCATTTTTTGGAGGTGTAACTAGAGCACCGAACTGAACTGTACATAACTATGAATTATTGTTTGTAAATAGCGGTAAATAAATATTGTATGATTGTTGTATTATTTTGTGATTTTATTGAATGGTGAAGAGAATGATAGTAAATTTAGGTATCTGAGAAAAGGCGCAGCTGAGCGAGGCAAGGAAGCTGCTGAAGAAATTAATTTGATGAAGCATAATCCGGGTAAGAAAATTTTGTGAAAATTTTATATTTTTGAAAATTATTATTTGTTTTTAAAAACTGGCGAGGTCCAAAGCTAAGTTCCACGGCAATATATATACACTGGCGCGTGCACGCACGTAAGCACGCATGCGCACACGTACACAAACGCATACACAATCAGCTGTGTACGCACGTATCCGCACACAAGCAATGCGCCTTTCCATGCATAAGCACGTACTTTAATGAACACTTGTATTCGAACACCCGCTCACGCGTGAACTACTGCACACATACTTATAGAAGTTGACGAACGTGTTACAAAAATATAGGGTTCCGATACGTCTCAATAGGTTTTCGTAGTAAAGCCATTTTCGACGACGTAGTACATAAAAAAGAATTATCTCAGCAAAATGTATTTGAGAAAAAATTTTGAAAGTGGAAGACTAAAAAAGAGTTATGAATTAATCAATTAGAGGTCGTTAAAATCTCTCACAAGGACTTAATGTTAGATATGGATCATTCTCGTAAATATTGGTTAAAAAATAATAAACTTGAATTCTCCATTTTGTGCTTTGTAGCTTTTTTAAGCAAAGTTTACGGTGATTTAAGAAAAGTTTCTGAGTTTTTCAGAGTTATTTAACCGATTGGACGTTTTTACTTGCTAAATAGAAAAGCAAATTGATTTAATTCAAATGTGTGTCGTAGCAGATGTCTATGCAGTTTCCAAAGATCATAAGATCAATAATGCTGTTGTAATGAAACTGTACTGACTTTCGGCTGTCACTTCCTCTTAATTTTCTATAACTAAGAACTGTATCACTGCATTTTCATTCACAGCATATTCGCTGGATAATAATTCTTTTTATTATTAAACAAAAGCAAATCTTTTTGAATTTTAACAAAGTCTGACTTTGGGTTGATTAGAGATCCATTCTGCTTGCTGATTAAAACACGTTCTTTTCAGCGTCGTAAATATTCTTTTTAATTTTATACTTTAATAGAAAATCTTCATGAGGATAATATTGATTTTCACTACGCCTCCAGAGACTTTGCTTTCGCAATTTCGTTAAAGCCCTCTTGTAAATTCTATTTTTAAGTTTAAGCTGAAAGTCTTTATATTAAGCTATTACTATAAGATAGCATAGCAAACAAAATTATGGCGGTACGAAATTAAACTTTTTAAAGCATTATCTGGGTTTGCATTACATTATATTCACCGATGGAGCAAAGCACTCTATTTAATTTTTGATATTATGATATACATATTTTGCTTTTGATCCTAAATTTAAGGCAAGATTGTTAAAGTATAAAGACAGATCAAATTACAGTAACTTTAGTTTTAAAGTAGTACTTTATTTGCTTCTAAACCCATTAGCTTTATAAAAATTATATTTGGTTTCATAACTTGCTTCAATAGCGGATTTTGAATAAAAGCTATAATATCCTTTATCTCTAAATAAATGAATCCTATTCCGATTTTCGGGTGGGTATTATACGATACTAATTATATAGCATGTAATGAGGTAGGAGTTAGAATTTCACTTTGTGATTGAGAATAGTTTTATTACCATGGTAGTTGCTGATAATGCTTGCGCAGTTTAATTATATCTAGTGCACACCTTACAAAAGCTAGTGCATCAAAACTTTTACAAGGCTAAATTGGATGAGGGGGCTAAATTAACACCAGTCCTTCCAATGCTGGAGGAATTTAATTATAGCGCCGGCGCAGGCTATTTAAAGCAACCTAGCGAACCTTTAGGAATAGCTAGCGCAGGCATAGAAAAACAATGGAGCTTCTTTTCTGAAAAGAGGCCAAGTTAACAGTAAAACCCCATAGTGGAAGAACTAAGTTATGCTGCTAGCGTAGGTCACTAAAAACAAGCGCAACCTAATCCACCTCAAGAAATAGCTCGCGCAGGATTAGAAATACATAATGATAGCTTCTTTTCTGGGAGGGCTAAGTTAACGCTAGCCCCCAAGGTGAAAAAAATTAAGTTATACTAGTGGTGCAGATTATTTAAAGCTGGCGGAACCTAGTCCACCCCAACAAATAGCTAGCGTAGGCAACAGAATAATATTATGGCAGCCTTTTTCTGTTGGGTTTGATTTAACGTTAGGTTCCACCATGTTGAAGCAGGTCGGTTATGCTACTGGCGCAGATTACTTTAGTCTAACCTAGCGTACTCTAAAAAATAGCCAGCATACGCCGATAAATAGCTGGGTAGGCAACAAAACTGTATAACTAGAGTTTATCTGGTCGTACTCAATTAAGGTTAGACTGCCCTATGTTGAAGAACCTCAGTTATACTACAGACGCAGATTACCTAGGGCTAACGCAATCTTTCACACTTCAAGAAATAGCTAGTGCAGGCATGAAACTATAATATTGTAGAGGGCTACTATTGACGCGTTTCACCAATTTAAAACAAGTAATAACAAGTCTTTATTACTCACTGTTCACAAGTCTAATTAACAGTATATGCCTTATTTATAGATGTTTTCAGTCCAATTAACAATGAAGCACTATAACATTAATGTTCTCTACAAGCACTAATATCTTCTTAAGCTAAATTCTTAACCATAAGGCTTCTCAACAACACTAAACACTATTATAATTTATTTTTGTCTATTTATGTATTCTACAAGCTGGCGGTACAACATACACGTTCACATAACACAAATTTATATTTACTCTTGGACTTTCAAAAGCGCAACTAATTAACTTGTTACGTTTTTTTTTCGTGGCAGCGACGTTGGGCGCCAAATTTATGCTACGTAACACAAAGAAAGTCAAAGAAATGACCGGGCTCAATCGGAGAGTAGGGGGGTCGTAGAAAGCAGGCCAACATATAATGTACGCGGCTGTAAGGAGTTAGTAACAGTACCTGCAATACAGGAAATTAGAATAGCAAACCTGCAATAAAAAAGATTAGTCCTGCAAACCTGAAATAAAGAAAAAGCATAGCAGCAATGCATAGTCTAAGTTATTCAGTACTTGGTAGAATGTAAAAAAAAACTGTTTAGATAATCTATATAATATAACAAAGGTAAAAGCATTACAGAAAAATGTTTAGTACACAGTGAGGTAATATTGGGGAGTAGCAGAAACGTTTCCTCACACACCAATTAAACATAAATCAGATAAAATGTTGACAAAAGATAAATAGATAAGACACAATTGGTATAAGTAATTCAGTAGTATTGATTTTTCTTTCTTTCTTTTTTTTTCTATGTTTTAAAATAGCATGCAAGTCTATTGTAAAAGGTATCAGAACGACAAAGATATGGTAAAGCAATGGATAGATATTTAAAGTAATAATCAGTAGGAAATAGTTCAACTTACAAAAGTCCTTCAGAAACGCTTCCTTGCAACTGAAGTGTGGGGTTCAACGATGTCCTGCACTAACGAAGCACTTCACCCTTGACTGTGAGGGTGTTGATGGAACTTATCACACGTTACACTAATCACACCTACGTAGTTCACTGGGGTTAGCAGCAGACAATATCACGCGTCGGAACTATGTAGCCTTGATAAATTCTATTTCCTAAGACAATAATTTTGAAATATTCTGTAGCACTAGTTTAATTTCAACTGGGACCAGATGTATATTATTCTCATAAACATCCCAATAAGCAGTGAGAAACTTCAAACAATACCTTTGTAAACCGGTAATCTGTTATATTTCGCAAATAACGAAATTTGCGCAGGTAATGATCTATTTTAGATTCTTTGTTGTTAGAAAATTCAGGAACTACAGTATCACTGTATTTAAATAATCCAAAGTAAGCGCTACTCTGCGAAGGAAAGGACCGCGAAACTAGATTGCACACACCGTTTAAATATCAAAAGACAAAACAACTAAAAAGAACCATAACGGGTCAAGCACGTGTATCACTAAAAAAAGTCCGTCAAATGTTCCTTAAAACATTTATCTCACAAGAAAACAACTAAAAACAATTAGGAAGGCAACGCGTATCACTAAAATAATGTTACGTAAAACAAGCACGTGCGGTCGAGTCAACAAGTTCTATCACTTTTTTTCCAACAGAAAAGCAACAAAAAGAACAATTAGTAAAGCTACGCGTATCACTAAAACAATCCGACCCTTTTCAAAGCAAACAGCACACACTATTTTTAACGTAATTAATCTGTCGGATCGAAGAGCAAACTCAAACTCTTTATATAAACTCGTTGTTACCATAAACTCTTGTCGACCATTATCTCCTTCGCTAATAACATAAGAAACCTCCAAAACGTGAATGCCGCAATCATATCTAGTAATTAATTCTCACTATTTACAAAGCAAAACGGAAAGCAGTATTTTTACCGTAATTAATATATAGGAACGAAGAACAAACTACAACTACCCGTCTGTAGATATCAAATCGTGCTTATTACAACCGCTTATCGCCTATCAACTCGACTCGTATATCCACATCAGGAACTAAATTTATACGACGGCCAGACAAGAACGATGCAATTTATAATTAATTACAAGCGGTTTATCATTTCTCAACAAGTTGGAAAGTAATTTTCGAATAATCCTATTTAAAATTCGCTCCCTGCAATTTATTTATTAATTGAAAATCAAACAGAAATAGCAGTCACAGAAATGCATCTACTAATTGGGAAAAAGCGTAAAATGTTAAGCTATTAAAAATGCCCGTTACAAATTATACACGATATAATTTATATTCGACATTTAGATATAGACTAACTCTGTACTTCATCAGCGGTCTTATTTATGCCCTGAATTAAATAAATGATTCATACTCTGGTATGTGCTCGAACATTCTCGATTCCTGGAGAATGTACTTGGATTATGAAGCTTGTGTGTTTGACGGGTTGCTTAATAGTATGGTATCTTTTTTTCACATAGAATTGAATTAACATTAAACTCCATCTCATGTTGAAGCAACTCAGATATACTATTGGCGCAGATTACTTAGGATTCGTTCAGCCTAGCGCATTCCAAGAAATAACTGCTGCAACTACGAGAAATAGCTAGTGCAGGCATCAAAGCTGTATTATGGTAGCTTTTATCTGATAGGTGTGAATAAACGTTATGCTTCCCTTTATGTTAAAGCAACTAAGTTTTACTGCTGACATAAATTACCCAGGGCTATCGCACCTTAGCGTAAGTCAAGAAATACCTAACGCTCCCCGATAAATAGCTAGCGCAGGCAACAAAGCTTCTTTCTGGTCAGTTTGAATTAACGTTAGCCTGCCCCTCCCCCATGATGAAGTAACTTACTTATACTACTGGCACTGATTACTTAGGACTAGCGCAACCTACGGCACCCAATAAAATAGCAAGTGTACTCCGAGAAATAGCTAGCACAAGCAACAAAATTTTTTATTATCGGAACTTTTAGTGGAAGGACTGAATTAACGTTAGCCACCCCCCATCCTCTTCTATATTGAAGCAACTAAGTTACATTACTTGCACATATTTCTTAGAGCTAGCGAAACCTTAATGCATCTCAAGAAATTGCTAGCGCAGGCAACAGAATAACTATCGTAGCTCTTTTTTGTTCGGTCTGAATTAACGTTAGATTGTCCCCATGTTGAACAGCTCTCTTATACTACTAGCGCAGCTTACCTAGGACTAGTGCAACCTACGGCACCCAAAGAAATAGCTAGCGTACCCCGAGAAATAGCTAGCACAGCAACCAAATTTTTATTATGGGAGCTTTTTCTGGTATGGTTGAATTAACGCATCTCCCCCTTCCGTATTGAAGCAATTCAGTTATATTAACGGCGCAGATTACTTAGAGCTAGCGGAACCTCGCGCACCCTAAGAAACAGCTAGCTCAAGCATAGAAACTATATTACTGTAGTTTTTCTCTGGTGGGACTGAATTAACATAAGACTGCCCCCCTTGTTGAAGCATTTTGGTTATACTACAGGCCGAAATTACTTAAAACTATTGAAACCTTCGGCATCCTAAGATATAACTAGCGCACTCCCGAGAAATAGCTAAGTTAGTCGCTTTAATAAAGGGAGGAGGTTCTACCAAAAAAGGCTTCCACAATATAGCTTTCTTGCCTGCGCTTACTATTTCTGGGGTGCGCTAGCTATTTTAATTCAGATCGACCAGAAAAAAGCTTTGTTGTCTACGTTAGCTATTTCTCGGAAAGTGCTAGCTATTTCTTGGCGTGCCCTCTGTTGCACTAGTTTAAGTATTCTGTGCCAGTAGTATAACTGAGTTGCTTCATCAAGGAGGGCAGTTTAACATTATTTCAGACCAACTAGAAAAAAGCTACCATAATACAGCTTTGTTGCTTGTGATAGCTATTTGTCGGTGTGCACTAACTGTTTTCTGGAATTCACAAGATTGTAATAGCCCTAAGTAATCGGTACTACCAGTATAACTTAGTTGTTTCAACATGGGAAGTATAACTTTAATTCAGTTTTCCCACCAAAAGGTATCATAATATAGCTTCTATGCGTGTGCTAGCTATTTTTTGGGAAAAGCTAGCTATTTCTTAGGGTGTCCTAAGTTGTATTAGTCTTAAGTAACTTGCGCTAGTAGTATAACTGAGTTGTTTCAACATGGGGAGCAGTCCAGTGTTAATTCAAACCGACCAGAAAAAGTTAGCTATTTCTCGGGGTGCGCTAGGTTACGTTAGCTCTAAGTCAGGTGCGCTAATAACATAATTTAGTTTCTCCACAATGCATTAATTTAACCTTCTTCAAAAGAGAATCTATTATTATGCAATTTCTATACCCGTAATAGCTATTTCTAGAGGTGCACTAGCTCTAAGTAAACTGCGTAAGTAATATAATTAAGTTCTTCCAACATGGGAACGGATCTAACGTTAATTTTATACCCACATCCATCCCATTTTGATACACCAACTTTTGTAATGTGTGTAGGTTGCGCTAGATATAATTACGTTGCGCTAGCATTATCAACGCAATCTGATATTGTGAGGGACAGGTTAACTGAGCTGGTTGAGTTGAATATTTAAATACATGGTGTTAATTTTAACTCTGGCCAAACTCCGTAGATGCTTTTTTATAAACCAAGAATATCAAGTAGATTTCTATAGAGGTGTGTTCAGAAATGCCTCCATCAATTTTCATCAAGTTGAATACAAAATTTTAATAGCACAAGTAATAAAAATTAAATAAAAAGCAAATTTAAGTTAGAAATTGGATCCCTGTACACCGATTATCTTAGGTGTCACCAAAGATAATAATCTAACGGATTACAAACAGGTGATCGTAATGGTCAAGAAATGATCCTCCTTGAGCTACACAGCGATTATGACACGTTTCATTATAATATTATTGTGCTGTAACACTGAAATGTCCTAGAGCATCATCCTGCATTTACCATATTGTATTTCGAACTCCAAATGACACTTTCAATAAGAACTCTGTAAATGTGATCATTAAAAATCTGGAGCAGAGGAGAACGCAATAATTCAACATTTTTTGTGGAACGCCACACAGCCCTTATACAAGGAGTGATACTATGGGGTGCAATATTTTACGGCAGTAAATCATCTTTGGTCTTCATTGATGGTAAGTTAAACGCACCCAGTTACATTTCCAATGTGCTGAGGCCTGTTCCACTTCCATTTCGGTGGGGGTTGAAATATCCCCCTTTCCAACAAGATAATCATGCTCTTGTCCAGCAAAGGTTACAATACGATGTTTACAAGAAACAAGCAACGTTGTTTCTCTATTGGCAGCTCACTCGCCAGATTTCTCACCCACTGAGCATGATTGGGATATAATCGGTAGAAAGCTAAATGAATTACCCCACTCACCAAACGAATTGTAGAATCTTTGGTTTCAAATTCAGGAAGTTTGGGATGATATACCACAGGAAAAAATTGATCATTTGATTTACAGTATACCCGTCCTTCAAACAAGTGCATAGCGAATCGCGGTCCAGCAACTCACTATTAAAATAACTATTTTTATTTCTGTTCTATTGTTTTCAAATTTTAATCAGTTTTTGTTTTATGACAATAAGCATTTTGTAAAAGTTTTATTAAAATCGTTCAACAACTTCTTTTTATGAAAGTATATATTTTGTACGTATGCACTGTTTAATATTTAAAATTAACTTATTATGCAACTCGAATTGTAATCCTTTACTTTAAATAAAGTTTCAAACGATTCGATAAATAATTTTAATAATATTTAAGCGATCCGATAAATACCATTGTTTAGTTCAAATAACACATACATTTTATTATTATGCGCGTCCAGTAGTGTAAGATTAAGACTCAAGACTAGAATTTTCGAGATCAAACACCACAACTTGCCTGTCTTTTGCGTCTACTACAATTATCTGATGTAATTTAAATGGCATTAATAGAAGTGTTGAAGAATTAGAATCGAGACGTGTCTGCATTCCAATTGGCTGTCCAAAAAAGAAGGCGGAGTCTATTTACGTGTGCCTTTATGAGAAACAAGGTGATATGAAGAGATTATTGCACGTCAGAAGCTCCATTTTTAACCCTCTTTAAGAAAGGGGTGTACTATGCGTGTAAGTTCATACGATTACTAAAATTGTAGCAAAATTACCATGATATAACGTAATATAAATGGTATTAAGCAAGGGTTGAATACTTAAACTCGAGAGTCAGATTTTTCTCATGGTTAATCGTAAAACATGGAGGACATATACTGGCAAAATGGCCCGAAGTTTCAACGTTGTTAAATAGTTTCGATTGCCAAATTCATTGGATAGGTGATTAGATACGCCGGGATCGCATTCAATAATATTAGGTGGTGTCGGTGGTATTCCAAACTCGCTTTAAAATACCTACTCTGTAGTACTACTGAACATTTTCCAAGTGAGGTTGAGATTTTATACAGTTTATCATATACTGTAAGTAATGTGATGGTTAGTATTGCATTCAGGTAATCATATACATAGGCTTTTACTATACGAAATTTATAATCTACACGATTCACAGTTTGTATACAAACTACAAACCTTACATGCCAAAAAAGCTTATACGTAATGTGTTTCTGATTTATCATACTCTACAATACTATAATAATATTTAATAAGTGTGAAATATGCACGATTTAAATCTTCACTGATATTTTGAAAAGGGATACGAATAAATAAACGAGAATGCTAATGATGCAGTCGTAGTTTTGCAATAACTTTTCTTCATGTGTGTTTTGATTACTATTTTTATACATTCAAAGAATTTAAAAAAAATAAGTTCCTACAAATTGATGATAGAATGATAGAATGTTTATTTTGATATTTAGTTTGATAAATGTCATTAGTAGCAATCCCAGCAACCCTGGACATTTAAGATAGAACCAGGAAGAATTTAATACCATTGCTAGAAATTTCCATAAAAGATTTAGATAAACGCTCTTTGACAATAGCCATAAGTACACAATTTTTGTTTTTTTGTTTGTTAATTGATAAGAATATTTGAATGTTTTGTATTTTAAATTAGAATAAGTTCATATTTATTTCTTATTGTGAAGCTGATGGTTTGCAGAAAATTTTGAAATCGAAATTCGAAGTATTTTGATCTTTAATGAACTATCTGCGAAGCGTTTTTGATCAAACATCCTCACAAGCGTGGTAATAAAAGATCGGCAAATTAACCAGCTACTAATTGAAGAGGATTTTGTAGCTTTTAACAAAGATTAGGTAACGAATATTTTAATAATTAAGTAACTCGTAGGAACTATGTTCAAGAATTTAAGCGGTAAACTGTTTTATAAATTCTTTTGTATGAAAGGAAAATGTTTTTGAATGTATAGACGTTTCTTGAGAATGCTGTTTCACTTAATTTTGTAAATTCCACAGTATATTTCCGCTGAGTTAGCCAGATAAAAAAGAACAGAAAGGTAATATAGTAATTTCAAATTTTTCATTGCTGTACCTAAATCACAGTATAATTTGGGCAAACTACCACCCCAAGCGCTGTCACAACAATATATATATATATATATATATATATATATATATTACTGTGACACGTATGTGAGTTGAGAGCGTCATTAATTAATGTTGTGACTTAGGTACCATGATGGACAAAATTATTATCTTACCTTCCTTTCCTTTCCTTCGCCTGGCTAGCTCAACGTAAGTTTTGCTTGGGATTTACAATAAAATGAAGCAACAATCCCAAGAAAACATCTATACATTCAAAAATATTTTGTTTTATACAAAGCAGTTTATAAAGCAATTCACAATTCCAGTTTATACAGAAAATAATTACAATTTTTACCCAATCTTTGCCAACATTTTTTAATTAATAGGTGGATAATTTACCCATCCTTTATTACGGCGCTTGAAAGATTGATTGACGAATAATACTTGCGAGATAATCTATTTAGTAAAAGTCAAAATACCTCGACCTTCGACCTTAAAATTGGCTGTAAATTATTTTTATAAAATTTTAATGAAAACTTATCATACCTTAAATTCAAAATACTCAAGTATCCTTAGCAATTAACAAACAAAGAAATCTAAAATTTTATATTTATGGCTATTGTGAAAGAGCGCTATCATAATCTTTTCTTCAACGTAATCAATGATATTGAATTACCTCCTGATTCCATTTTACACTGATCTTAAAATCTCAGTGTACAAATTTATCCATATTCTTTTAAATTTCCATTGAAAATATAAATTTTTAAAATGCATCTTCTATTTTTAATTAATTAACTCACGTATTCTTTTGCATTTGGATTATCTATGTGGAAGATTGTTCAATTCTTGTAGTGGTTTACAAATTAATTATGTTTCATATTTACCCAAAGTTTCGTTTTAAGAATTCATTCTTTACTTAAATTTACATCTTAGATGTCAAATACTGTATGCATGTCGCATACTTAATTAACAACTTTACTCAAAATAACATGTTCGACGTCTTAAAAAATGAATTGCAAATTTTACATATCATTTGGCGTAGGAAAGAATTCAGCGCGAATTAATGAATAAATATCTCTAATAAAGTTCCGGCTTATAAATAAAAATTATCTTTATATGTCACCGTTCGAGATTTTTCCGTACACACCTAAAAAATTAGTCACCTACGTAATACAATATTAACAAGAACTTACACCGCTTTCGTGCTTTTCCAATCCAATTAGTGTCAATTTTATTATTTGTTTCTCCCAAATCGTCTTATCCTTGCCTAACGTAGGAAGTTACTGGTTGTATCTCACTTTATCCCATTGTTACACGGAAACCTCTAAATAATTCTTATCGCTTTTTATTGCTTTTTAATGTCCACGCGAATTTTATAAACCGGCGTTTATTCAATAATTAATTTATATGACAATTCTTAGTACAGCTGACGTATTTTTTTTATTAATCACAAAAGTTCTGGAGTATAGGCTCCAAATAGGTTTTCTATGCTTTGTAAACGCAATAAATGTACTTTTACAATAAATGAAACAAATATTTTTGCACGGAAGTTGTATTTTATGATAAATGAAAATGAATGGCTTTATATTTTAAAGATAGAAATTCGTTTTTATTAAGATGCCCTTATATATACACACGAAAAATATGCTTTTTATTCACGCGAATGAATATTTTTAAATGATATATCTCTAAGTATAAAAGATGTTACATAATTAATAAGAGCTTTGCCTTTTAACGGCAAAGAAGTACGTTTAATTTATACAGGGTGGAACCATTAAATATTCAGAAATTTAAAATTTTTGGGTTCCCTTTATTTGAGTGGGTTTTATTTATAGATTTTGGGTTTGCATGACCTCTCGTAACCTTTTATATATATATATATATGTATATATATATATATATATATATATATATATATATTACTCATATTTAGACCAGGGTAGAAAATTAAATAATCACATCAAATAATTTTAATCACCGTGTAGAAGCTTTGGGAAAAGGTACGCGTTATTAAAAACCGTGAAGCATAAAAATTCATTCGTTTCATTAAAATAAGGAGTTAAATTATGTACAAGACGCTTGCTATAAAAAAAAAGGAAGCAGTATTAAAAAGCTCTACGGGTAATTTAATTATTCCTAGTAAAGAAACAAATAGAAATTACGTGCAAAATTTATATTAATTAACTCAATTTTAAGTAACCGGTATTAAACAAAATGTACAGATAATAATTAATATTTGATTAGGAGTCACTAAAAATTAAAGGGTATTATTTTAATTGGAGTTAATTGAACCATTAGTAACATATAATATCTATAAAACTTGTAAAACCCAATAAAATGCAAATCGTAGAAGTGTTATTTAGAAGTATTATGTTTGAACACCTGCGTATTTTTAAAAGGCTCATTCTGCGTAAATTTGGCAGATAACAAATGGTTATAGAGAATCTTGGAGAAACCGTAGCTTAATAGTTACTGGAAATGCTAAGGGTGGGTTATTTCACAGTCCACATGGACTGAAATAATCAATAATAAAGAATATCAATTTGCACCAATAAGAACAGGGTAGATAGAGACAGATAATATGCGCAAGACCGTGACACATATAGTAAAAGGCGTGAGTGGAGCAACGTCACTGGGTTGCGATTGGTTGAAAATAAGAGGCAAACTTGAGAGGTAGAAATAACATTTCTATATAAAAATTTAATTAGGTATTCTCAGACGTTGCGTGCCGTGTGGAAATTTTCTGAGATTTAACTGATGCGAGTGCACATTTCGTAAAAATTGCATGCCGGGCTGCGGAATGGGAACCTAGCATGCGAAATTCTGAAGAATTGTCCGTTTTGGGGACCAGACCGACAGACAGGCTAACCGCTATATATACCCAGGTTAATATGAACAAGCTCTCTTAGATTTTCGAATTGATTCAATGCGTTAAACAGTGCTTTTTAGTTTTCCGAGTTTGATAGAATAATTTAAACAGTTTGCTCGTATATTTTGGTGATTTGAAACAGTTTGTTCTTTACGTGCTACAATGAGTGTACTTTAGTGCACTTAGACAAGAAGATACAAGGTAATAAAGTTAGTATCACTGTACTAATTAGTCAAAATTTGCAACGACAAATGAATACACAAAAGTAGGCAGTTTTGGCGTATATTGGTGAAAGAAGCATGAATTTCTTTGCTATTTTTCGGGGGTGTTAATAATTAAATGGTTCATAAACGTGTCTGGATCCACAAAACAAGGGTCAGATATACACAGATGAGTTCCGGAAAAGCCCTGAAACAACTTTAGATGAATGGTGGTGGAGAAATTTTAAAAGCGTTGAGAATCAGAAGCCTTAAATATAACCCAGTTGGAATGGTGTGATTAACAAAAGGGACGATGTACATTGAAGCTACGAGTGCAGTAACCTTCAGGTAAATTATACTATTTTGTTTGAACTTTGATGCTTTCGTGTGTGTTGAATAACTTTATAATTTATTTACTTAAAATGGACAGTAATGAAGTTGTACTAACAACAAATTTTTAATTTTAAGGTGAAATTTTCTTGTTTAAGTCGAAAGGAGTATTTAGTATTTATGTTCTTGATGGAAATTTGGGTATGTCTTTGAGCTCAATTAGACGAACCTATTTAATTAACGTAAAGGGTGGTAGATGCTCCTTTGTACTCAGACTCAGGTCTGCATATATTGTTACATTAATTAGTAGGCATTCTACAAGGACTTTAATTTTGAATGCACATTAAAATGATAACAACTTTAAATCTTGAAATTTTCTGATACTGAAATTGATGCTGAATTTTTAATTTTGAAATTTTAATGTATTGTGAATATTGATGTAAATAGAGTTAACGTTGATGTTTGTGGTAGGAATGTGTTTGTTTTTTATGAATGAGGATGAAGGTTTATCTAGGGAGCAGCCGAGGCGATGAACAGAAGAAAGTCAACGGACCAGTTAAGTTAATAGCTTTTTGGTGGTTTCACAGCATTCTTTGACGCACAATTCGTGAGGTTCGATTCTAATAGGTGGATCACAGCATTCTTGGCGACCCAAAAGTGAGGCTCGAGTCCCAAATAAAATTTTGTGATTTTATTCCAGGAAACTGGCGATCTGAGAGAGAGTTTCTGTGTGTATAAATTTAAGAGTATTTTAGAGTGTGTGAGAGTGATTAGAACGTATGCAGAGAAAAGAGTGGTTAAGGAGTCAAGGAGTGGAAATTGGAAGTGACGATAGTGTATTGTGTGGGAAAAATTCGAAAATGGACGAAGCTGGAGGCAGTAGAGATGAGTCGAGGACGGATTCAGGGATCAAGGAAATGAGTTAATGATGAGAATGTTTGAGGAAATGCGATTAGCTAGGGAAGAATCTAATAGAGCGAGGGAGGAGTCCAACCAAAATTAGAGCAGATAAGCGCGAAAATTGAACAAAATACTAAAGAATTTACAGAATTTAAAGATAGTCTTACCGTGAAACTGGGGAAAGTAGAAAATAGGGTTGAAAAAAATGAGCGTGATATTACAGGTCTTCGACAGGAAATGGGACATTTATGGTCCGAAGTACGCATTTTTGTGAAGAAGAGATTAATGTAAAATGACTGAAGTAACGGACTCATGTAGGGATCAGTTAGGCAGGGTAGAACGCGAAGTTAGTAGTATCAAATACAACATGTCAAATTTAACGGGGATGGTCCCAGATTTTATACAGGTGGAGGATCATTGGACCAACACATGAAGTTTTATGGCGATAACAGGGTAAATCCACAAATTTTTATTAATAGTGTAAGAAATCTAGTGGGAAATTTATTTGACGAACAGACTAAACTGAATACGATAAAGGCGTTATTGAAAGACAACGCGGAAGCATGGTACAATTTAGTAGGACAGGACATAGACACCTACACGGACTTTGAAGACAGATTTTAAAGCACTACTGGAGTGACCACAGACAAGACCAGGTACGAGACGACTTAATCACAGGAAATTTAAGGGAGAATTTTCAGGAAGTAGGAGCAATATGCTATACGCAAGTATAGCATAGCAAAGCAACTGAACCCACCACTGACGGACCGACAAATTATCAAGTATTTATCACGACACTTCGAGGTAGAAGTAAGACAACACGTAGCACTACAGAACATAGTGGACAGAGAAATGTTTTAGAATACCTGCAGAGGTACGACGACGTAAGTAGTGGACGACCTCGGGATAATAGGGAAAGACAGATCAACACAGTTAGGTTTGACAATAGACGGGACAACTATGCTA
Organism: Platerodrilus igneus; assembly: GCA_036346225.1. Taxonomy (NCBI): domain Eukaryota; kingdom Metazoa; phylum Arthropoda; class Insecta; order Coleoptera; family Lycidae; genus Platerodrilus; species Platerodrilus igneus. The sequence goes on along the minus strand of JARFIW010001151.1, from coordinate 357,499 downwards.
GAAGGGGAATAGTTACGGATACCAGCGACAGAATTGGGAACAGAGACGACCATACGTTAGAAGTAATAGTTTAGGAAGGGGACCTGCACCGAGAACGGAACCTACCAGAAGGAATAGTTCACCGGACATGAGGGGACTGCTAATACAGACACGGAACGAGTGGAAACGCCTAGAACATACACTGAGGTGACGGCTAGACCAGGACCAAGTAGGGAAAACAGACCTGGACAGGATTTTTAGAACGCGACAGACCACTAGATTTCAGTGTAAATGTATATAAACATCCACGTGAATTTTTCAAAATTGAGGAGGAAGTAGAGCCAGAAACTGAGGAAAAATTATGTTTGCCAATTGTTAATATAGAAATTTTGAGAATAATGTAGAAGTATTACTTGATACAGGGGCAGAGGCGAGTTTAATATCGGAGGAATTCGTCAGCAAAATTAGGGATAAGGTTTGTGATAGAATTATGCCTATAAAGCGTAGCCATTTAGTAGCTCCAAATAAAAAGAAGTTTGCTGTAGTAAATAGTGTTGTGGTGCTTAGGATAGATATAGGAGGTTTAAGCTGTGAACAGGAGTTTGTAATTGTACCTGGACTGAAGTTTCAGAGCATTTTAGGTGTTGACTGTATGATGAAATTAGGGTTTTGATAGATATGGAAAGGAAGGTAATAAGGATTAATGATAGGGTAGTGCCATGGAAGGGCAGTTATGAAGTCACAGAGGATGACACGGGGTTTAGTATTAATGTAGTAGAGGTAGAGGATGATGAAGGTAAACAGATCAACACAATAAGATGTCCAGAGGATAGGAGAGTAGAGGTTCAAGCTTTAGTACAAAAACATGCAGAATTAGTGGGGGTAGAAGCAACAGCAGCATATCGGGAGCAGGTGAAGGCAGAATTAATTAAAGATGCACGAAAAATTAACCAATGGACCAAACCGCAATTCCATTGTCCAACATCCATGGACACACTTTTGACGAGGTTAAATGGCAAGTTTGTTTTTAATAAAGTAGATTTAAGGAATTCATTCTGGCGGATTCCATTACATAAGAATTCTAGAAGGTACATAGGATTTTCCATAGAGGGAAAAATCGATAATTGTAAAGTAGTATCGTTTGGTTTGTCGACAGAAAAGAAAATAATAATAAATAAGAAACAGAGTGTAGGGCATGAAGAAGGAGCAGTATTTAAGAGTCAGGATAATAGGGATAAGTTTATTTTATGTGAGATAATAGGGATGCTAAGTATAGATATAGAAGGGGGAGAAATAGGAATGAAGAGCATTAGGATGGTGAGAAGAAAGACTTGGAGGGTCAAGAAGAGAGTTAGATTTAAATAACTTGATGAACAAAGGATAGAGATAGGTGAATTTTAGTATAGATATAGAATAGAGAGTAGATATAGGTGTATATAGAAGAGTAGAAATAAGTGTTTATAGAAAATAAAGCTAGGTATAGGATAAATATGGGAGATAGTTAAAAATAGGTGTTTAGGATGAGAATAAAGAGTAAATGTAGGAAGAATATAAGATAGGTTAAGTATAGATATTTCATATAAGATTAATGGAGAGTTAGGAATAGAGTAAGAGTAGGATAGGTATATAGGATTAGGTAGGGGGAAGTAAAGTATAGTGAAGATTAGTTAAAAGGTTAGGAATAGGATAGGTATATAGGATGTATATAGGATTAGATGGATAAGTAGGATGAAGTTAGGGATAATTTCAGTTTATAAAATTAGGTGAGAGTTAGGAATAGGATAGGGATATAGGATAGGTGTAAATATTTTTTTTTGGATTGGAGATAAGGTAGGTAAGTTAGATAGATAAGGGTAGAGAGAGATAGGCAATTTTTTTGTAAATGTTTTTTGGCAGTCTAAATGCTTTATATTTGCATTCAAATAAGTGGGATTATTTGTATTCAAATAGGGGGAAAATACTCATATTTAGACCAGGGTAGAAAATTAAATAATCACATCAAATAATTTTAATCACCGTGTAGAAGCTTTGGGAAAAGGTACGCGTTATTAAAAACCGTGAAGCATAAAAATTCATTCGTTTCATTAAAAATAAGGAGTTAAATTATGTACAAGACGCTTGCTATAAAAAAGGAAGCAGTATTAAAAGCTCTACGTGTAATTTAATTATTCCTAGTAAAGAAACAAATAGAAATTACGTGCAAAATTTATATTAATTAACTCAATTTTAAGTAACCGGTATTAAACAAAATGTACAGATAATAATTAATATTTGATTAGGAGTCACTAAAAATTAAAGGGTATTAATTTTAATTGGAGTTAATTGAACCATTAGTAACATATAATATCTATAAAAACTTGTAAAACCCAATAAAATGCAAATCGTAGAAGTGTTATTTAGAAGTATTATGTTTGAACACCTGCGTATTTTTAAAAGGCTCATTCTGCGTAAATTTGGCAGATAACAAATGGTTATAGAGAATCTTGGAGAAACCGTAGCTTAATAGTTACTGGAAATGCTAAGGGTGGGTTATTTCACAGTCCACATGGACTGAAATAATCGATAATAAAGAATATCAATTTGCACCAATAAGAACAGGGTAGATAGAGACAGATAATATGCGCAAGACCGAGACACATATAGTAAAAGGCGTGAGTGGAGCAACGTCACTGGGTTGCGATTGGTTGAAAATAAGAGGCAAACTTGAGAGGTAGAAATAACATTTCTTATAAAATTTAATTAGTTATTCTCAGACGTTGCGTGCCGTGTGGAAATTTTCTGAGATTTAACTGATGCGAGTGCACATTTCGTAAAAATTGCATGCCGGGCTGCGGAATGGGAACCTAGCATGCGAAATTCTGAAGAATTGTCCGTTTTGGGGACCAGACCGACAGACAGGCTAACCGCTATATATACCCAGGTTAATATGAACAAGCTCTCTTAGATTTTCGAATTGATTCAATGCGTTAAACAGTGCTTTTAGTTTTCCGAGTTTGATAGAATAATTTAAACAGTTTGCTCGTATATTTTGGTGATTTGAAACAGTTTGTTCTTTACGTGCTACAATGAGTGTACTTTAGTGCACTTAGACAAGAAGATACAAGGTAATAAAGTTAGTATCACTGTACTAATTAGTCAAAATTTGCAACGACAAATGAATACACAAAAGTAGGCAGTTTTGGCGTATATTGGTGAAAGAAGCATGAATTTCTTTGCTATTTTCGGGGTGTTAATAATTAAATGGTTCATAAACGTGTCTGGATCCACAAAACAAGGGTCAGATATACACAGATGAGTTCCGGAAAAGCCCTGAAACAACTTTAGATGAATGGTGGTGGAGAAATTTTAAAAGCGTTGAGAATCAGAAGCCGTAAATATAACCCAGTTGGAATGGTGTGATTAACAAAAGGGACGATGTACATTGAAGCTACGAGTGCAGTAACCTTCAGGTAAATTATACTATTTTGTTTGAACTTTGATGTTTCGTGTGTGTTGAATAACTTTATAATTTATTTACTTAAAATGGACAGTAATGAAGTTGTACTAACAACAAATTTTTAATTTTAAGGTGAAATTTTCTTGTTTAAGTCGAAAGGAGTATTTAGTATTTATGTTCTTGATGAAAATTTGGGTATGTCTTTGAGCTCAATTAGACGAACCTGGTTAATTAACGTAAAGGGGTGGTAGATGCTCCTTTGTACTCAGACTCAGGTCTGCATATATTGTTACATTAATTAGTAGGCATTCTACAAGGACTTTAATTTTGATGCACATTAAAATGATAACAATTTAAATCTTGAAATTTTCTGATACTGAAATTTATGCTGAATTTTAATTTTGAAATTTTAATGTATTGTGAATATTGATGTAAATAGAGTTAACGTTGATGTTTGTGGTAGGAATGTGTTTTTTTTTATGAATGAGGATGAAGGTTTATCTAGGGGAGCAGCCGAGGCGATGAACAGAAGAAAGTCAACGAACCAGTTAAGTTAATAGCTTTTGGTGGTTTCACAGCATTCTTTGACGCACAATTCGTGAGGTTCGATTCTAATAGGTGGATCACAGCATTCTTGACGCCCAATTCGTGAGGCTCGATTCTAATAGGTGGATTACAGCAATATATATATATATATATATATATATATATATATTGCTATGAATTAACAGGAACTATCGAGCCCCAGGCTTGATATGATAACGCCGTACTCGGTATCAATGGCGTTTTCTTACTTAACTCCACCTCTCTGTGTTTTCCTAATCATAAACTTCACTCCCACTAATTTTATTATTTTGCCTCGACTAGCTTTTATTTTGAATTATAAAATGAAGATAATTAATTCCATATAATGAAAAGAAATATTATGTACAAGTTTTGGAAATTATTAAAATACACTTTTCAATCAATCAATATTGTAAGTTTTATTTATCTTAAAAATCATATGCTTTGCAATCAATCTAAAGTCACCAAAAAAACTATTCTTTTTTATCAAAGAAGCCTGAAACGTTCAAAACCCCTTTATTATATTACGTACTTTCAACGTATGCAAAGTTCGTTGCTGACTCTGTTACAGTAGTTTATCTTAATTAGGCAGATTCAATATTCAAATTCCAATAGAAATAAATGTCTTAAAACTAAAAAGATCTAACCTGGTCTGTTTACTTCGTGCTTCTTTATTTCTTTCTTGCAACTCAAAATTGTACCAAGACTATCGACGCATCCATTATCAACCAACATCAATTAGAATTTCCATGCATTATTATACCATCCATTTGGATCATTAACATCGTATTCGAAATTATTCTCCTCCAATTCGGAATTATTATATACCCATTTGAAATATTATCTACTGCATTATGCACCCCTTTGGAATTTCGAAATTATCATCAGCCTCGAATTATTTTCGCAAACTTAAATTTATTGTCGTCCCCCTGAATTATTCTACACCCATGAATTTATTGTCACCCATTTGGTTTATTCTCACCAGCCTCAGAATTATTATCGTCAAACTTAGATTATTGTCACCAGCCTAAGAGCCCTATTATTATTGTTATATTTTAGTTTAAATAAATTCCCCAAGTTCTACTTACGTTAATCGGCAACAGAAATTTTCATTTTCGTAGCACTATCTGTCACTAAACAATTTTACTATTAAAATATTATTATTACGCGTTACTCTTTGATTCAGAATAACACAGCTTGGCCTTGTTGAGTTGAAAACAGAGCTCCGTTATCATTGTTCGCTGTTAATATATGAGTATGTCCCCCTTTGTCTGTGGGCTTGGCTTACTAATCACAACCAATGAGGTCTTTGTATTTTTTACACTTAAAGTGGTTTTCTGATGTAACATTCTTGGCTTTTCTAGTAATGGTTGTTTGCTTACAGATGCTTTGTTATCAGACCATGCGGTGTTTTGAGTAAATAATCGCGTTTCCATATTATACCAAAATATCTGATGCAATTCGAATTTCAATTTTCAAGTATGTTTATTTATTTACGCATCCTTGATTACCTTTACTTATCAAGAAATGTTAATTGTTTCTACGCACTCACAAAGCTTCATTAAGTTTTATCTCGTCTCCGTATTATGTTATGATTAATTTGAATCCTTTTCAATGCGTGTTTAATTACATTTATTATCATTCTCTTCTAAATACACGTGCTTCTACTGAAAAATATAGTTATTTGCCTTACTTAAAATTACTAAAGCTCTATATACCGGGTATTAAATGCTTACTATTTACAAACTATCCCAATTACTCAATTTTCTACCAAATAAATGCAGTTTTCTGCTTCCTATTGTAATTTCTGATTACTACATGACCATTGCTATAAAGTACACCCTTAAACAACCCCTTATCACAGCAATATAAAAATAAATCTTACTAAAATATAATAGAATCCGAAAAAAATGAAATTTTTCGTAAACTCAATGGTACGCCTTGTATAATGCAAGCGTACCTTTATAAGTTAATGTGCAATGCAAAAACGCTAATTGCGGGTGTATAAATAGTCACCCTGTATGATATAAGCATATTGCAAATAAATAACAAGTAACGTAGTAAGTCATATATGTAACAGTAATTGGTTGTAAGATGCCGTAAAACGCATTTCGATGTGAATGCAAATCTATACAATTTTGACAAAATTTGCTGTAAATAGCATAGGACGAGCCTTGGGCATTTTGTAGAAATATAAATAATTACGTGTAATTACTATAAAACGCAAATCCTTTTGCATTAAAAAGCAATCACAGTTTATATTAATTAACCCGTGGACTTTAGCAATTGATTCTAAATAAAGAAATTTCTAGAATATGAGCCAACGGTATTTAAAACTACGTATAAACTCATTAAATAAACATTTTTATTCCAAGAGGCAACTTGAACACCGAAAAAACCTGCAAAATCCCTGGAATAATCGAATATCTTTTGCATTAGTATGCGACGCCGCAACAATGTGAGACAAGGACAAAAAACGTGTCACGGATACCTAGAACAGATAAGAAGGTAATGAAATGTCTAAATTATATACGCTAATTGGGTATTCTGGAAATCTTACATCACAATGTTCAAGAATATACTGGTGAAATTCTACAAAATAGACAATCTGTATATACATAAGCGCTTGTCGTTTCACTCATTAAATTTAATTCGATACAGTCGATGCTTAAAGTAGATCAGGGAATGTTATTTTAAAGCGCTAGTCGTTGCGTTATATAGAAGTATGCAGTAAAACATAGTTGCGAGTTTGCAATAAATACTGAAGTGATGTTTTTAAATCCAAATTATACACAAAAATGGAATTGTTAATTACGAAGGAAAGGCAAAAATTCTTCAATATAAAGCTATTTTTAAAGACGTATTAAATAATTGAGAAGAAGATTTACCCCAAAAAGTACTTTGATAATTGCTGTTGGAAATCAGAAATTTTAATTTGGAAAAACTTGGAAGCCGATTTGGAGATCCATTTAAAATAAGAAGATTTTTAATTACAAGAAGCGTTTTGTGGATTCTCCAAGTATCACTGATAGATTTATTTTTAACTGATATTAGAGTATTTAGATCTAGTTTAAAATAATCCTAATAACTTTTTTGTGTGAGGGATTTTTCTTACTAGGACCTTTTAATAGATTATATGTCAAGGATTTTTTCTGGCCAAAACAAATTTTACCAACGCAGAAATAATTTATAACCAAGTAAAGGATCCTCAAAAGAATAAGTTTAATTCTGTAAATGTAAAATAGGGTAAGCAACAATATTTTGTGACAAGAGCTTCTTATAAATTATTTTATGTTTGAAAGAAACAATGTTGTAAATGCTTTTGTATGAAATGAGATATTTTATATTGTATAAATGCTTTGTGATATTTCTGCGTTGTATTTCATTTTGAAAACTCCGTAAATTCCGTTGAGCTAGCCAGGCAAAGTTAAAAACGAAGCGACGCACCCAGCGCGGCCTTACCACAGCAAATATATTTAAGAATTAGTTATCGGGGTTGTGGTAAATTAGGGCAAACCCTCAATTTTTTAAATGGGAAATATAGGCTTGTGATATATTGTTTGGAAGATCTCTTCATCCTCTATTCAAAAATGTTATTGTTTTCACATGTGTTCTTTTAGATGGTATCAATTAAAAAACAAAATTGACCATGCCAATGTTAGTTTTGTTTAAAACACCTTAACAAATTGTTTTGTAGTTATACCTGCTTGACAGTAGTTGTCAGTGTTATACTTGTAGTTTGAATTTCGTTAACTGCAATTCAGAAACATGGTTAGATTAACAGAAATGCTTAAAATAAGAGTTCTACACGTGATTGGTTACGAAGATAACACACGGTAATCGGATGATTTTATTTATTTTATGTTAATTTTTGCAAAAATGTGAAAACAATAATATTTTTGAATAGAGAATGAAAAAACCTTTCAAACGATATCAAAAGCCTATATTTCCTATTTAAAAAATCGGGGGTTGTAACTGTCACACAAAGGGGATCCAATGCAGGGATCAAATGTTTTCGTTGCAGGATATCAATTCATAATCTAAAATCTGTTTCGAAATTTTCTTTACATATGTGTAGTTATCGAAATAATGAATTTATTCCATTTAGCTGTTCCACACTGTATATATGCTTTTAGCAGATACGACTAGGATGGAGCGTAGGCCTAAGTATATTCGACAAACAATATACGGATAATAATAAAAAAGTACGCGTGCAGCTATCAATCAATCTGTTGTTGGTTTAATAGCTTTATGCCTTTTGATTATAGACTTTTTGGCGCTTTTGTTGCATTATTATTATAAAATCTAGGAAAATAATCGGACAACTAAGCGAAATCCAAACTAAAGTAACTTGTAATTTTTATTAGAGCAAGTTGTCAACTCTAGTGTAGTGGGTAAACTGTAATGTAGAATAAGCATTACAGTCCTTTAATCGTCAAATTACTATAGCATTTTTCTAATTATTGTAAATTAAAATCCCCACCAGTTACAAAATTATAGTGTAAGCCCTTCTTGGGAAAGTGCAGTTTAATAAAGCAATTATTATTTATAATAAATCTGCAGAAATTTATAAAGTTTAATAGTTTATATCGAGTTAAATTGTATTCTTTCATACTATAACCATTAAATCAAACGATAAGCTTTTTAACAGGTCGTTTACAATTTTTTATAATTCTAGCAAGAATAACGGTTTTTTTCCACAAAAAGCTTTTATTTATGCAAGCTATTTTTTATATCTAGTATCAAGATGTAAAAACCCTTTCTGAAAAAATTTAATACAGCACTTGAGGATAATCTTTGCCAAAGACATTTGTAATAGAAGCTCAGAGATTTTGTAATAAAATTCTAATTTCGGTTGGTCGTCACGTCGCTGTTCTATCTTATAATAATAATAATTTAATATATAAAACTTCAAGCTTGCCTTGAATAGAAGATTTTAAAAAAATTATTTTAATAAAAATACGATGGCATACTGTGCTCTCGTTTTCCGAAGCATAAGGAAAATCAATATCAGCGACATGCAAATTAAACTCCTTCAGCTTCTTTGACAGTATAAGCATGCGAATATTTATGAAGAAATAAATAACATCTACAGGCCTAAAGAATATTCTTCTGCTCAAGCACGAAATGAGATGGGAATAGAAGTCAAGTATATAAAATTCAAGATAATAAAAACACATTGTTTAGTATTAAACGTTGTTAGATTTCATTCCTTGATGCTCTCCCGAAAAGGATCATCGCAAAAAGATTCGGGACAAGTAGAATTAAAACTTAAGGTCTCCATTTCCTTAGAGTAGAAAAATACTAAACACAAATTGTTTTGAACTGAATTTATACAATGTGCTGCATAAAGACGTGCTAATATTTTATGAAGAGTAGCTCAAATGAACATATGTACACTATAGTTTGTAACGAATACAATTTCGTTCCCAGTTAATTTACGCTTTTTATAATTATTAATTTACAAATATCCCTTAAGGTATTGAAAGCGTAAATTTCTATTCCATTAATATAATATTTATTCGTTATCATATAGAACACTATCTGTGTTGATAAATTTAATGTAGCATTTTGGTTCCCCTAATATTTGCGAATGTGTTGATGCAAGAATTCGGTTCACTGCGCTTGCTCGCGTAGTAAAACGCTTCAGTCTATTTAAATTTGAGGATGTAATCGATAGACAAGTTTTCGACGCGTGGTCGAGTAGAGTTTTTGAAGTCATGGAGTCCAACAGGCACGTGGCTTGGAAAAGGAGAATTTCTTTAAAATTTGAAGTAGAAACCATCACTAGGGTAGATGCTAGAGAGTCCAGAAGAAATTTTTGTTCAGTATTCTTTCTTGATTAGCCGACCCTCGAGATGATTTTTATGATGTGGATGTAACGTCATGACGGTTTGTAATTATTTTCATTTTGAATTTAAATTAATAATTTTTGATTTTTGTAGTGCAAGTTTTTATTATTAAATATTTCAAGTTGAAATGTTAAGGTGCCCCTGTTTATGAACAAACAAAAATTTAAGCGTTCATTTTCGAATGGAATCAAGTTCGTACTCCTAGGAATATATGAAGAACTCGCATTTGTTGTTGGAGTTGTACACGTAAATTGAAGGGCGATAGTACAAAGTTCACTCTCAAATAAATTGGTAAATAGTTGCTACCTGAGTTACATAGAAGTCAGGCAAATTACAGAGGTGAGTGATTTCTTTATACAGTACTCGTTAAACTAAAAAACTACAGAAAGCACAGCGAATGTTTTTTTTGGTAAATTATACAGAAGTTTAAATTGGTGTAAATATTTTTTGTTCAATATTTAACAGTTTGATTTATATAAATGTTCATAAGAACGTTGAAAATTTAAAGATAAACTTCAGAGAATCTACAAGGTTGAACGAGAATTTGTTTGTAGCTTCGCAGGTGACATTTTATTGCTTGTTTGTCACATTTTATGATCAAGTTTTTTTACTCGAAAGTATAATAATACACAGGTAATTATGTTGTACCATAGGAATATTTGACTTTTCGTTTAAAGTTCAAATTTTATAAATATCCAAATTCAGTTTTACATAAAATAGGTTCACATCATATACACACTTGTCTGTAAACCAAAACAGGATCCTTTTTCGGTGATAATTACACAATATCTTCCTTAAAGGACTTTAATAAATAATAAAGATCTGTGAAATGCACTTAAGAAATAAGAGATAACGTATAAATACTTTGATAGCTTGATTACAAGAAAAAAACAATAGTATATATAAAGTTGCATAAAAGATGTATATATATATTTCTTAAACCAAATAGAAAATGGATTATGTTATTCTAAATCTTATTTTTATTGAAGTTGATCATAGTTTCTCACAGCTGTTACAAGCAAATTCATAAAATTCATGAGTATAGAGAAAGGCCATCAACATTCTGTCGGTAAGATATTTTAGAGTTATATTTTTGAATTGATAATTTTTGAAATCTTTTGTGATAAATTGGCCATGCTCTAATGAAGCCCTAGTGCTATGAATTTCTTTAGGTGGTTATATTTTTAGACAGTACGTAATCATCGTTTCATTTGAAGCTTGCAGTGTTAAAGGTAAGTAAGTAGTATGTTTATACGTTTTGGTTGTTCAAAATATGTTTTTTTTTTACTTTCCGAAGATTTCTGTATCTTATCTTCAGATTGTTAGACATTCCAGTTATTAGTAAGATATGGTGGCGTCCATAATTTTCTTCTTTTATCCTATACCAACCTATGACCCCTGCTCATAGCTTTGCCCTAAGTTGAAGAAACTTAGCTGGCTGGAAAATCTTATTCGAGGGTCCTTTTGTACGAAAAGTTGCTTTCCATACACCATGGGCTTGAACTTTAAACAGGCTCCCCCCCTATGTTGTGTGGTGACTCTACCGCCTATAAGGTGGAGTAGTTACATACAAAAATTAGGTGTAACAAGTTTAGATTTTTTGCTATAGAGTGTTGAAATTCTTTTAAATCGTGTTACGCATAGTTTTGGCAACTGAAAATCTAGCCTGTAATCTACAGAGCAAGTTAATGAAGTGCCCCATTGAAAATTTTATTTAGATAAAGTTTTAACAAAAATGGTTACCGACTAACTCAGTGGGAAGGATAATGTTAGTGTTTAAAGAGAATCCCGCAATGTTATTGCGTGTAAAATTACGTCTTAATTAGGAATCATCTTGAACGCCACCTAATCTCAAAATACGGGGATTTCTAGGGAAAACTCCATAAGAAATAACAAGAGTATGCCAAAACCTGATATCATTAAAGTGATTCTGGCCTAAAATTCACTCGAAAAATCGAGTACACTAATGCTAAAAACAAGCTAAAATAAACGTTTACAATAAGGACACCAATAAACCTACTTAAAACTACTAGCAAAAAAGATGTCCAAAATCGAATGTTATATTACCTTAATATTAATCACGCCTCTAAGTAATTGAAATATATTTTATTACAATAAAGCTAAGACTATTACCTTTACATTAGTTGTGAAAAAAACACCAACATAGGACTATTACACAATTATGTTTTTATTACAGATACATATAAATATTCTTAAACAAAAACATATCAACTTAGCTTTCTAAATTCTTAAACTAACAACAAGAACGTATTCAAGGGACGTTTAAAACTTAACGCGGTTAATATTAAAAATTTTTTAATTCAGTTACAGCTACTGTAGTCTATAGTTTTAAAAGTTTGATCATAAATATCTGGAGTGATTTTCGACTTGGAAACAACTAAAAAAAATGATATTCTGAACTCAATTCGTTCTAACCAGGTCCTACGTGACTTCGTTAAAGAGTTGGATGTTATTACTTGGCATGCCTTATTTCAGTATGAAGTTGTCTACTGAAGGAACAGTTCATCTAAAATCAAAGTAACTAACCTGCTAGGGTATCATTCTGAACTTCATTCACCAAAGACATTAATCGATATCCCTATTAACGGTCAACTGTACCTACTCAAGTTGCATGTTATCTGTCTCGACGGTAATGACGAATTGCTTAATCAAAAAGCTTACTCTCCGTAAAACAATTCGAGGTCATCTTTGGCAAAATCTGGAGAAATAAATTGACTGAAAATTGAAACTTTGTCGTTTTCCTCTATTTAACATACGGAAAATCTATCGTATTGAAACGTTAACTTGTACCGGCCAAAGGATAGCTACTATTTTCCTCATTAGCATAAATCTAGCGTGCTTATCTTCTTCGTTCCAAGACAAACATGCGATAGGCGTGAACGTATTACCTTATTAGTCAAAACAAATGAATCGTAAAACTGTAATAATTTAGAGTATAAAGTAACCATGCAATCATTCTTAACCTTAAAACCGCCATAATGAATTTGAAAACAATAGTAGATACAAAAATAGTCGTTCCTTAGATCAAGAATGCATGTAATCTAAAAATTATATTTCTTAAAGAAATTACCTAACCCTATTGGTGGATTTACCAATACAGACATCGTTAAAGTAAAATATGATTATAAATACGAGTCAAAAGAATGTTACAATACTTATTCTTTAATATCCCTAAAAGTATTTTACGTATTATTTTAAATGTTGGTATGTGTTAATAGGATATAAAATCACACATTTGAGTTAGAAAGCTTTTCTATCACTCTACTAGTGGCGCCCTCTAAGCATTCCTCTATGATTTACAAAGAAAAAATTGGTGCGCCACTGAAATTTTTCCATATGGATATTTTTCTGATTAGTTTGGTTAATACTACATGAAACCATCTCCTGCGCTTTTTCCTCAAATATACCGTTCTTAGTTAAAGTAATACTAAACAACTCGTAGCAAAAAATTCAAGCCATTTCGGACGTATGTCCATGTGAGCATTTTTCATAAAATGACTTAGAAAAACCCTGAAATATTAACATGTTATTAAGAAATACGCTGTAGATATCAGTAACTGAACGCTCACCGGAAATACGGTAACAAAGAAAGGAAAAGAAAGCAGTCGGAGATGTGTGTGTGTGTGTGTGTGCTTAAGGACGGAACAAAAGAACACACAACACAATTCGCTCTTAAAAAAATGATTAGTATGTGTACAACATATACATACAAACAGAACACTAGTTTGTCCAATGCAATATAATACAACACTCAACTAATAACACAGGTAAATAAACAGAATAATTATGAAGTCTGTTATTACAGCATTATTATACATAGTCATATACCCTGTAACACATAAATATGACAAGAAACTTATCTACTACGTTGACGATGACGAGTTCGTTTCAAATAGAACCTATTAAAGTCTAAGAAGCAACGTACATATATAAAATAGTTCCTTTAAGCGTAATCAACAAACCAGAACCAATAAGTAATCAACTACTACAGGTCATTGATAATTACCAAGTCTATATATGATTTCTAAACCAATTCACTCGGTTATCCATCAATATAAAAACAATATCACACAAAACCTACACTACACATTTTAATAATAACAGCATTAAATAAGCAAAAATGATAACAAAACGACGCAATGTGCTGTATCAATAAAGCGAGGCCTCTGTGTTAAGGTCAATCAAGTATTGGTTCGAAAAACTCATGAATGTGGGCCAGAATTCTGAAAATGTGGGTTAAAGTCCGGTGAACATACAATCCGCAGAATATGGGGTACAATCCGGGCTTAAACTATTTTCTATTAAAGAAGCATCACTCATCAATCACTCACCAGTCACATATAAAAGAAGCAAATTTTCACCACTAGAATCTTGTAACTACCGGGATGGGTTTATAATATTTATCACAAGACAAACCCTATAAATCAACACTCGAAATACAACGAACTTGTTCAATAAACGTACTGTAACATTGTTTTCTAACAAGTACTTTGCGGAAAGCCCAATATAGAATAGCAACTACTTTTTAGTATATCTCTAGCATTTAAAGATGACATAGCTGCTTTATCTAATTACAATTAAACTAGGTTATTTAATTGCAATAAATATCGAGTATTAGCGTATCATATGCCGCTCATATAATTGAGCAATTCTCCAAACGTGAAAGCAAACATTATTAAAAATAGAATACCGAATGTAAAATGCAGAAAATATTCAAACTACATAATGTAACGTAACAAACTACACTAATGTAAATCATTACTTTATTAGAATTCTTTATTAATTAGTAAAATGCATTTTGAAACTTTATGCTGAAAATAAATATTCCATGTAATGTTCAAGTTTCGGGTACAAATAGGTTTCAGAGATAACATTTAAACATTTTTATTTTGTTGTAGAATAAAAAATATTCCTTTATTTCTTTAAAAGCAGTAAATGACTGTTTCAGCAACGTCTGAAATGCCGTAGGGTTAAAATCTATTTCTGGCAGAGTTTTTATCACGAGCTGAAATCTTGGCAACCGATAATCAGAAATTCTAACACAAAAATTACTCAGGCACGTAACGAATCGCTCCGTAAGAACTACATAGCTAGATTTTATTTTTGGTAGAATTTTTAGTCTGGAATCAACCCATCATCTCCAAAAAATTGTATATTTGAACCTCAAAAACGTCGGCTTCCTAGACGTTTACTTCAGTATTCAATTTGTTTTAATTTTCTCAATTGCTAGCTGTTGATATCAAATGAAAAGCAAGGAAGATCTCTGTCTGATATGTTACCTTATACTTGCATCTCTTTCTTGATCATCTACTACGATTTTAACGATTTATTTTTTTTTCAAACCACCTATATTTTGCAATATCTCAAATATTTAATTTCCAGCGTCATTAATTGATTTTTTAAACCTTGAAGGTCCAAATATCCTGGTTCATTCTTCTTTATTCCACCTTCTATCTGTAATCCTAAACCTGAACTGCTGCTTCTATAGCCTTGCTATTTCTTAAATCAAACTGGCCTTCTTCTAATTCATCTTCTATTTTTTCTATTACTTTATAAAGAATGCGAGTTCAAATTTTAACATATGTGAGGCTAAACCAACTGTTCTGTAATTTTCACATTCGCCTGCTTTAGCTCTCTTTGGTTTTATTACAAGGACACCTTCAGTAAAATCAGGGTATTTTTCCAGTTTATGTCCTACTAAAAAATTTTAACGGTATATTTCGTATTTCCCTTGAAAGCTTTAGTAATTTTGCAAGTAGGTCATCTGTACCTACTGTTTACCGCGATACTTACATTTTTACTACTGTTTTAGACCTCATTTTCCATCTAATTAATCGTGTTCTTTTTGAGTCAACTTTAACTTATTTTGTCAACGTAGCTCCTCAATATATTCAGCCCATCTATTTTCCTTGGCGTTATTGTTATATGAAAGTTTTCTTATCCTTACTTAACCAGTTTTACTTTTTCCAAAACGTGCCTTTACTATTATATGTCTTGTAAACAACGATTCGCTTTTCCAATTTTGAACAACGTTCACTTATCCATTCTTCATATGTTGCCTTAGATTTCCTACTTATTTTATTTTGAAGTTTTTTAAAGTTCCAACATTAGTTCTAGAGTGCGTATATTTCCTGCTCTCATCTTAAGGTATAATATATTTCTCTATTAGTTAATGCTTTCTAACAACGCGCTTCGTTCTGTCAACATTTATTTTCATTGCAGCATACATTTCGTGCTTAATAATTATCCACTTCTCTCCTACATTTTACATATTTTCTTTGCTGTTAGACCATTCGCATCAAAATTCTGAAAAATTTTGCTTACTTCATGTTTTTGCAGTTTTTCTAAATTCTACGTCTAGGATCTAAATGTTTTTGTTAAGTTTGTAAAACTTAGTTGGTACTTTTTCATATTTAAGTTGCGGTCACTATCTACGTCTGCTCTTGGATACGCTTTGCCGTTTTTCATTTGATTTCTAGAACGCTGCTGCACCATATAGTCAGCCTACTATCGCTCAAGTACTTAATCTCCTGTTACAATTTTTGGAAAAAGTATTTGAAATTACCAGGTAATAATTTTGAACTGAACTCCGCTAACCGCTTTCCATATCATTTCCTTTTGCCCATTTATGTAACTCTGAGTTCGAGTCTCTTTTCCTTTACCTACTGTAAAATTTTATCACTCATCTTTATTAAACTTTTATCGATTTACGTAGTGAACACTGCCAATGAAACAGGCTCTTTCTTGGGGATGGGGGTCGGGTAGGAGTAGTATCTGAAATTTAAGCTACAATAAAAAAGCCCTAAGAAATTAACCAACTTTAATAAATGAATTTAATATCATCGACACACAATGCAGCAGATCAACTTCAGGAAACGCCCGGTAAATCATGGCCAATGCTCTAATTAAACTTAATTATATATCAAAACCTCTTTTATTTAAAGTGAAAAATACTAAAAGTAATTTAGATACTTAAACATACTCTGTAAACAGAGAAACACGTTTTTCTAAAACTACTTTACGTGGATAACCTAAGTAACATTACCGACGGCAGGTGACGACACCGTTAGTTCATTTACTCAGGCGAACCAAAATAAGTTAATTCACGAATCCCTTCTACCGCGTTCTCAAATCTGGCTATACGGTAAAACCTAATGTTTCTAATGAAGACAAAGCAACACACTTGTTAGTTCAACGACGTAGTATAAAATTTATGGTATGATAACCGCAGTGGATTTTACGGCATCCTTCAGGAGAACTAATCGTGGTAATACCAGGTATACTATTTAATAGTGTCTTGAATGTTCTGATAAATCCTTAAACCAATAACATCAAGCTTGTAAATATAATTATAATAGATCCTACCTTAAAACATCTATGCAATGGCAGGCACTTAACAGTATTATACATTGCGTCACGGATTCACGTCGCAGCAGGCGTCGCCGTGGATCAATGTAGTAAACGTAAGACTACGGATCCCAAGGTCCTGGGTTCGAATCCCGACACAGCCGACTGCTTGAAAAATGACAGGTGTGCATTTTTCACAAAAATTACGCCCTCGTTCGGATGAGATGTTAAATGGAGGTCTCGTGTGTGAGTGTTGCCACGCACGTTAAAGATCCCTACCTTGCCTGGAACGGCAAGGGTTCAGCAAAATTCTAAATTTCCAGGCAACAAAAAACTCGCCTCCTGGTCAATGTAGTACCTTCGGGTGGAGCATTGGAAAATCACATGTAAGGTATATACTGTCAATATAGATTGCACTATGTAAGATAAATTATTGTAGTGATTGATAGTTAACGCTTTGTTAGTTAATTATAGTGCAACGATGTAGGTAATTAAGAAGAGGGTGTCGTAGTTTTAAAGTTAATATTTGTACTGTTAGCGATTAGCTGGAAATAAATTGCTGTGAGTACTGTGAGTTTAAGTCAAGCGTTACGAAAAGCTTGACTAAAAATTCCGTAAAATCACAGAAAAATTACAGTGAACCGCTGCAAATCCTACAAAAACTACTGTACCAGATCACCACCAATTTACAGGAAAATAGTGAGAAACAAGACTGAAACTCGGCGAGTCTAGCAGCGAAGTTACAAAAAAAAATTACAAGAAAATGCGGAGAACAAGAACGAACAGCCGCAAACTTTGCAGAAAGACAACGAGATCGCCGCAAACCTACAATAAAAGTATAGTAAATTGAAAGAGAAGTTTATACAGGAATTTACAAAAACAGCAACAGCGATTGAACAATTTTTAAAAGAAACTATATAATCCGCGGAAAAGCTGGAAACCAAATTTTCCACCGGTTTACAGGAACTGAAAGCACCATTGGTAGACAACTCGCAGGAACTAGAAGCAAAGTCGTTACAGACTTCGCGTAAAATGGAAGAAGAGGTTCTGAGGATGGAAGAACGCATTAATTCGCTAACAGCACTAGCATCAGAACCCTCAGCACAGTTATACAACAGGCCGCTCCAAAATTTCAGAATGTCGGAGAATGCACTCACATTGATGGAAAATCACCTTGTCAGACATACTACAAATAATTCAAGGCCGCCGCAAGAGCTAATGGCTGGGACGATGGCGAAAGGAGAACCGCGTTGGTTGTTGCGTTATGAAGTGAGGCCTTAAATAATCTGCACACCATACCAGACCATAACCAATGAAGCTACGGGACCTTAACAAGACTGGAAATGAGGTACGGCGACTTTCATCTGCAATAAGTGTACCATGTTCAAGTGAAGAACTGTTACCAAAAGGCCAACAAAAATTTACAACAGTTTGAAGCAGATACTGCTTACTTGATGAGATTAGCCTACCCAACAGCGCCGGATAGCTTTTTAGAACAGATGGTAACACAGAACTTCGTTGAAGAAATACACGAAGAACTACGGTTGGCTCGATCAATGACCATGGGATTCTAGATGTAAAAATCGGAGTTGGGAGCATAATGTATGACCATCAAGTAGTACTAGCGAACACCATCAAGGAAGTTATTTTGGAAATAAATATCTTTTTGAAGGAATGTGAACTCTAGTGGATGTGCAAAGGATGTCTTGAGAGTAAGGAACGAGAAAGTGCCGTTTTGTAAAGCAGACGACGTGCTGTGCAAGCTTGTCCGACGGGCGACATTATCATACATAGGACAAAAAGTGTGGTGATGGTGATACACCTTATTGTTTTCACAAGCTTTATTTTAGTATTATGTATAGGGGATTTTTAATCCGAAATTGACAGCATTATTTCTCACCATACATTTAAGTAGTTTATGACGCCTGTTAGATAAAAACTTAAAGTTTATTGTATGTGATCTGTTAGATGCGCATTTTCTCACGCACAGTAATGTGTGGTTACTACCACAACAAATGAGAACGTTCGAGGATTGAAGGCGTTTTGACGAATTTCGTGTGCAAGTACGCAATTTACGGGGTTGTTTACCTTGACATACCTTAGTGAACAAACGTATGAACAGTTAGTGAGTGATGCAGTGAAGTTATTTCTTGAATTTCTACATTTTCTTTCCTAATTCCTTACAGGTGCTGCAAACTGTTGTAGGTTTCAACAACAACTTTAATGTTAATTTGCAGAAATCGTCAGAGACCCAAACATAAACCCAATCGTACGCTTAGAATCAGAACCGGTTTCCAAGGAACTTATAATGTTGGCTTTACTTTAAACCTCTTTTATAAATAGGCCGTCCCATAGTTCATTATTGTTCTGTCATTATTGAAAATTTATGTAAGATTACGCCCACTGTATAACCAAGCTCTAGACTAAATGACAGTTACAAATAAACGTAATTTAGCTGTTGTTCATTAGCGGCGTGGCCGTGGATCAATGTAGTAAGCGTGAGACTACGAATCCTCAGGTCCTGGGTTCGAATCCCGACACGGTCGACTGCTTGGAAAATGGCAGGTGAGCATTTTTCACAAAAATTACGCCCTCGTTCGGATGAGAGGTCCCGTGTGTGAGTGTTGTCACGCATGTTAAAGATCCCCTACCTTGCCTGGAACGACAAGGGTTCGTCAAAAGTCTAAATTTCCAGGTAACAAAAAACTCGCCTCCTGGCCAATGTAGTACCTTCGAGTGGAGCATTGGAAATGTAAATGCAATGTTGTTCATTAGCCTATAGGGACGATTTCTTTCACCCTAGGACGAAATTGTGCCGAATTTCTGTATTAGCTATTTATTTTCTTAACTGACTCTAGGTTCTTTATAGAAGAAACCGCAAATCTGGTATGTCTTTGCTTTAGTTTCTTATCCATAACTTCAAATTGGGGATCTCCATCTGAAAACTAATAAAAACGTAGAAGAATTTTAACTTTCTAGAAAGTGAGAAGATTATAGACAAACCAATAAAAAGTCCTTATATAAGTAGATTACGTTTCGCGAAAACATATTAAATAGGCAACACTTCTTATGCGAAATATAAGCTACGTTTAAGCTCTAGAAAGGCAATCTTTTAGGCACTATAGTAAAAATGAAATCAACAGGGTTCTTCTTGTATCAAAATTTGACCAACATATGTCTTTTAGATTTGGCTGATTTTTAATAGCGAACACTGACGTCCTTAGCTTTGCTTTGCTCTGTTTTTTCATGTAAAAGTGAAAAGTCATTTAGAATTTAAACAGGCTGTTAAGAATATTTGATCCATCTTTCAGTTCTGACTGATTTTAATTAGCGGATAGCGGTATCGTTACTCTTGCCTTGTTCTCTCGGTTTCACATTGTAGTGAAAAGCCACTTATGTTTCAACAAGACAGACTTTTGGGTTTAGGATTTATTATACTTAGTCATTTTTATAATACATTCTTTTTAACGTCTTAATATTTTCTTTAACTTAATACTTTACAAGACACTAAACAGTTTAATATTCATAATGGTATTATTGATTTTCACTACACGACCTGAAGTATAAGAGAACAGCTTTATCTTTATAATTAGATTAAAGCAATTTTTCTTGAAGCACAAGCCAAAAGTCTCTATATTGGAGCTGTTATAAAACTGAATGACAAACGAAGTTACGGATAAAAAAAATTAAAATTTCTAAAACGTTGTTTGAGTTTCCTTTAGAATATGTTCACAGAAATTCTCTGAAAAAGTTGTACTAAATTTTTGAATATTATTTTCTTTATTCTAAATAACTAGACATTTTCTCTTTGTGTAAATGTACAAAGAGGTTGAATTTAAAAAAATTTATTTGTGCTATTTAGGTTATTTTTCTTTTGAAACTATAAAATTTATGAAATACCGCAACAAAGCTACGCCCTACAATTTAGTTTTTTAAGGAGTTTAAAACAAGAGAACTTTACTTTAATATACATTTAAGGGAAATATTTAACTAAAATAATTAAGAACTTCTACCCTGCTTTAGAGTTAGTGGATGATAAAGGCAGTACAACACGAACCGCACTTACTACCGAATTTATATTTTAGTCCCTAAATACACGTCATCCACAATCAGCAGATTAACATATAGTGAGTGAAAAATACCCTTAGCCTTTAAATAAAATTTGAATTAAGTGAGTTATTTTGCAGCTATCATAATTGTATATTTCAAAATATAGTACAAGCATAAACAATTGTGTACATATTTTTACAAATATACAAAAAACGATACGAATCGATTTTTTCTCATACCTCCTTCACAGTTGTTCAAACTTTTATTCCTTTTTTTGTTAAGCAAATTAGAAATCGACAGGTAATTAACTGCAAAGGCAATATTTTAGGTTGTATACATTACTTTTAAAAAAAAAGGCCAATAATTAGTTTCTCTTTATATCAAAAACGCACTGTAGTGGAAAATTTAACACAACTTTTGAATCTCAAGCACTGAAAGGCACGCTTACCTTTTAATTGGCTTCACAGGCTTCTAGTTAATAATTAATCATAGCGGAACTTTTTTATAATTAGGTAGGTTATAACGCATTATAAATGCGGTTCTGAGTCTCCAGCAGTGCTCTGGGAATTAATTATAATTATTATCAAGTATTTTTCAGTGTAGACGTTTTTCAAGCATTTGAAATGAATGGTTTTTTCGACAATGACAACGCGTAACAAGAAAGGGTGGTGGCTTGAGCAAGTGAATAAGCGAGCCGCTATGATAATTCTACGCGAAACGATTGTACCTTGAAGTTTGAAGTCAGTGCTTTATAATGCAGCGCAGTTATCTTTATAACCCTTGTCTTCCTTACTTACCTGAAATACATGTTTATTACAGTACGTTGTAGGACATAATAACGAACTACACTGCAAAGCTCCTATAAAAGAGAATTCAGATTTTTGACCCGTTTATGTAGATAGACATTACATTTGATTTTACGATGCTCCACCCGAAGGTACTACATTGACCAGGAAGCGAGTTTTTTTTACAAGGAAAATTTGGAATTTTGCCGAACCCTTGTTGTTCCAAGCAAGGTAGGAATTTTTAACGTGCGTAACAACACTCACATACGGGACCTCCATTTTACCTCTCATCCGAACGAGGGTGTATTTTTGTGAAAAATGCTCGCCTAACATTTTTCAAGTGGACCGTGTCGGGATTCGAACCCGGGACCTTGGGCGTAGTAGTTACACACATACCACTACGCCACGGAGCCGCCTATGTAGATAGACAACAATAACATTGGTAATGTGGTAAATACAGTAATCCCAAGATTCATTAAGTGACTTTACCTGAATTTAATTATCTAATTCACTTGTCTATTTTGTATTTTAAAATTTGTAAAATATTACTACACCCTCTGTACGTGCACGCGATATACTATTGTATTGTAATAACTGCCATTTATAATAACACGCTGGAAGTACTTTGGATTCATTATTAAATAATACTTGTACTTGATAACTTTAAGTAACTTTCCATGAGATGAAGAGACGCACTAGAAATAGACATCTGGTTCAACCAACAGAGTTTGAGACGTTTACTCTTTAAATCTTACCTATCAATTAAAAGAGTTGTTCAAAAGTCAGCTGGGATTACTTGATTACCATAAAAGCCGATAAACCAATATGACTTTCTCTTTTAAAAAACGTAAATTTTTTTTAATCAATTCAATAATTTGCTACGACTTCAATCAAATTCATTAATACTTTTCACTTAAAAAATGCTATTTTTGCTTAAAAAAAAAGTAACTACGTCGACCTTTTTTAGATTTTTGTGATAATAATTGTTTGTCTCTTAAACAAACTTTTTAGAAAACCATTTTGCATTTTATTTCTAAATTTTATTAAAGTTTGAACGCTTCTCAAATTTTCTTTTTAATATTGTGCATAGTGAGACGACAACACATTCCACTCATTGTGCGGCTGAAATATCGCTAAAATATTTATGTATTGTTAACTTTTAATATTATTTAACTATTATTGTTATTTCTATTTTCGAGTGCCGTAAGGGTCTATAGGAGCAATCGACTGCGCAAGAATAATCAAATAGTACAAGACAATAAATACTTTCAAACCGCCAATTTGTAGTAGTAATATTGGCAGGTAGCGTCCGAACCATACAAATTTGACCTGATTAATAATGGAGCCCATTTCGAATGGACCTGCATCTTGCAGAAGTTCTAGATTACTAGAACAGGTGAAATGGTTTGCGTGTTCTAATGAGCTAAAGAGGCAAACTACAGGTCCAACCAAAATAGAAGAGTACTTAGAGAGGAACCAGACTAAGACAGGTCAAAGAGGGCAGCGGCTCTTTCGGTACTTAGATTGGCAGATACCATAGGGGTCGGTATGACAGTCTAAGACACGCTACCGCGATGTGGAAGGCAACGGAAAACCACCACATTACCTCCCAAGTACACAGCGTACCTAAATTATAATAAAATGATGGCATTCTCTGGCGTAAAAGATTCCGGAGTTAAAATAGTTCCCATTCGGATTTCCGGGAGGGGACTACTTCGGAGGATGCGATCGAAAAATTAAGAAAAAGAGTCGGGAACATTTTGCGAGTCGGAGCGTGGAGTGTTAGACGTATGAAGCAAGTAAGTAAGCTAGAGAACCTAAAAACAGAAATGAATAGGTTATCATTAGATATAGTAGGGATCAGCGAAGTTCGGTGGCCAGGGGCGGAGGATTTTTGGAGTGGAGACTTCAGGGTAATTCATACAGGAGCAGAGGAAGAAAATTTGGGTGTGGGGATAGTTATGGAAATAGGATACTTTGTAGAAAATTATTTACAAAAAAACGAAAGAGTACTCATGGTTAGATTAGAATCTAAACCGGTAAACACAGTAATAATACAAGTATGCATGCCCACCTCTAGCTACAGGGACGAAGAGATAGAAGCGATCTACAAAGATATCGAACACATATTAAGACACGTAAAAGGACATGAAAATTTAATAATTACGGGAGATTTTAATGCAGTGGTAGGTGAGGGTAGGGAAGGAGCAGTAGTAGGTTTATTTGGCTTAGGCACGAGAAACGACAGAGGAAATAGGCTGGTAGAATTTTGCAACAAGAACAATTTAATCATTACAAACACATTATTTCAACATCATGTTAGAAGACGATATACGTGGAAGATGCCAGGAGATATAGGAAGATATCAAATTGATTACATTCTTGTTAGACAACGGTTTAGGAATTAAGTAAAAGAATGTAGAAGCCACCCAGAAGCAGATATAGACACTGATCACAACATCGTAATTATGAAGTGCGCACTTAAATTTGATAATTTGAAAAAAAGAAACGGAAAAAGGCACTTGGACTTAAAGAAACTAAAAGATAACGATATTCAAGAAAGGTTCGAAAAAAAGTCAAATGAATTGCTTAAAGATATCGGGAAAATATCTGATACTAAGGGAGTAGAAACAGAATGGAATATCATTAAATCCAGCTTAGACATGGCGACCAGAGATATTCTGGGGTATCCACAAAAAGAAAATAAGAAACCATGGATAACAAAGGATATCCTGAATTTAATAGAAGAAAGACGAAAATACAAAAATAAATCAGACGAAACAGAAAAACAGAGATACAAAGCCATAAAATGGGAAATTATTCGCAAATGCAGGAAAGTTAAAGAACAATGGATCGATGAAAAGTGCAAAGAGGTACAAACTAAGATGGAAATAGGAAAGACAGAGAAAGCATACAAATCAATTAGAATGAATTTTAGGGATATAAAACCATATAGCAAAAATATAAGGGACACGGAAGGAAACGTCATTATAGAAAATGTAGGGAAAGTAGCTAGATGGTAGGAATATATAGGAAATTTATATTCAGGAGAGGAACTAACAGCATTAGAACAGGAAACAGACATTGAAAATGATGACCTGGGATATCCTATACTTAGGGATGAGTTTGAATTAGCATTAAAGAGTCTGCAAAATGGTAAGGCGCCGGGTACAGATAAAGTGCAAGCAGAAACTCTAAAAGCCGCTGGCCAAGCAGTAACAGAACGTCTCTTCCGACTTGTAAGCTATATGTATGAGACAGGTGAGATACCCAAAGATTTCAAACGTAACATCATAGTAACTATACCAAAAAAGAAAGGCGCAGATAGATGTGAAAAAAACAAGAATACAAATAAGTAACCCGAACTTACAAGAGGTTAAGGATTTCTGCTACCTAGGAAGCCAAATAACGCAAGATGGGAAAAGCACAAAAGATATAAAACAAAGATTAGCACAAGGTCGCACTACATTTAACAAGAAAAAGCAACTACTATGTTCAAAGACAACAAACATAGAAACAAGGAAAAGATTGCTTAAAACATATGTATGGAGCACAGCACTGTACGGCTGTGAAACCTGGACAGTAGGAAAAGCGGACAAGAAAAAGGTAGAAGCCTTTGAAATGTGGTGCTACAGACGTATGATGAAGATATCATGGACAGACAAAGTTAAGAACGAATAGGTACTAAAAATGGTAGGGGAAGAAAGAAATATGTGGAAAACGGTAAAAGGTTAGACTACTGCACACAGATAGTGAAAGATGTAGGCTGTAGGAGTTTCAGGGAAATGTGTAGGCTAGCTCAGAATAGAAATCAATGTAGGTACGCATCCAACTAGTCCTAAGATGGATAAATTAATGACGAAGAAAGTAATTGTACTTAAACATGATGATTATTATAAGCAACTACAAGTATTAAGTGGGCAATATTCTTGAATAATGGTAATTGTGTGAAAGGATTTACGGGAAAACTATTATTTCGTCAAATGTCTAAGTGTTAGGGGATCTTGACAGCCACAGGTTGCTTAACCCCCTTCACCGAATCTCGGTGAAATAGGGCATAAAATTAGAAAACAGTAGAAGGGGAACCGAGCTGTATACATGCTGTGTGAGAATTTCAGGAACTATGCAAGCTAGCTCAGAAAATAGATAGGTGCAGGTACGTGTCCAACCAGCTTTGAGACAGAAAACCTAATGACGAAAAAATAAGCGCAGATAAATCTGATGGTTATTATAAACAACTAGTTGTTGGTTGTGAAATATCTGCAACTAATGTTGACTGTGCGAAAAGATATATTGAAAAAAATATTAAATCGGTAAATGCTCAAGTGCTGGGGAAACTTGGCAGCCACAGGCTGCTTACCCCCCTTCACAACCACTGTATGTCGGAGAAATAGGGTATATAATTGTAAAAGAATAGAAAGGGACCGAACTGCATCTAACACGAAAGAACAGCTCCTATGATGAAAGACAACAAACATAGAACAAGACGTTGTTGAAAGCAAATGTGTGGAGCACAGCACAGACAGTATGCCTATGAAATACAGGCAGTCTGAAAAGCAGACAGAAGAACGATAGCAGCCTTTGAAATGCCCTGCTTCAGATGTATGAGGATGGACAGACAAAGGTATAACAAATAGGTTATAGAAACAGTAGGGGAACAAGGATATCTTTGGAAAATAATAGGAGAAAGGGAAGGGCAGAATACGTTCTAAGGCATTTTTGGGGAATAGTATGGGGTATGTGACAAGCAGAGGTAGGAAAAAAGAGGCGGATGTAGACCAAGATCAGATAGTGATAGATGCAGGGAAATCTGTAGGTTAGTTCAGAATAGGAAACAATGATGGTACGCGTCTAACCAGTTTCAGGATTGAAGACCTAATGATGATGAATAATGGAGCAGACGAGTTTTAGTGCTTCTGCAAATATCACATACAATTATGCTAAGTTACAGTAAATGATTGCTTTTCAAAGGTTGAACGTTTTTTACCACCTACAAATACTCCATCCACATTTACTGGAATAATGAACTAGATTAATGCCAGATTTATCAAAAATATTTTTTGACCTACGACTTGACATTGCCTCTCTTCCGAACGAAAGCGTAGTTATGTGAAAATTGCTCGCCTAACATTTATAAAGCTGTCCGTGTCGGGAATCGAAACCGGGACCTTGGGATTAGTAGTCATATAACCCAATGAAAAGGCCATAAGAAAGTAAATCCCTACATTTGATTCTTCAATGCTTCGCCAGAAGGTACTACCCTGGCCAGAAAGTGCGTTTTTTTAACTAAAAATTTTGAATTTTGTCGAACCCTTGCTATTTAAAGCTAGGTAGAATTCTTTAACGTACGTGATAACACTCACACACGGATCTTGCATACTAGCTCTCAACCAAACGAAAGTGTACTTTTGTGAAGAATGCTCGTCCAACATTTTTCCAACGGTCGTGTCGTCAATCGAACCCGAGACCTAGGGATTTACAGTCATAACGCGAACTTGTCTGATCCACGGAGCCACCAAAAGTAAGTCCCTACATTTGATTTTCCAATGCTCCCCCGACTACATTGGCAGGAAGCGAGTTCTTGTACCTTTAATTTATTGATCTATTCAAACCCTTACTATTCCAAGTAAGATAGGGATCTTAAACTTGTATGACAACGCTCACACATGGGACCTACAATTTACCTTTCATCCGAACAAGACGTTTTCTTGTCAAAACTCCGCGCCTAGCAATTTTTAAAGTGGTCCGTGCCGGGAATCGAACTCGGGACTTAAGGATCAGCAGTCACAAGCAAACTTATCTGATTCGCAGAGCCGCCAAGAAAATAAGCCCCTACATTTGATTTTACAATGCTCCACCAGAAGGTACTATATTGCCCATGAAACGAGTTTTTTTACCTGGAAATTTTAAATTTTGCCTAGCCGTTTAACGTGCGTGATAACGCTCACATACAAAACCTATATTATACCTATTTTCCGAACAAGGTCGTATTTTTGTGAAAAGTGCTCGCCTAACATTTTTAAGCGGTCCGTGAATTCGAGAATCGAACCCGGGCCCTTGGTCTTAGTAGTCACACGCAACCCAATTAAACCACATATTCGCCTAGAGAAGATATGCCCGTTCATTTACATTTCCAATGCTCCACCCGAAGGTACTACATTGGCCAGGAGGCGAGTTTTTTGTTGCCTGGAAATTTAGAATTTTGCCGAACCCTTGTCGTTCCAGGCAAGGTAGGGATCTTTAACGTGCGTGACAACACTCACACACGGGACCTCCATTTAACCTCTCATCCGAACGAGGGCGTAATATTTGTGAAAAATGCTCACCTGCCATTTTTCAAGCAGTCGGCCGTGTCGGGATTTGAACCGGGACCTTGGGATCCGTAGTCTTACGCTTACTACATTGATCCACGGCGACGCCGAGAGAGAGAAGATATGCCCGTATTTTTACATTTCCAATGCTCCACCCGAAGGTACTACATTGACCAGGAGGCGAGTTTTTATTGCCTGGAAATTTAGAATTTTGCCAAACCCTTGCCGTTCCAGGCAAGCAGGGATCTTTAACGTGCGTGACAACACTCACACACGGGACCTCTATTTAACCTCTCATCCGAACGAGGGCGTAATATTTGTGAAAAATGCTCACCTGCCATTTTTCAAGCAGTCGGCCGTGTCGGGATTTGAACCCGGGACCTTGGGATCCGTAGTCTTACGCTTACTACATTGATCCACGGTGACGCCTGAGAAGATATGCCCGCGGGCAAAATCGCAAACAAGTTTCACTGTCGATGGCTTTAGCGCAAAGCCCAGCAGAAAACGGTGGTATACACAACCAGGCGGAGATCAACACATGGAAAGACTAAACAAAGTTTTTGAACGTTTAAGGAAAACTCAGTTTAAAGTACAGTTAGATAATAGCGAATTTTTGCAAACTGGAGTAGCATTCCTGGGACACGTAATAATGCCATAAGGTGTACTGCCAAACACAGATAAGACAGAATCCGTACAAAACTACCCTTTAACAAAGACAAACATAACGCATTATATGTAATATCTTGTTTAATATCAACACTTTCCTAACTGAAATAATAAACACATGTCTGTGATCTATATGTTTTCAAACAAAAATGGCGAATTCAACCTGTATGTAAGCAAAACTATTTACTCGTGTGGGGTTCATATGTTGTAATTTATTTTCCTAATACTTCCTAGTTCCCACCTAAAGCCATATTCGTTGAGAAATATAGCACCAATTTAGAGTTACCTTTAAATGAAAATCTGGTAAAGGGTTGTTTTTAACTCTAATCGTGAAATGAACTTAGTTCATTCCTGGTTCTTAATGCTGGCAATGTAAACTAAAAGTCAGACAGTCGAGTGGACCTGAATATTGTAGTTTAGCTTACACTCTACAAGTACTAGTCAGTTGAACGCGATGGCTGTTAGTTTTAATAAAGGTTTTTAGTCATGAGCGAGCAAGAAACTAAATACATGGATGTAATCTACTCATGAATTGGTTCTAGTTTAAATGTTAGCTAGTACAAATTACAGTACTAGTTGATCATTATTTTCGTCTTCGTTTCGTTGAAGTAGACAACAATGACCATCACAGTTGTTAGTAATAGCAGATGATTTATATAAAGGTTAGTCCCTGCATGGATTTGTTTGTGGTAGAGCTTTTATTCTCTAAAAGTTGATGAGTTATGAAAGTATATTTGTCTGATAATTGTAGTCCATGCCGTTTTATTAAATTGAATTATTTATAATATGCATAAAAAACAGAAATTTATTTTGTTATGGCACATACAATAAATCACTTAAAATTCATATTTCAATTCGTGGCAAGAAAATTTATCAATTGGTTAAATAAATTTTATTTTCCGCAAAACTACATATTTTAGTGACACGTACTGTCCTAATTAATTGAAGTACAAATTATGTCATACATCAGTTGCAGAATAAGTTCAAGTGTTAAATTTTAATATCTGTATTTAAAACAACTTGGTTAAAAACCTTTTTTGTAGTGATTTAAATAAAGAAAACACTTTATACCTAAGTCAAGGTAATTCTTGCACTTATTCGTAATATAAAGGCCAAATCCTGAAAAATTTAAAGTTAAACTAAACGATACTGATTGCAAACATGACGTAGATCTACTGAATATGGTTTGTTCTCTTTGAGATAATTTGTGAATTCGATTATTTTCATTGATTGCATTACTGATGTGCACAATAATTAATAAAATATTTATATAACTTTGGTTATTAATAATATCTAATGTGAAACAAAATTATTACTTTGGCAGAACTTGAGATACATTGTATTTTAGATAAACTAAATTGAAATGTTATTTATTTAATGAAAAGACTTCTTTAAGTTTTGTTTTCACACTTTTTTGGTTGTTAATGAAAATATATATATATATATATATATATATATATATATATATTATTAATAGAGAATAATCCTGCTGTAGCCGTTCTTTTAGTGGTTTTCAATTACTAGTTCGATTTGAAATGGTAATTCAACTTTAAATACAAGGTTGGGTTTTCATTTCATCTTAATAACTATTAATATATATATATATATATATATATATATATATATATTATATATATAGTACAAAGGAATTATTGGCAAGTGACTCAAATTCAGCCACGAGGGCATCCTGTCGACGCGATTCGCCCTAATTGGGGCTCATCAGAACAGGAGTAGCAAAGTTGTAATACTTAATACAGACACCTTATGGGAAGTACAGCATCACCTAGTTCACAATTTGTGTCTTTGTGTTGTTTCACCTGACATCGCAGGTTTTCAACAACAGTCGGCACGGAGGAGATCCGGCTCAACTGCCTTTTTCCATAGCCAAAAGTTATAATTTAAAAAAAGTAGGATTAATGAGTCTTAAATTTATACAAAGTACAAAGAAATTATTGGCAAGTGACTCAAACTCAGCCACGAGGGCTTCCTGTCGACGCATTTATATATATATATATATATATATATATATATATTTTCATTTCGACGTCTGTATATATAAATTAAGTTTTGAAACTTTTAAAATAGTAGAAAATTTGTTGTTTTGACTTGTAAGTATTTAATTTAGGTGAATCAAATTGTAGTATTCCTTGTTTTGAAATTGTTAAAATTTATATGAGTCATTGTTTTCAATTAAGGGTTAACAAAAGTTTTTAAGCTGTTCATTATCAAGATTCAGGTACTCTATGGAAACTTATACTTTTTATGCTGTGACACAAAAAATGTCCTCAAATTATGTGGTCTTATTCTGTGATGTATTTTCAGATATTGTCCAATAGAGCTGTTTTATTACCAAAGTAAGTAAAACATGATAAATTAACATTGGCTGTATTATACTCCAGGGGTTTCTACGCCTCCCTTTGTGATAATTTCTTATGTTCCGTTACTTAATTAGATGCGGCGATGCTATCCCCTTTCCTACCTCTCGACTATTTTATGCTCCCGCGTAGTTTAATAACTCAGCTGGCTGTCATAAGTAGTTTTCCTTATTTCAAGAACCTTCTGGCATCACTCCTTTACCTTGGACTCAATTATATCCCCAGGAAATTTGCACTAAATTTTTAAGAGTTTATTTACTAATTATTCTATCACCCTTCGTTAAACTTTGCTTACTTTTCACGTAAGCCTAAAGTTTTTGTGCTTGATAAAATAATTACATTGCAGCGAGATTAGAAAACTTTATATACAATAAAAATTTTATTCCTCTAAGGAGTGACATATTATCAAATACAACCCTGTCCCATTAAGACCAACTTTTTGAATTTTGCGCCATTCCTTTGGTTAATCCTGTTTTTGTTTTGTTGCAAGTGTCGCTTGTGATCATTATGGTTCAGTCATGGAGAATTACACCGACCCACAACGCATAAATATTGTGAAAATTCATTACAGAAATGGTGAAATTTTTGAGATATTTGCGGGGACGGTTCTAAAATGCCGTGCATTTTTCGGTCACCATAACGCACCTTCTCGCCATACAGTGGTTTGATTAATGAAGAAATTTGAGGCGATTGGGTTAGTTCAAACCCAGGAGAGATATGTCCGTTTTTGATCTGAAGAAAACATTGCAGCGGTTAGTGAGAGTGTTGATCAGAATCTTTCCACTCCGATTCGCTATCATTCTCAGCAATTGAGACTTTCTTAAAGCTGTTTAAAGCGAATTTTGAATAAAGATCTGCATTTGCATGCTCACAAGATTCAGTTGACACAACATTTGAAGCCAGCAGACCTACGCAGTGCCTAATGTTTGTAGAATAGATCTTAAAGCATCAACAAGTGAATACTGATTTATCGAAGAAAATCATCTTCTCCGATGAGGCACATTTCAAACTTGATGGCTATGTCAACAAACAGAATTGTTGCATTTGAGGAGCTGAGAATTCAAGAGTGATCTCTCAACGTCCCATTCATCTACCTTGAACCACTGTTTTGTACGCATTTTGGGCTGGCGGAATGATTAGACCGTTTTTCTCCGCGAATGAGGCTGGGAATGCGATTATCGTAAACGACGTTCGTTACCGTGGGGTAATCAACAACTTCTTCTGTTGAATTGGATCTCGATGACATGTAATTTCAATCGGAAGGCGCACCCTGCCCCGCAACGAATGAATCAATGAAATTGAAGGGAGGGTTATCTCACCCCGCGGCGATGTAAATTGGCTACCAAGATCGTACGATTTAACATCGTTGAATTGCTTTCGTTTATCTTTTTTAAAACAAAAAGTTTATGCCAACAACCCAAGAACAATACCTGAATTAAAAAATGAGATTCGACGCGCCGTTAATGAGACTGCGCAAGCACTATGCAAAAATGTCTTCAAAAATTTTGTTAAAAGAACCAAGTGCCATCGATCATGAGGCTGACATTTATCAGATATTGTGTCCCATACATAACTTTTATGTCTTCTATCCTCTTTATTACAAGAAACACATAAGAAATTTTCAAATAAACATTGCATTTTTCAAATTTCAAAATTGACGGTCTTAATGGGACACTTTTTAGATGGCGGCTCAGCAACTAGCTCATATAATATGTATTTTTGCAGCTGCGTAGGAATATCGCAAATGCATTAATTAAATTCTGTTAAAAAATTATGGCATTGGATTATAAATAAAGCACTAAAACTAACGAAAATGCCGAGGTATCTCTTTTTTTACCAATATTATGAATACTAAAACTACACCACGTTTATAATATTGGAATAAAGGGTAACAAAAATACTAGCTAGCAACTTTATGCTTAAGGAGGTGAGTGAGAAACAAGGACTTTTGGAAAATTACCCCCAAGCAAGTTGTAACAACGTAAAAAATCAACTCTCTAATCTCTTTCGAAATATGGATTCCTGAGCTAAAAAAACTGTATGAAGATTCTCATTAAAAAAGCAATATCCTAAAAAGAAAATGCACATTCTATGATGGATGATTATGATACTGCAATGGTAGGCTAATTTTCTTCAAGATGTGATCAGTCGCAGAATAAAAACCACAGTGAAAATCAAAAATGTTGTATTTGAAACATTTAAATACACCTTCCAGCTATCTCTCTGTGGGATTTTTTTAGACGTGTTCGACTATCTATAGAGCAATCGGAAACAAACAAAAAAAGCAAGTCAGAACACTCGGCTCGGGCGGGTGATACCTTGCGATCAACTCCCGATGCATTCACAAAGGTCCTGACAAAGTTGTAGGTTTATCCGTAGTTGATGTGACCTTTGGAATCTTCCGGACTAACTTGGGACTCTAACTCCTGCGGTTATTTGTAGAGACTTTCGGTGTGTAGCTCTATTTGTGATTTTAATTAATTTAATTTCAACTAAATGAAGTTTCTTTTAACAACATTTCTGATAGCAAGGTGGATGGCTCCTATAATAATTGAGTTGGTATCTCAAACCAGTTTTCTAAGCCTAGGGCAACTTTCATTACCAGAATTATCGGAGGGGCCAGATCTATTTCCTACGATTCACACTTAAGATCATAAAATCATTTAATGTTATAATTATCTAAATTCGAGTTTACATTCACTAAAATTGTAAAATACTTTCTTGGAGTTGTAAGAAAAGGTTTATGAATGCGAATGGTTAACTATTTGAGCGTCAATCATATTAAATAGTCTGTCGTATGGAACAATTGGGAGTTAAAAATATGCTGTGGTAAACAAAAATGAGGTAATGCGGTCCTAGTTCGAAATCTGCGTTCACTAAAACTTTGAAAAATTATTAAAATTAATGGAAAAATTTAGAACGCCAGGTTGTTACGTTTTGGGTAAAACACCCTCTTGCAAATTCAGAACTTTTGATTATTAAATTGACTTCTTCAAAATAATGTTTAGGTCGGAGTTCGTGGTTGCCACAAAATCCGCTGTACCTGATTGCGCAATGTAGTACCTTCGGGTGGAGCATTAAAAAATCAAATGTAATGTACCTGATTGAGACGAGTTCTAAGAAAGGAAGAAAATCGATAGTGAAGAGGCCCTATTCTGCACATCTTTCAACATTAAGGTATCCGTATAAGTGTTCGTTTAATACCGGGAAGGTTATCTTAACCAAACTCGCACTAAAGAGTCAATTCTAATCGGCCTACGATGGCCATGCGATTGTTGACAGCCAATCGCACAATTCCCAACTTGAAATTACGTAAACGTTCAGAAAGGGTACTTAATTTAGGTGTGACAAAATTATATACAAAAGCTAAATAATACTAAAAAGGATTTGATACACCCCAAAACGGTACGTAACAATATATATTCCACATATATAAATGAACGAGTAAAATAGTGGGCATCGGGGTAGATGCATATAGGTAATCTTAATTGCGGCAATAATCAGCAGCTTTTAAACAAGTTTATTTAATTGAAAATATAGTTTTCGGTTTGAACAAAAACATTTTAATAAATAAACCAGACTATTTATATGTGTGATAAAATATTGCAACTGGAAAATAGAATGAGCTTAGTGCAAGTCAAATAGATTGATAAATATTGATACCTCTAACTGTGCAACGCAGACCCAAACAATTAAAAATATCAGGAAATAAGTGAGTGGAGAATATCTAAACTAACACAAAATAGCGGCCTAAATAAAATGTACAGAATAATTTTGAATAATTATAGTTGGGTTATTAAATAATCTGCAAAAGATGCACAAGTGAAAATTAGCGCATAACAGAAATAAGTTTTAAAGGTTTTCAGTTTGAGTTTAACGTTTAATGTGGTACAAGCCAAGAAGGTTTCTTAATAGAATTGTTACTTATAATTATTTAATTTGATAATAATTGTAGCGCGTTCCTGTTACGCTAACTATAAATCGAACAAAAAGATGTAAATATTAAAATATTGCTTGACAGACTAGATATGGGCACCTCGTATTATTAATTAAGCATATTTTAATTTTTTTGTTTTTAGAAGATATAATTTCAATTAGGGCAGTTAGAATAATTAAAGCAATACACAATGTGTTTTCATAAAAAAAAATTGGTACAATTTAATACAATAATAAGATAACGCATTAGTCCTTCAATGTGATAAATGTCGCAATAAACCGTTGAAATAAAAGACTTGATAATTCATACAGTGTAATAGATATATAAGAATGTAGGGTCTAGTGTAATAAACAAAAACCACAGAGTATATATTAATGAAAAAAGTTAATACGTGAGAAATGCGGAATCTGAAATATGGCTAGACGTTCAAGACCAATTGCAGAAGTATGTGACTATTATGCAAATCACGGAATTATGACCTTGTTATTCAGCGTAGATTAAAATTGATACATTGCATAACCGGATGCTTACCCCAATTAATATAAGATTTATATTACAGGAAAAATAAGAACAGTTACACCCGACAAAAAATGAATTAATTGTCCACGAGCAGTTAATTAGAAACTTCAAAGTATAGTAATACAAGCGAATAGAAAGGGGGAGGAGGAAATGGAAAGTTAAACAAAACCTTTTGCAATGTGTAACTTGACTTTCTCGAAGAGGAAACCTAACGGTGCGCGAACTTTTCTAGGTGCTGCTTGCAGCTATAGCTAAAATAAATGAATTGGTGGAGTCGAGAGAGCTAGTAGTGTTAGTTGGATGATCCTCCAAAACTGTTGTTTAAAGGACAAAAATTGGAAGGCTGGTGTGGTCTGGACATTCATGAAGTTGTAACAGGTGAATTAAACCAAGGGTAATTGTAAGTTTTATGCTTATATTTCTTTATGTATATGTGAATGTTGAATGTAAACGAGTTTGCATTTATGAAATAGAAAATTAATTGAACACAAAACTGATTATTTTGTTGAACGATGACTTAGCCACCGAACGAGTGTTGGTTAAATTTTA
This sequence comes from Platerodrilus igneus, assembly GCA_036346225.1. Classification (NCBI taxonomy): domain Eukaryota; kingdom Metazoa; phylum Arthropoda; class Insecta; order Coleoptera; family Lycidae; genus Platerodrilus; species Platerodrilus igneus. The sequence goes on along the minus strand of JARFIW010001151.1, from coordinate 321,108 downwards.
GCATAATCTTATTATTTTAAAATATTAATAAATATTTACGTATTGATTTTACATTATTTTGGAATGAACAATGAAAGGATGGAACGAAAAAGCTGGTAGTTAACTGTTTTTATGTTTGCTATTAACGACATTTCTAGAAATTGGAAATTATAATACCCGCATAAAATGGGAAACAGGAAAACTTTGAGTGATAGTATTATCAATGAATTATACGTAATGCGCTTCTTTAAGATTCCTTTTGGTAATACCTCACCGGATTGGAGTTAAGAAATTAGGTTTTTAAAGATATTTGTATTTATAATGCAATTATTTCATGTTAATAGAATTTTACTTGAATTTATTTAGGAACTAGGTAAACAGACTAATTTGTGAAAGAATTATCAGTCACCCCAGTGATGAAATCAAATTTGGAAGGCGTTTTATTTGTCTATTTAATTTGACTAAAAACTATATGTGTTTTAAGGTATTTAGAAAATGTATGGTACAATGTGATCAAATTCAAAAAAATAAAAGAAACCAATGCGGAATAATTATCTTCCGTGTAGGGATAATATCGAACGAATTGCTGAGATAAACAGTTTGGCATCCCTTAATTATGATTTTGTGTGTAGATTGTTTGTATTCCAGTCATTTTATTTATCAGTTTAATATTTTTTATTTCGAATTCTATCATTATTTTTATAATTTCTTCTATAGGAATCCACTCCCACACTAGTATAGTAAGTCGTATCGCCCTTAATTTATTATGGGGTCTCCGCCCATTCAGGGCAAATCAAAATTTATAACTTAACTTTTATTTTACCCACAATATAACATTTTATACAGGAAATTAAGAAATTAACCTTAGAAGAAAGCGATTATTAGTAATGTAAAAATCACGAAAAGCGCATTTAAAAAATATAATTTATTAATGTAAATACCCAGAAAGGCGGCTGTCCAATTAAGCTGAAAAATATTATAGTCAGGTGCCTTTAATTTGCTATAACTACACACATACGTTTTAAAATTATAAAAACAAACAAGGGAGAACACCATTAAACACAATATTTGCTTTGAAGCTTTTTCCGGAGATTTGTGGCTTTTAATAGCTTGGCGTTATTGATTTACCAATTTTGAGCTGTAGCTAAACGCTTACTTGCGAAAAAAGGATCTTGTCTTATATCAGAGCTTAATGAAGGTTGTTTCAAGCCGGATTAAGCTTATATAAAGTTATTATTAAATTTTCCAGTACTTAAAACTTTTTATAAGAGATATGAATGTTTAGCATCTCAAAATTTAATTGAAGTTTCTCATCTTCAAATCTAGTCTTAAATTTACAAGTTTGAGCTCTGTGTTAATTATTGCATTAAAAAGGCAAGGGGGTGATTTCATATCCTTACAAAACACACACTGAAAACCTGTTGATGCTAAGTAAAAAAATTTGAAATAAATCACAGTTGATTGACCCACAACTATAAGTTTATATTCTGGCCAAATTAGTGCTGGGAATAAGACATATGATGGCAAGAATTGTAAAAAACCAGAATAAACCTACAGTCGCAGATGAAACTGCGTAAGGGAAAATCCTCCTTTGGGTAGAAATTCACAATCAAAATTTTTGGCTACATAAAGCTGAGTAAAATTAGTGAAATCCATGTAATCTTGGAAACCAAAACGTTTAGAAAGTTCTATCTGATAGTGTAATGGGAGACAAGAGGAGGGCACAACGATTCGGATGAAATATTGCAAGGGGTGAGAAGTAAAACAAGAGATTTTACAGAAAGGCGCTCCGAGGAGTTGTTATTTGCTCGGGAGACAAAATTTTTTTGTATATATATTAAAATGAAGGATAATATGTATAAACTAGTATGTAGGGGATTAAGAAAAGTTTGTAATTAAAATATAGATAAGTTAGGATAAGATTGTGAAAAGAAGGACAAAGAAAAGATGAGTAGGCTAGACTTTATTAAAAAAAATATGAAGAAGGTAAAGGTGGTAACCAAGGTAATAATAGAGAGAACAATAAATAAGTGGATAGAATATTAAAAATTTTTTGGAAGAAATAACTCTCAGACACCGATATGTGTATATAAAAGTTAATTTTATAAAAGGGGAGAGTGTTTATTCGCAATAATTAGAATAGTTAAAGAAGTTATAGAGTTATATATTGATAATAAAAAAAAACCATGTACTTAGAACTTTGTTTATAAAAAACTTTTGAAAGGATGTCAAATTTGACAAATAAATTTTTTTAATATTTTGCTGGTGAAACAAGGTGTTAATTTTATTAAAAACAGAAGTTGTCAAAAGAAGTAGTGTGGAGGAGAAGAAGATAGCACGAAGGAAAGGTAAATTTATGCCAGAGAAGGGACAAGAAAACCAAGAGGAACATCCAAATTACAAACGACAATTAAGGAAAGTATCATTTGTTTTATCGTTTTGAATTTGACATTTCAAGAGAATCCGTCACAAATTAAAATTTAATTCAAATTTGGAATATAATTAGATCCCGTAAAAATAGCAAAACCACGGGCGTCTAATTAGAGAAAATAAATAGTTTCTTAAAATCTAAATCAACGTAACTGCATAAAATTTGGAATATTTGTCAAAATTAAGTGTCAGTCAGATTATTTAAAAACAAAGATATAAGTAATATTAAATTTTTTAATTTATTTTGAATTTCCAGCAAAATCACTCTACTCTACTGAAAAGCTCTACAAAAATATACCGAAACATTACGGAAATAAATCAACCAAAATTTAGAAAGTTGAACCTAAGGATTTTCAATGGAGTTACAACACAGGAGTTGTACTGGAAAGCCATAATTAAGAAAATGAGGACCTTAATTTACGTGAGTAACCAAACTTTAATTACCATAGAAATCGCAACTGTCAATTTAGGTAGTAACAGATCAAATAATAAAAAACCTGATTATACATAATTTGGTTAGCACATTAGCGCTTAATTATCCTTAGTTCAGATATTGTTCAATAGGGTATTGGTCTAAAATAATTGACATATCATATGGAAACCACAGAACCCTCCCTCAAGTTTACCACTGAGCAGGAATTGATATAGATACGGGCATTTAAAATTTGTAAAATATAAGAGAACCATAAAATAAAAATAATAAAATAATAAAAGAAATAACAACTTATAAGCGGGACAAAAATACATAACATAACAATAGCTCTGACATCAATAGATTTCAAATACCAAAATCAAGTCCAATCTTAAGTTTAATCTAAAATAGTCAAATTCCTCGAAATAAAAATAGCCGAACTTTGATAAACTAAAACACTAATAATGAATAATTTTGCTTGGCATTGGGAAAGTAATTCGAGTATACGAGAACAAAAATAATGTAAAAAGTAATTCCAGTATACGAGAACAAAAATAATGTAAAAATTATTGATTATTTTGCAAAAGAAAAAGCCTGTGACCGGTTTCGCTGTTCTTTAAGCTCATCAGACGGACACATCTCTTTTTGCAAAACAACTATCTAAGATTTTGAATTATACACAATCCTGGTGTATTTATAAGTACAAAATATTTCTCATGCGAACTCTATACCCGAATCTAACCAACCAACTATCGGTGACCGTTCAAGTCTCTGACATGTTAGTATAGACGGCATTGCCAGACTATTTAAGTTAATTTTTTATAACCTAATAAGTATCAATACGTACGGCCTCAATATCGACCATTTCTACATGTATTTTCCCATAAGAAAGTATAAGATCGACTTGGCAAATTTTTTACCAACTTTAGGGGTCCTCATAAGGAGGTGAAAGCTCCACAAAAAGATCCTTCTCGTGTAGTTCAGTTTCGCAAGGTTATTAACTAACCTAGATTAGCTCGACTGATTTTTAAATCACTTTCTTACCCTCTGAATTTTCTAACTTTTTATTAATAAATATATTCTTACCGTGTAAAGCATTTGATAGGTTCAAATTTTCTTGGAAGTCTTAATCCGACATTACTTTTAATCTAGGACCAACCCTTAGCAGTCTTACAACCCCTAAACGTTTATTATTTTATTTATAAACCTTTTCTGAAGATATTTTATTTTTCTCGGAAATATGAGTCCAACACATACTTAAATCTTGACCCAAACCAAACTCCAACCTGCAATTTTGGAACTTGCTTATATATAAACATTTTCAAAACGTGTAAAGTATAAAACATATGTACTCTTTCTTCTTAAAATGTAAAATTTTAAGAATTTCTTTTCATAGAGCATTTAGAGCATTTTAAAGCATTCCTAACCTTTAACCCTTCAAAATTATTAACCTTCCGCGTACCTGATCCTTTTGTCAGTGTATGTTTGAACAATAACCATCAGTTGAGTTTGAGTATAAGACTTTGGTCAAACCGGAAGTGCATGAAGGCTAATCGACGCGTACTCAGGTGTCATTACAACTTTGAGTGGACAATATTATGCAGTCATTCATACAGTCGGTTATAAACATTTCCTACAAAATACTTCATGACCTATGCAATTGTCATAGCAGAAAATAACACAGTAAGTGCCAATATTAATTTATTACAGACTATATTATACATAATTTTGAACTTCAAGCACGAATCCCTTCTTACCTTTCATAGATTTATTACTCAACTCAGAAATTTCCATTATCATTCATTGTTCCTTAATCCTCATTGTTTCGTACCATTTTCATATCTCAAGGTGTAAAGCTTTAAAACGCTACTTATAGAATTTCGTAGAATTTTGATATATGCAGCCAAACCTTGTATAACCAGAAATGCATTATTTAAAAACTCAGGTAGAGGTAGGTGCTGTATGCTTTGTAAGAATTTGGTACCTGCACGTGACAACAACATTGTGTGTAAAACTCGTTTCGATATTCATACTTAGCAGCTTTTAACAAGATGAACGTCACTCTTTAACTGGTCTTATTACTCATTGTCTTTTCTACTTAAAAGCTTTTAGTTAAAATTTCATAATTACAATTGTATTACTATTACAATTCAGCAAATTTTGGTTATTGGTATTTGAAATTGTATCGTATCATTTGCTTGCATAATGACGCGAGCCAGAATTTCAAGGATGGCTTAATTTTGGATGCTTGAGATTCTGTCATTCATCATTTTGTTTTGTTTTGGCCTTACTTAAGGTCGGTTTGACGCAGCTCTAACTTCTTTTCTATTCTGTGCTAATCTAAAAAGTTCTACATACCCTTCACGACCTAAATAGTTTGACTAATATAGCTTGGTCTAGGACTTTCTATACTCTTCTATCATTTTTATCTACCTGGCTCTACATAGATATTAGCAACCTGATGGTTGTTAAAGAACTCCCACAAGTTTACATGATTCCCATTTATAAGGAAATGAAAGATTACCTGGTTTTCCCCTTCAAAAAAGGAAAAGTGTTAAATTATATGTTATGGTAAGGCTTAAGCAACGAATCGCTGCCAACATACTAGATCATTAACTAATTGTGAGTTATGTCATGGAGACGTTTATTAAGTTATATGTTATGGTAAGGCTTAAGCAGCAAATCGCTGCCAACATGCCAGACCCTACATGTGATTTTCCAATGATCCACCCAAAGGTACTACATTGGCCAGGAAGCGAGTTTTTTTTACCCTAAAATTTTTTAATTTTGCTGAACCCTTGCTGTTCCAGGCAAGGTATGGATCTTTAACGTACTTGACAACACGCACACACGGGACCTCCATTTTACCTCTCATCCGAACGAGGGCGTATTTTTGTGAAAAATGCTCGTCTAACATTTTTCAAGCGGACCGTGTCGGGATTCGAACCCGGGGCCCAACATGCCAGACCACTAACTAATTGTGAGTTATGTCATAGTGACATTTAGTTAACTGATTTTCATTTATTTATTTTTTTAAGTGTTTTCGAACTTACTTAAGGTCGGTTTGATGCAACTCTAAATTCTTTTCTATTCTGAGCTAGTCTAAAAAGGTCTACATATCCTTCGCAACCTAAATCACTAATAATTTGACTAATATTGCTTTGTCTAGGCCTTCCTACTCTATTTTTATTTGATAGTCTATAATCTAAAACCTTACTAAATAGTCCCTCATGTCTTAACTAGTGCCTTATCATTCTATCTCTCCTGACCTTTAATTGTTTCCACATACAGGGTTCATCACCTATCCTTCTATAAACTTCCTCATTTGTTACTCTATTTGTCCAACTAATCTTTAACATTCTCCTATAACAACAAGATTCAAAAGCTTCTATCTTTTTCTTATCTACCTCTTTAATTGTCCAAGTCTCACTACCGTATAATAGAACGCTCCATTCGTACGACTTTAAGAAACTTTTGCTATTATCTAAGCTAATACTATTAGCTATTAGTAAGTCTTTCTTTTTTAAAAACATTTTTCTAGCTTGAGCTATTCTAGCTACTATATCCCTTCTGCTACGTCCGTCTTTTGTAATTATACTACCTAAACAGCAAAATTCATCTACTTCCTCTAACTCGGTATTACCTATTTTTAATTTTGGTTTAGAACTAGGCTGTAACTCACTTGTCATTATGTTTGTCTTTCCTGAGTTAATTCTGATACTATAGTTACTATCTCATCTAAAATATTTAAAAACTCTCCTGACTCTTTTTTAGATTCTGCTATAATGGCTATATCATCTGCAAAACGTAACATGTCTATTTTCTGTCCCTGTACACTAATACCTATCTCTTTCCTCTCTTTAGCTAAATTTAAAGCTTCCTCAATATAAACAATAAAAATCAAGGGAGATAGAATATACCCTTGTCTAACACCATTTTTAATCTTAGCTTCCTTTTCTATTTCATTAATTCTAATTAATACGCTTTGGTTTTTATATAGACTGTAAATAATCTTTCTATTTCTATGAGAGATTCCTATTTTTTCGCAAAACCCTGAACATAACAATCTAATTAACCCTATCAAATACTTTTTTCTAAATCTACAAACGCGAAATGAGTCTTTATTTTCTTGTATCCTTTTATCGATAATTACCCTAATCATTAGTATCGGTTCTCTAGTCCATCTGTCTTTACGAAAACCATGTTGGTCTTCGCCTAAATAATTCTCAGTCAAAGCTTCTACTTTATTTTTATTCTGTCGATAGGAAATTCTAAATTATTGCTTAGCAGTGGGAAATTTGAAAAAAATCGCAAAAATTGGATTGCGGTAAAATTGATGACCCAAGCCGATATGAAAATCAACCAGGAATTTGATGTTTCTTTTATCATACTTGTATCTTGGATGAAGAAAATACCGAAAGCAATCACGAAATTCGATCGATACGTATCGAATTGGACAAAATATTGCTGTCAATTAAAATTTGTAATGCTCTGTTTAAAGGCATGTTTAATTCGTTGTATATTAAACCTCAAAATTCGTTTGAGAATACTCCACAAACCGGTATTAGCAGCATTAGCAATATTGGATTGCCGCGGATAACAATAGAAATAAATAAATTGAGAGGAAAATAATTATTTCTGAATTAAGGCATCCGACCGATGTCAAGGGCATCGAGTTTGTCGAACGCGATAAAAACGCGGAAGGGATCAGGATTCATTCGTATGGTTCGCGAATGGACGATGGGCAGGCAGGAGCGGTGTTCGTTGTGTATAAGGGGGACAGTGAAGTGTTCCGATTTCAAACTAAACTTGCGTATTGGAGAACAATCCTTCAGTGCGAGTTAGTAGCTATAAGAGAAGCCGAAGAGAACATCAAACACTCGAGCACAAATGAGTACTCTATCATTAGCTACAGCAAACCGCCTCTGACTGCTCTGGCAAATATGAACACCTCAACAGATCTTCAAGGGGATCTCTGGCGAACAGCGCCCACGGCTTTTGGGTTTCCGGATTTGACGTTTTATTAGGTTAGGTCGCATGCCGGCATTTGAAGAAACAACAGCGGATGAGCTGGCTAAAGAGACCGTAACAGAGGAGTTTCTTAAATAGTCTTCTTCGGTACCGAGGTCGCTAATTTAGAAAAAGATGCGGGAAAGGTCAATCCGACAGTAGGAAGAAAGTTGGAACAACACTACCATGAGCAGGCTGATACACAAATTTATACCGAGCATAGACGCTAGAGATAAAGTGGAGGTTAAGTTCAATCATAAGATGGTGCAACTAGTAATAGGGCACATGGCTCTGAAAGCTTACCTGCGGAGATTCAGATTGTCAGCCAATTACCGCTGCGAATGTGGCTAGGGTGCAGAAAGAGTCGAGCACGTTCTGTTTGACTGCCCGCTAGTGATGGCTAACAAAGGGCGATTGGCGGACAGGAAACTAGGTTTCGAGGGCTAAAGTTTTCCAAGAGCCTGGAAGAAGTCCATGGAGTGACTAATCAGAAGGTGTTCTGGGTAGTCTTAAAGAAATTTGCGGGAGGGTCGCGAGACTGGACACCGAGAACCGAGTGTAAATCATGAGGGGGTGAAGTAAATTATTTTAGGGTATGAGGTAGTTTAGCTTAGAAGACTCGGCATACATTTATTTTGTGCCGCAATATAACTTAATTTACAAAAATTAGCAATAAAAAATACAAAAACAAAACACCTAAAATCTACATATGCACTATAAAATTCACAGTAATTCAATGAGTGTCTTACCTAAATGCGCGGAATAAAACACCGGATATTAAATCAAAACATTAAACATAGGGCTAATAAATTACAAAGCTAAATCATGAAGCCTAATTAACTTAAATCAATCAAATAAACCAACTAAATTAAGGAAGTAAACTAGAGCAAAACCGCGCATCCCCGCAGGACATAAAAGTGATAGTGATTGTAACCCCCCGGATATTTAGTGCATACTCACCATCACTTTAGCAGAGCATACCCATTTTCCCTTAGCAGTGAGATAATTAGATGTAAGCAAACGATCAGATCTTCGGATCCTGGAGAAATTTATATTATATTTGTATTAATAAATAATCGCTATGCAAGTGCACCTGATCATTTTATTGCTACTTTTTGCTATATATGCATTGTTTTATAATTAATGCTTTATTTAGATATTTATATTCTATGCTTGTATTGTACATTTATATATTTTAGTGTTTTGCCGCTTGATTTGTTTTGTTTGGCGTTTTGCCTGTTTTTGGTTGTAGTATTTATAAGATATAATATTGAAATTAGAATATAAGTCAGTTAGGGAACGATAGAGAACGTTAAGGACGAATTTAACTGAAGTTAGAATAAAATACTTATACTAGGGAGGACGACATTGCAAATTTATAGAGCAAGAACAAATAGCTGAAGTCGCTATTAATAAATTTGGCGTTTGCTTAGAAATTCGAATCCATTGGTAAATATTAGTTAGCTATACTTGAATAGTTTTAAGTCGACCCTTTAGGTCGCACCGGTAAGCAGAGCTGGCGGTTGCTATCCGGTATTACGAACTCTTTCCCTTTTACTTTTTGCTAATGTCTTGTTGATTGAACATACTCCAAAGTCAACGCTAGGGATACCATTATTTTAAACACCAACTTTAGTTTTATTTGAAGCACGTTTATTTTCACGTTTACACTCAATGTAGTACCTTTGGGTGGAGCATTGAGGACGTGGTCACAAGTGCAACGGCCCTTACTTACATTATACCATATACGTCCACTACAATTAATCTTCAATCTTTAAGTAAACTCGATCTTGAAATAGTTTTAATTTGTTTTAAGTTGTCGATCTTGCAATTTAATACATTTTAAATAATTATTAGCTGCCAGATATTGTTCATTTTGTGTACGAATTTAATTACGTAACTTATCTAGACTATGGACAGCAGCATACTGACACGACGCTTGATTTCAGAAACTGTTTGGTCTTGGTTGAAGGTGAGAAAAACAATGTGTTTTGTATTATACCTTGTGAGTAATTTGGTTTACCTAATAAATTGAGTCTCTACATAAGAAGTATGTATCGCGTCGGCGTTACGTTAAACAGAAACGAGAAAAGAGGAGCATTACTCTTTAACGGACAAAATTAGTAGTGATGTATCTTGTATAATTCTGATTTCAGAAATAGTGGTGTTCACTAAGCATGGTATTTCAATAAATAGTTAGTTTTATTAAAATCATAAACTTAAAAACCATATACGCAGCGTTATATTTTTCTTGAAAATCTATTGGAGCGTAACTCAGGTTTGTAAATTATTTCAAAACACAAAAGGACAAACAACATATTTATAACAGTAAATTTTCATAGCGAGGTTATGTCATTTTAAGAACTTTATAATAAAAATGTAAACAACCGTGGAATTATAAATAGGTATGTTCCATATCATAATTGTTCCAAATTTTAGTTAATGGAGTAGAATTAATGTTATATAGTTGCAATGCCGCGTAAACACCAAACCATATCAGAAATATATCGATGCAGTGTAGCAATTATTTAATACACAAATGCTTTACTAATAAAATTCACGAATGTGAGGTTGTAGATACAGTAATCATTTTATACAATATAATGTATTAGTTAATATTGCTGATGACATTTACACGTGACTCTAACTGTATGGCAGCCTACATCTTTTACGTGAGAGAAATGTTATACAATAACTCCCAGAACACATGAGAATATGAGAAATGCTATCGAAAAATTAGTTAATTATCGCAAATAAGTAATGAGAAAACGTCAAAATGTATTAATACGGGCCAGCAGTACGGAGAATGCGAAAAGTTGAAGATTGAAAGAAAGCGCAGCTTCAAGTTTTAGATGCAATGTTACTAAATTTCTTGCAGAGAGAAAATCGCGGCGTGTTATTTATTTTTCTAGTTATTTATGCTTACACGGGCAAGAGATTTCAATTCATATGTTTGTGAAATTATCGTGGTTACGATCGGTTAAAGGGGTTATGGACATGGAGAGTTTACCCCTTATTAATTTGGAATTTTGTTTTGTCTTGAGTTAAAGGAGCTGGTATTTGAAGGATAAGAAGTTGGAAAGTTACTGTTCTCTGGATATTTTTAACCTTCTCTTCTAACAGATGAATTAAACCGTGAATAATCGCAAACTTTTATGTTTATATTTTATATTGTATATGTAAATGATTGGTATCTATGATATAGGAAATTAATCTAACAGAAAAGTAATTACTTTGTTAAACGATCACTTGTATACCGAACAAGTTCTGGTTAAGTATAATGTTTCAATTGTCATTTAATTAATTAAATTAAATTAAAAAATTAATTATGTCACTTTAAAATAATAATAAATGCATGCATATTGATTTCAAATTATATTATTTATATTATATATGAGAAACGGAAAGATTTTTAGTGACAGTGTTATTGGTGGATTTAATTTAATAATTTGTTTTTAGGATTCTTTTAGTAATACCTGGCCAAAGTGAAATTACGAAATTTAGTTTTTTTTAGGGAAGATTATTTGTATTGTTATGGAAATTATTTAATGCCAATAGAGGTTTACTATAAATTGAACCTTATTTGTATTTATTTTTAAACTAGGATAAAAATTAGATCATTGTAAAAAGATATCTAGTCACCTCATTAATGGAATCGTATTTGGGAGAAGCTTTGATTTCGAGAAATTCTTAAATTATAACAAAACTTAAGATATTTTAGAAAGGTAAAGGATAACGTGATAAACTTAGGAAACGGTAACTAAGGGGACCTATGTGGAATAACCGTCTTCCGTATAGGAATGAATTTGAAAGGGATTGCCGAGATAGACAGTTTGGCGTCCCTCAATCATGAAAAGAAAAAAGTAGAGTAAGTGAATATTGTGAAGTAGTTTGTTTATATTCCGGCATATTTATTCATTATTTTCATTGTACTATTATTGTTTTTTCCATAGGAATTCATTCCCGCACCACTGTAGTTAACCGAAGCACCCTTAAATTGTTATAGAGTCCACGACCTGTAGGGCAAACCAAAATTTAAAACGCAAAGCTCATTTGACCAGTAGCAGCACATAGTTATCCTAAATCTCCCCTACAATAAGCAGCAAAGAGACCTAACATTACTGCTATTTTTTGTGGTTCTATGTGTCAACACAATTCATTACAATATTCTTTAGCTAACAAAACCCTTAATTTAAATTTTAGTTGCTTCCTATGTTGTCATTCCATGGGAAATGTTTTACAAGTTATTTTGATAAAAGTTTAAACACCCTAGCGTAGTTCCGTTTCTAAAGTCAGTACACAAAAGCATAGGTCAAACTTTTCAGATAAAGAGAATACCAATGATGAAAAATAACTTGTGTCAAAACTCGCTCAAGTATCTTCTAACTAGCTGCAAGATATGCAACTTCAATAACTCAAACAGATTTTATTCAAACGGCATCAAATTATGCATCTAATAAATCGTAAACACAAACATGGGGAATGCTATTCAATACCACAGAAATTTAGGGAATTACTTTCAGGCGGTTATTGGTCGGGCTGGGATAGCGCGGTTGTATCGATTTCATAATTTTCAGCTGCAGTATCTCTATACATTTATTTGCAATAAATATCTACTTCCTTGCTACGCTTAATTAAGGTTCTTCTATGATGAATAAAGTTTTCTGTAAACTTATTATTAAATTTTCCACTACTTAAACTTTATCTCTAAAAGGAATTCAAATATGTAATATCTGCAAATTTAAGTTGCGGTTTCCTTTTCTCCGATGTTTGCTTTAGATATAAAAATTCACATTCTTCTGTGAGCTTCAATTTAGCACGGTATAGAGTTTCTATATAGGTTTCGTTCTCAAAGATATCTACACTCGCGCATAAAAGTGTAAATCCTGATAAAAACTCTGAATTTGCACAAGAATTCAATGAGAAAACTTTTGCGATATAAAAAATTATGAATTTACATAAACTGACAATTCTAAAAACAATTTATAACATTCACACCAGAAGAGTAAATAGAAACTTTTTGTAAGATTTGCATAAATTTTTGCAAATTTTTAAGTAATGTCCATTGCGATTATGATGAGAATTAACATATAAATCTGAAAATTGTAATAAACTCTTAAATAAGCAGTTAAATTTCATCAGCAGCAAAGTGCAGTCACTCCTCGTTCGGATGAGAGGTAAAATGGAGGTCCCGTGTGTGTTGTCACGCACGTTAAAAATCCTACCTGGCTTGGAACATTACATTTGATTTTCCAATGCTCCACCCGAAGGTACTACATTGGCCAGGAAGCGAGTTTTTTTTACCTGGAAAATTTTGAATTTTGCCGAACCCTTGCTGTTCCAAGCAAGGTAGGGATCTTTAACGTGCGTGACAACACTCACACACGGGACCTCCATTTTACCTCTCATCCGAACGAGGGTGTATTTTTGTGAAAAATGCTCGCCTAACATTTTTCAAGCGGACCGTGTCGGGATTCGAACCCGGGACCTTGGGCGTAGTAGTCACACACATACCACTACGCTACGGAGCCGCCTCCTGGCTTGGAACAGCAAGGGTTTGGCAAAATTCCAAATTTTCCAAGTAAAAATAAAATTCGCTTCCTGGCCAATGTAATACCTTCGGGTGGAGCGTGGGGAAATCACATGTAAGGAGTAACTAGTCTTGAAGCAAAACGGTATGCTACATAAAGAACAATTAAAATGTGGAATAACAGAAACACGCAAGCATTTACATAATCTCAAAAACTGTTTATTTTGCTGTTGAAAGGCTTTGTAGTGATAAAAAGGAACTTCAAACCATGATTTATTTTGTTGGTTGTTTTCAAGATATGTTTAATATTTTTTTCTATTTAGTATATTTGTGACGTAGAGTAGAGTATGACTTGTATTTACATTGATCACTGTTGTGGATTCCTGTTGTCCCACTGTTCTGATTAATATATAACACTTCAGGAAGTATTCAACAGAATAAAGCCCTAGAACAAGTGAGAGTGCTGCTGGCTTTAAATATTTTTAAACTTTTATAGTAGCTGGATAGTTTGCAGTTGATCAACGAGCTATTCAATTATAATATTAATGTAGAATACCGAAATAAACAGCAAAAGTACTCAGTACATTCTTTTATAATCAGCAATAAAAGACGCTTTAAATGTTGAATGACAAATAAGAAAAACACCGACATATTTTTCCATAAATTATTATCTTACGAACGTACATTTGTAAACACTGGCTCGCATTTAAAGATCCGAAATCATTTTAAATCACTCAAACAGACATAAACCCATAAAAATAGTATAAAATTTAAGACGTATGGACCCATCCAATGACGCAGATGTCAATACTAAATAGCAACTGTGGGAATACGTATATTCTCATGCACCGAAAAACTCCGCGTGAACAGAAGAGATTAGGGATTTCCCTAATATAATATAGCTTATAAATACCTCCACAGCATAATGGGAAGTAGCATTCATATTCATTTAAACCTTTCAATACAAGCTTCTATCTTGAGTCGAGTAACAAGTACGATCGTCGGGCGGTCGAACCGGTTTACAGTAATTGGCGTAACTGCAATTTCAATTAGGGTTTGTGGAAAGCAAACCAAAAACGTATAACTCGTGAATTCGATAAAAGTGTCGTTTCATTGTGAAAGTTTCTGTAGTGAATTTTTCTATTCACGGAAGTTGAATACACGGATTACTAATACCCAAGTTTGTCTTGCACAAGCTGTAAGCGATAGAATTTTTTGCTCTCTACCTACTACATATTCTGTTGACGTATATTTCATTATTTACACATAATCTATTACTATTAAGACCTTTACGTTGGAGCATGCTTAGTTGAGAGAGTAATATTAATAAGAACAAGCGCGACACTGTAGCATGTTTAATTTGCCCACTATTCATTTACATTAAATTATAAGTGTAATTCACCAAGCGTGCTTTATTCGTTATTATTATTAATAATTCATACTATTCATAATGTAACACTTCATTTTGTTGGTTGTGTTATAGTAGAGCATCTGCGTAATATAAATCTATTTCGTTTAGTACCTTTAGGAATTTTGTAGCGCATGCATTTTCCAATCGCTAGCGACGTATCTTTGGAGGTCATCAACGTTCGTTTTGGAGAGTCGCAGCCACACTATCAAACCGTCAAGATGTTTTTGAAATGAGAGGCCTACGACCTGCGATTAAAATAGGTGGTGGACTTGAAAGTTTATAATAACTTACATTAATGCGCGACGTAAAGTGAAGAAAAAACAAGCACGAACGTAAAGCAAGAAAGAATATAGCAATAATTTTACTATATAAACTGTGTGTGTTACAAGATTTGGACATGACGAACATGTGGTCGCAGTTGCTGTTGTCTAGAAAATTTGTTAAAGCTTGTTAAAATTGGAATGGTTAGTGGTGTTGTTTGTAGCTGATGAAATTTCTAATGGAATCTGTCAACGGAAATTAGATGTAGTTTGATTCGTTATTTAATTTAAGTTTAAATTTTCTTTGCATGTCTATAAAATGTCGTTGGTCTTAGTTGAACAGATGGTTATGGAAACACGTTGCTTGCTGTATTGTTTGTGATCTGTTTCACCTTTGATCATTTATAAACCAGTATGTTACAAACCGTAGTTGATTTTTGTTTGGTTGGGTTTACACTTACGGGCTTTGTTTACATTTAAACGTTAGATAAATTTGAATTTCTTACTGTTAGAGGATAACCTAATCGTAGTTTTTCTAAAATTCAAATTTAACATTTCTTTAATCCTGAAGTTAGCTTTTAGAAATTTAGTATACAAATTTAAATTCAGTAACAAACGCAGTGTTTACCTTGATGTTCATACAAAATTAGATCTTTAATATAGAAAGTGCTTAGTAAGAAATAGCAGTGAACTTTTGTTTACTCTTTATTTTTTTGGAATACAATAAAGTTAATCTCACCTCTTTGCAAATTTAAATACAAGTTGAGTGGTTATAATAAACCTGTAATCTTTCTGATGAAATTTGCCGAGGATAGAAATGATATTTAAATGCATTGTGTTTACAAATTTTTACTAAGTTCAAATATCTAAAAGGTGTAAATCGACTTATATTTAGAGAGCCGTCTATTGCTTTAAAAATACATAATTTTGATTGCGATATATAAATATTATTGCTGTTAATTTACATGTTAAAAACCATAATTTTTAAAGAGAAAGTTTTTTTGCTACATTATACAATTACATAAAACGTTTAGACTTTTATTTTAGTCAAACGCGATCAAATCCAATAATATAAAAGTAGAACTTCTGATTAACAATTTTTGTATCAAAACGCAATAACTAATTGATTACATATTATAAATTATTTTAAAAAACACAAACTGTGTTCTATATTTTTTGTTTAACTTCTATAATTTCTTTCAGGAGCTGCGTTTTATTTTTATAAAACAGGTTTTTGTTAACGAATGCGATCTTTTTTATCTTTGGATTATTACGTCCGCCCTTAGAATATTGCTTTGTCCTTAACTTGTTTATCTTAGGACTAGGTGACCGAGACCAAAGTCCAGGTGGGTCGACGTTCAACATTTTATTAGATAGACAGTTCAAGGATCTTTCCAGGTAGGTGAAAGTGTTAACGTTGGTATGCCTCTAAAAGATTTGCTTTTGCTTTTATAGAATTCACTCCTCGCCACTGCAAGTTAGCTTGTGTATTATTACTGTTATGTCTCCGTGGTTGAGTAAATATCATTCAGGTTAGCGTCATTTAACACGTGACGAATTTTGGTGGTTTTCTGGCAGTTGACTTAGGATATCATGAGCAACCACTGCATAGTATAAAATTTATATTATTGTTGTAATTATTCTCTATTAAGAATAAATACCCAATTGCTAAGTGACAAAGTTTAACTGCATTTGAGGTTGAACTGTTAAATATTATAAATACTGCCAAGCCGGTCTGAAAATTTTGGCAATAGTAAAATAAGTTATGTTTTATACAAATCCAGTCATCTAACTTAGTCATTTATCTGAACAATTTTGTTTTCGACGCTTTTACTCTCGTTTTGGAACCTTGAAATTCCGTCCGAAATTGATCTTACACCTTGATTCTTAGAAGTAAGTCAAGATTCGAAAAGCAAGTATCTAAATTGTTACTTTTGCTTAACTTGTCTGACCAAGAACTTCGTATTATTAACAGACATGATATGAGAATCCAAAAAGTTTCATCAGAAAACAGCTTAAAAATACAGGAATATTAAAGACAAACCTGGTTGGTTGCAACAATCTGTAAAACTGCTTGGAAACCCAATCCAAATGTAGTGGGGAAAAGCTATTTAACACCCACGGGTGATAAGGCAGCTAGTCTACACTTGATGCATGTTGAATCCACATCACTTTTAATTAGAAATCTACGCGTCAGATAAATAAAATTTATGTTATTGTGAAAATCGTGCTGTTGAACAATTACGTTAAGAATATATGAAGAGTTTTTGTCGTTTTTTATAGAAAACGTGAGTAGAAATTGGGTAATTAATTTAAATTAAATATTTATAATGATATAGGGCTTTTAATCGGCTTCCAGTCAAAGACTGGTTCAATTCTAATCTGCGTCGAAAACAATACTTATGGTCCAATTCTAATAGACTTCTGGTCTAATTCTAATACACTGCTAATTTATTATCCGAAGTCTAGAATTTCAAGTGATAGTTAAGACATATACAGAGAAATATAGAATAAAGCACGAGATGATTTTGGAAACAAAGAGGTCACAGTACTGAAATATTGGTTTAACGTATGTTACGGAGTAAAAAGCAGGGCATTGGTTTCGATTGAAGATAATGAAGGGGTGTTAATCCACAACACGAAACAAATCAGGTCAGACCTACCTAGTTTTAATGAATCTTTTCTAACTTAAATTTTAACATAGAATATATTAATTTTCTCACTAATTTGTAAAGAGTCAACAAGGACATTGAGTACGTTAAAATTTACGAAATAATCATAACAAGGTCTCGAACGTTCCAGATTTTTTTTGTAAGAGGGTGTTGTTTTTGGTGAATTTATATTAAATTAAAAGTATATAAAATTTTGGGATAAATAATCCATATTACATTAATTGATTACGAACATTCTCAAGTGCAAACATTATTTCCTTTCATTATATGAATGTTGATTGACTTAGTTTTATCAATTCACACAGGTAATCAAAAAGGGGTGAAAGAAAATTGATTATGGTAACGTTGTGCACTTTGTATAGATTAAAATGGATAGCCGTGGCATAATAATAAAAGTAAAAGAATAAATTGAGAGAACACAGAGCGGTGGCGTTTAGTAGGACGTTTATTACACCAAGTACGGCGTTAGCATATCAATATATATATATATATATATATATTATAGTATGAAGAATCTGATAAAAAATATATAATTCGAAATATAAAAGTTAAAGAATAAATAGTTGCACACATAAAGGTGGTGTTGGCCTTTTAAATATTTAGAAACGGCGGCAAATCTTTCCTGATAGTACCGCAACCTCACGTGCTTGCCTATATTTAAGCACGCTGAAAAATACTATGCTAACGTTTGTAGTTTTGTAAAATTTAATAAAGGAAAAAATTTGGGTTATTTATGCCACGGCTTTTGAAACTCACTCAGGGATAATTGTATCTAGCTATTTTACTCTGTAAGAAAACGTGGGTTCTTCGTCCTCTTACAGGTACATTTAACACATGCGCATAAAGCGTCGTCTAGTTAAAACCACTTAACCTCTCTTAGTGCATGTATGTCGTGGTTATTTTCAAAGATTGATAAATATAATCAGAACTGTATAATTTAGATAAACGTTTGAGATTCAAATTACTAACAAATAACTTTAAATGATATATATATATATATATATATATATATATATATATATAAAGGGTAACTTCAAATACCTGCAACTCCTCTGAATGTGCTTGAGTTGTACATGGACCTTGATACAGAATACAACGAAATCGTCTAGCGAACGCTTGCAGTCAATACCTGTTGAAAGTAAGTTTTAGTTTTGTGTTCTAATTAAATTCACTCTTTTTTAGGTTCTAAAATTAATAAACTAATAATTAAGCCACAGTATACTTAGATACGGCTCTATTAATAGGAACTCTTGCAATACTTCACCACATATGAAGAAACGTAATTCAATACGACTGGAAACTCGCTGCAAAATATCTAAAGCTCACTGGTGCTACTCTTCACCAACACTAGAGATGACCCTTTTGTTCGCCTTAACCGGAATCACTCTTCTGTAACTTTACTTGGTTGTATAAAACCTTATTAATTATTGTATGATACACTTATTCTTCACAAACATCAAACTCTTTTTTAGTATTACTCCAGTTACACGATGCTCAAATAAAAGGGATAAATTTTAAACACATATATTAATTTTTCTAAATTCATTTACAAGCTCTAAAGCCAAACATCTATATCTTACACAATTTTAAAATCAACTCCCTCATTATAAACACTTATCACCTAGGAAATAGTCTCTAAAAATTACATCTTGCCTACTATCTATAACAATCTAAGAGGTACATTTATTGATTCAACATTATTTGTACTTAATTACTATTTTGGAACAGATATTTGTGTTATTTATACAACTTGTCATTGGTTGACATTCCACAAATTTTACCATCACTTTATGATAACTAAACATGCTAAAATAAATTTTTTTACAGGTGTTATAGTACATAAATTAATTAATGAAATAGAGTATCCTTCAAACAGTTACAAACATGATATTTACAACAAAACCTAAACACATGCAGTTGGAATTACATTAGATACACGTTGTACTGAAGAACAGTGAATCAAAATGCTTCTTTCAAACCTCAAACGCTGCACCACTACTACATAACATTTTATCCTAGTTTAACAAGTAATTATTTATCAATCCTTATTTTATCGTAGTGTTTTAAATTTAGAATACCTTGATAGGAGTGGTAAATTAATATGTTTACCCTCAGTACTAACAACTATCTTTTAAATCATTTTAGACCATTATAATATATATATATATATATATATATATATATATAATAGTTTTTCGATAAAATGTTACGGTACAATTGGGATATATATATATATAAAAGTAAAAAGGAATTATTGGCAAGTGACTCAAATTCAGCCACGAGGGCATCCTGTCGACGCGTTTCGCCCTAATTGGGGCTCATCAGGACAGGAGTAGCAAAGTTGTAAAATTTAACACAGACACCTTATGGGAAGTACAGCATCACCTAGCTCACAATTTGTGTCTTCGTGTCGTTTCACCTGACATCGCAAGTTTTAACAACAGTCGACACGGAGGAGATCCGGCTCAACTGCCTTTTCCATAGCCAAAAGTCATATTTAAGAAAAGTAGGTTTAATGAGTCTTAAAATAAACAAAGTAAAAAGGAATTATTGGCAAGTGACTCAAATTGTGAGCTAGGTGATGCTGTACTTCCCATAAGGTGTCTGTGTTAAATTTTACAACTTTGCTACTCCTGTCCTGATGAGCCCCAATTAGGGCGAAACGCGTCGACAGGATGCCCTCGTGGCTGAATTTGAGTCACTTGCCAATAATTCCTTTTTACTTTGTTTAATTTAAGACTCATTAAACCTACTTTTCTCTTATATATATATATATATATATATGTATATATTGAAATGATAATAAGGGTTATTTAAGATCATATAAAGCGAACAAAGGAGGCCTACTTAATGTAAATATCATAAAAACCACGAAAACCAAACATTTAAATCATAAAATGTACATAATTCATTTATTATATATAATCACATACAAATCACCCTGTATAAAATTAATAACAAGCTAAAATTAATCAAAGGAAGCATATTTAGTAATAACTTCACTATATTCATTAAAATAAATAATTGCGGAAGCAATCCAATCATTTTTAGATCATTTAACATATTTTAAGCTTAAAAACAATTACAAATGCAACATATTTAAAGAAAAATAACCGTCAAATGAAATTTCTTTCAATCTAAACGCAATTACGTAAAAAGGTCAATAAACGCATGAAATTTATATCAGTTTGTATAGGCAAACATTTAAAAACAAGCATATGTAAATAAAGTATGGATATTGAAAGTTCCGATATACGTGCGATTTACAACGTACATGAAATACCATTTGTGAATAAAGTACATCTATAAAGTTGCGAGATACGTGCCATTTAGAACGTATATATTAGACCATTTAAAATACAACACCTTGCAGATAACCATAGAAACGCATTTTCCACAAACGAACAACCGAAAGCGTGCTGTCAACCAAAGAGAACGCGTGGAATGTTCGGGAAGAATTAGATATTATACAACTGACGATAAAAGAAAGATAATTTTAATAATCCACCCGGCGACTGTGCTAGTTGAAAGAAAATTATTAGGTGCATAAAATTTAGTGAAAGTTAAAGTTTATAATTTCAAGTGATAGAAACAGTAAAGCGCGCGAGGAAATAAATTTATAGGGAATTTTGCCGTTGATGTAAATGGCTCCAAATAATACTCCAGGTAACACTCCAAGAGAAAATTTACCACAAAAAAAATGTCATCCGTCCTGACCACCAAGGATATTTAGAATAGTACCATATTACAACACTAATACAAATTACATACAAAGTAATAATAACGTTGTATATAAGCATTGATTAAAATTAATACATAGTACTATCGGATGCTGACCTCAAAAAGTAAGATTTATATAGTGGGAGAAATTACAGATCTTAGACATCCGACGGAAAAGAATGAATTAGTTATTCGCGAGTAGATGATTAGTATGGTCGAAATATAGAACTACGAAGGAGTAGTTGGAGAAGGGTAGTTGAAACTTGTAAAGAAAAACAGTTTCAAATAAAGAGAATAAATTCCCTTAGTTAAAGTTCTACCACGCGCACATCAACTTGTATGTAGAGGTAGGGAAAAACTGTACTAATTATTGGTACCTAATGCATTCTTAATTGTATGACATATTTATACCACATATTTCCTGTAAACACTATTGATTTTGATCAATAAAAATAATTTACTACCTGGGTTATTGACTTTATACTATCGAATGACACATCAACTTAAGCTATAAACTAGTTCCCTTAGTAACAATAAGGGCATTGTTGAAAGCAGATCGGCTTTTTTTATTACACGACCTACGACGTTCGCAATAATTTCTAGGTTTGTATTTCTCAGTTTGCTGCGTTTATTTAGACATTTTATGTATGGTTTTATAGTCTCTATTCTGAACATGTCGTCTATTCAAAATAACTTTAGGATGACGTCAAATATAGTAATAAAGTGTTGGCAACTGTATACAAATAAATACCTAGAACTGCGTATGAAGGATACTGTCATTTAACATAATAAAGGTTGGCAGTTCTATACGGTGTTGCCACCAATTCTTCTTCCCAATGGAAATATTCCTATATCTTTCATTAAATATATTATAATATAAACTAACATTGGCAATGTAGCATTTCATCCTAAAGTTAAAGCGAATGGACAATAATACAAATGTCTAAGCAACAATCATGTTGGATAAAATGGGGTAACTGTCAATGATAACATTTTGCGTTGGTAAATTTCCATTTTTTTTGGTAATGTATTTAGGCGTTAATCGCAAATCCTTTGTCATCACTAACCAGGACCGTCCTCATAATTTAATTAAATTTTAAAGGCTGTTTCTCTCCTGTTTTTGATTTTTGATTAAAAGTTACTCAAAATATTTGTTTGCCTATGTAAGTTCTACACGCTGTTAAAAAGTCTCAACTTCAACCAATTAATTCAAAAAATTGTGAGTATTTTCGTGTAATATTTTATACGAAAATAATCACTATTTTAGAATTTATGGAAAAATTCGTGTACAGAGCTAATAAGTATTCATTTTTAGAATTATATGACAGTATGGTCAAAATGGCTGAAAAATTTAAGAAAAAATCTTTACACGAAAATACTCACTATTTTTGGAATTTATTGAAAAATTCGTGTACACGTCCAATAAGTTTTTAATTTTTGGTTTTGACTTAAAACTCACCCTGTATTTGGATCCACTTTCACATCACTGTAGTTAACCGATGCACCCTTATTTGTTAAGGATTCCCACCCATTCCGGCATTTCAAAATTTAAAAGTCTAACGAATCCTTACCCGTAACATGTTTTTCTATGTATTGTTGCAACGAACTATCAGCTATGATCTCCAAAGCAAACCTGAAAAATACCATTCAATACCATTTGGAATTTCTGAAAACAATCGTTGCTTAAGAATAGATAAGCCAACATTATCGACCTTATAATTCGTTTGTACTAAAAATCAGCTTGGTTATTGTGCTTAAGTTAAATTCTTTGACGATTAACACAGTTAACTGCAAAGTTATTATTAAATATTTCGGCGTGCAGATATACTGACTGCACGAAATTGAAATATTTAGCATTACAAATTTAATTCAAGTTTTATGCGTCTTGAAAGTTTGTTTTAGATATAAAAACATTCACCTCCTGAAAGCTTCCATTTATGACAATATAATTTTTATTCAAAGACATTCGAATCTGTACAGAAAAGTGAAAATCCTCCAAGAAGTACGAGATTGTAAAAAATTCTCAAAGAAGGCTTTGAATATTTAGTAAAGGTTGTGCATTTATATCAACTGAAAATATGAAGAGAAAGTTCAGCTTCTTTGAGAAAACGGAGAAAACTTTTACTGCATTCTTATTATACTTTAAGAATTTATAACAAAATGGCGTGCGAACTTTCCGAACAAAGCAATTTGACTTAAAGCGAAGTATGAAAATTTTGGGGTGGCGAGAATTTTTTAGTGTGATTTATATTCATAACCCTATGATTTAAACTTTAATTTTCTTTGTAAAGTTGTAGTGCGTTCTCATTTCTGAAACCTTTTCGTTTCGGGAATTTCTTATAATCTATTTTCTTAAATTAAATTAAATCAGATATTCTAATAATCGTTGATGCTATAAAACTTTTTCAAATTTTATTAATTTTTTTTTTAATAATAATTTAAGATATTCTTTTAATAATGAAAAACAACAACAACAAGGTCAAATTTTATTAAATTAATTATTTAAGTAAATAAAATTAAACTAATAAAAAAATATCGAGCATTTTTGAAAGTTATAAAATATAAATAGAATACAACCCTTGAGCACACGCATACGCGGAGAAAACCTACGCATATTTTAAAAATTTTTTAAAAACCAATTACCAATTTCTTTCTACCGCTATTAGTGCCTTCTAGTTAAATAATTTAACCGTTTAATATGAAAATTTAGATTACTTTAATCAAGCGCTATTTGTTATTAATAATTAATATCAGCTGCGGAACTCTACACCGCTAGAGCATGTACTGCGTTAGGGTCTGTGTTTGCACTGCTCGGTTCGTGTACCTACGTTTTGAATCAGGTAGGCTTGATAGGCTTCCGAGTTGCCGCTGTGATCAGTGTTTCTATTTGCAACACGTGAAAACAAAATAGTATGACGAATTCTATAGGTCGAGTTATTGTACAGATTGCAGTGATTCGCAGTGTTTCTAAGTCGATTTCTCATTTGTTGATAATTATTGCAAATATTATAGTGCACATTTCGATATTTGAAGGTATTTGTTAGAATAGCTCAGTAATCACTTGCAGGTTTCTGAACGCATTCCGTGACGTTAGAATTTACATTATATGGGGCGCATGTGTAGGGACGATCGAGTCGACAAGGTTAAAAGACTTTGTTTTTAGATTTCACGATGGAAGGTTGAAAGATTTCACGTGGCGGTTTTTTTTATTAAAAGTAATGTTTTATGTTGATAATGTAGTTGCTATTTAAGGTAATCTGGTAATTCCAGCTTTGTTTTGAGTGTGATGTTGGTATTTATTGTAAAACCGTTAGTTATTTAATCATTGAAAGAAATATTTATGTTACCTGTTGCTTTTGGCTTAGAATTTGATGCCAGTTGTTTTACTTATGATGTGTAATATGTAATTTTAGGTGATTTACGAATTTATTGAACCTGTTTTATGATTAAAGATGTGTTGTTTGGTTTAACAACCGAAAACTAATATTTATTAATTTGAATTTCTTATTTAGTATTTAACCCAGAGTAAAACTAATATTTATTTATTTGAAATAATGTTTTTGTAGTATTTAATACAGAGTTCGAACTTCCATTGCATTGCACTTATTGCAGAACTAATAGTAAATGTACCATCACTGTGATTTTACGAGATATATTAAATCAAATTATTAGGCAAGTTTGTATATGAACAGTATTATATTTCTATGTTATATTTGGTTGATATTTGTTATTCATTTGTCATTTTTATTATGTGTAATTGTTATATTTCAGCATATTAATCACATTTACAACTGCACCTCTCATATCTTGGTTTAAACTTAATTATATCGTTGTTGTGTGTTTATCCTATTATCTGGCTGATGTTCCTATATAATTAACTTGTATTTATCGTTTGCGAGAATTGTTGTGATGTAATTAAATTGAACCGCTAGTATGACCGACCATCTAGTGTCTTCGCGCTTGCATTTATGACTATGTTGGAGATACTCTATTCAATAGCAAGCGCCTTTTTAACCATGCGCGATCATACTATAAGTTCATTTTAGAGATTCCCATTGTTTTGTCAATGTACTTGTAGTTGTACTCTTTTACAAATAATAGGAAGTCGGCTAGCCTTTGTGAAATATTTTGTAACACGGGCGGGAAACTGTTAATGTATGTATGTGGGCGCGTGTGATCAAGCCTTGTTGAATATTACAAACATTTTATGTCCGTGCGAAGAAGAACATTGGTAGTCACGGTGCAGGTCATTTTCCTGGTGTCCCCTCTCTTCAACTTTAGCTGGGTAGTAATGGCTTGCCGACCTAAGTACCTACCAGAAAAGATTAGCTGGTCTACACTAACGTTTCTTCAGTTGTCATGTGTGGTACGTCTGTGTAACAGTTAACATCCCGTCAATTTCAGTGTTGGTAATCTGGGTACTTGTACGTTACCCGTCCTTGTCGAGATGTGCTAAATGCAGTTGTAAGTGTGAGGGCAGTTTGGAGTTTTTTCTGCCGTGCTCTTTCCGCAATCGCCCAGGTTGAGTACGGCACTGTTTACTTTAAATGTCATTTTTATGCTTTCATGCGAATGATTTATTTAGTGGTTATTCTTTTGATTAAAAGTCAAGTTAGGTAAATTCTGTAGTTTTATTTCAAACCTATCCGCCTTAACGCCATTTTCCCAGTGTGAACTTGGGTCGCATAATAACAACGCAGTGTAGGTATCGTCGAGCAACTGCCACTAGATGTTAGATCATGGAGCCCGATGTGCCGTTTATAGAGGACGTTTGGGTCAGCTTTCAGGTCGGTTACACTACAAGATGGCACTAGAAAAATTAATAAATGAATCTGATTCACAGGTAAAAAATAGATGACAATTCTAATTCGGATGTCGAAAATTGCAGTGATCCAGATGAGATTTTTGATACAATTTCGAAGAATATCTTGACAGTAAATAAAAAACAGCCAGCGCTGCCAGGTTTAAATAAGGTAAAAGTCACCGCATTTGCAGCTCAGTAAAGTTAATATTTACCACATATAACCTCAAATTTACTCGGGGGTTTAATACCCCGGGGAGACCAATGCGATATATATTACAACTAGCGCTTACTCGTGGTATCTTGCTCCTGATGCGGCGGCTTCCAATTCTGAGAGATGTCGTGGGTGTAGTCTTGCTTTCCAGGTTGTTACGTACCACCCTTGAATCTAAATAATTTGGCTTATACACCATTTAAAATTTTAAATCTTGGACTATCTCTACGGTTATTTGCATGTTTAATAGCAAGTCTAACTCTCTTTCAATTTAAAAAAGTACTTATGCATCACCCTGTAGAATTTTATAAGTATAACCTCAACCTATCTTTGCTTTCTGAAAGAATAATCTCGCTTTATTAAAAATATTACCACAAATTTATATAAAATAGATTTTCCACATGTGGGATTAGCGAACGCGATTCATTTCAAATTTGCCGATTTCTTTATCTATACAATAGATTTTTATTCGAAACTAGTATGCATTGTGATGAAATATAAATTATCAATTCGGCATTTCTCATTATCAAAAATGATTATTGACTTTCGGGTTCATAAGGTGCATTATTCGAGGTTTCCTTTCAGCTCGACCTTGAAGATAACGATCCGAATTAAGAGTTCTTATAAGATTGTCCTACTGGATGTATAATCTGTAATTCTGAAATTAGTTTGCACGCAGTTGTTTTATTGAGATATGTAGTTTTTCAACAATCATTAACTACTGCAATTGGTGCTAGTTTACTGTCGACTGGTTCAACCCTTCGCGTCGTAATATGTATAGACATATACCCTCGATCACGTAATGATGGACTACTAGTTACTGATCAAGGGAAGTGAGGCGATAATCCGCGCACTGTTGCGTCTTCTGAATTTGATTCACTTGGTTTTCTAGGAAAAGATTTTGGTATGCTGTGTTATGTAATCACGCCCAGGTTGAATGTAGCCAATATGGAGTCGAAGCGAAACGTTCTATCAATCCTTCTCTGTACGGTTTTAGGTTACTCATCGCACCATTAGTAGGGCTGCCGTGTGAAACTTAACTTACTCTGCTCCGCTCATCGCAAGTGTTACGGGAATAGCTGTAATTGGTTGAGTATTTATGGAATAATAGCTAAGCAATGACTGTCCTATAAATTTGATTACACAATTTGAGGTTACGCCATTGTGTAGGTGTGACGACTTTTTGTAGTTAATCATATTTATTTTCAGCGGTGGAGAGAGGCTATGCTTAAGGTCCCGGGTTCAAATCCCGACACAATTTGCTTGAAAAATGTTAGGCGAACATTTTTCACAAAAATACGCCCTCGTTCGGATGAGAGGTAAAATAGAGGTTCCGTGTGTGAGTGTATCCACGTACGTTAAAGATCCCTACCTTGCTTGCAACAGCAAGAGTTCAGCAAAATTCAAAATTTCTAGGTAAAAAAAAACTCGCTTCCTGGTCAATGAAGTACCTTCGGGTGGAGTACTGGAAAATCAAATATAGAGCGGAAATAGGTGCTATTCGACCGATCGGCTGCTTCTATTGAATGCTGTAATTGAATAAATACGTGGTTTGTATGACTATTTTTTTTTATATGTAAGTAGTAAGGTTTAAGGTAAACGAAACAGCTCATTACAAAATTTTTTTTCAATTGCTGGTTTAGTAAATATTAGGGGATCAGGTAGTTAAGGACTGTATGTATCATTTTGTGAAAATTATTGTCTTATAAATCCTTCAAGATGGTTAGTAAAGAATACTGTTTTCGCCGCGGGCTGGTTTTCCTTTTTTTGTAACATGCTTTGCTAATCAGAGGTTTGTAAATAAAATTCATTCCTTGAGGTTTCCAATTTTTCTTTCTGTGTGACCCACCCCACTCTACGACGTTTGGCTAGCACGACATTAATTCTTCCAATTTTCTGTTATTTTTGTTGCGGTACTCGGTGCGGGCTATTGTTACTTGACTTACTTTACCCTTCTCTTGTTCGCACGGATTACCGTAACACGGTGTTTGCCTGACTGTGGCTGTTTTCGACGAAGCGCCTATAAGTGGTGAACGATAGAGGATGGGGACGTAAGGAAAGAAATCACTTTGTCAATATATCGGAGCATTATACCACGGAAGATCGGTAGTCAAGTTTATACCACGGCAGATCGGTAGTCAAGTTTGCTTCGACAGGAAATGTTTTTTCCCTCCAGCGGAGGTTTAAGTTTTCTGACGCACATTGATGGGTACAACGCATATACGGCGCGAGAATGGTAGTCCTTGCATTTTCTCAGACCACAAAGATAGGTCAATGACTAGACTTTCGTGAGAACTAAATCTTTGTGTGGTTTTTATGTAAGTTGGTACTAAAACGTTGCAATGCTGGGAATTTCCCCGTGCGGTGTTTTAAAAAACTTCCTGAACCTAACTAATACAATAAATGTTAACACTTTTTAGAGAAAGCGTAACAATCGCCTTAAAACTTCAAAAAGAGAAACGAATAGAGAAAAAGGTATCTTTGTACAAGAGCTCACACATTCACGGAAAACTTAAATTACATTTGTCTATAGACGCCACCTGGTGTTTTAAACCGTAGCAAAAATTGCGATACCAGGAAACGGAAATGAGTAGTCACCCGATTCTAAGGCTCACTCGATTTAGCGCGCAGATCTAGTTTGCCGCCGCACCGACCGCACAAATTTCGTCGAAAGCATGAGATCCACATAATTATTACTAACACTTAACTTCACTATAAATCTAAATACAAAAGTTATTTTCGTATTCACTTATGAATGCATACAAATTCACATTCGTCTCTTTAAAGACATTCCTTAAATTAAACAAGTTTTTGCTGGCTTGTAGAGCATAAGGCAAAATATGATGCGCGGCGAAAACGTTGATTTGAGAAATTAGTCAGTGCAACTGCATTCACGAAACATAATGTTTAATACTACCCTATCACATAGAGTGCTAAGACGCAACTTTTTCTTTTTTTTGCTATAAATACCTAGAGTTTGGAACAATAAATAAATAAGACATTTAACGAGAAAGATATAGGTAATTTTATTTACTTGGCGGTAAAAGCAAGATAAAGATAACATCTTAGAAGTAATTGCTAAGAGAAAGATAAATACCTAACCATTTATGGGTTAAAGTACGGTTTAAAGTACTATATCTCCAAGATATTTTCAGAAAGAAAATAATTAACCAGTTATGGTAACATATTAATTAGATAAAATAAAATCCTTAAGACAACTTTAAAGAGGAAAAATAAACACTAGACATTTATGATTTAACCTAAAAATTAAGATAAAGTAATATATTACAACATAAATTTTTTAAAAAGAACAACACCTAATTTTGGTTCGGGGATTTTATTTATTTTTTCTTTGCACTCTTTGGTGTCCCTCACATGGGGATTGATCTTAATTTTTTGTGTGGGTTCGATCTTCTTAAATTTTGATTTTGTTTTCTTTCTTAGTCGCTTAATATCCTTGGTTGGCTCATTTCAGATTATCGGAATTGTGTTTTCGCCGATAATTCTAGTCAGTTGAAAACGCTAGCGCCTTATTACTATTCCTAATTTCTATTTTGTTGTTTCGCTCCTATTCGTGTTCCCGAAGTTTATCCGTAGACTATGGTATAAATTGTCCTGTGTTCACTATAATTTTTTCTTTTGAGCTTTTATCAAGTTACATCATCATTTTGTTTTCGACCTTACTTAAGGTCGGTTTGACGCAGCTCTAACTTCTTTTCTATTCTGGGCTAATCTAAAAAGCTCTACATACCCTTCACAACCTAAATTTCTAATAATTTGACTAATATAGTTTGGTCTAGGTCTTCCTATATCCTTCTATCTTTTTCCTATCCACCTGGCTCTACAGAAATATTAGCAACCTGATGGTTGTTAAAGAACTCTAACATGTTTACATGATTACCATTTATAAGGAAATGAAATATAACCTGGTTATCCGCTTCAAAAAGGAAAAGTGTTAAATTATATGTTTTGGTAAGGCTTAAGCAACAAATCGCTGCCAACATGCCAGACCGCTACCTAATGGTGAGATATGTCGTCATGGTGACGTTTATTAAATTATATGTTATGGTAAGGCTTAAGCAACGAAACGCTACCAACATGCCAGACCGCTAACTAATTGTGAGTTATGTCATGGTGACATTTAGTTAACTGATTTTTATCAACCAAACTTACGAAGTAAGTTAGGTTAATAAGATCGCTACGTCGCCGTCGTCGCCGCCGTCGTCCGTTGCACGTTTTTTTCGTTTTACAAACATTTGATATATGGATCTTGTTCAGTTTTTTACGCTGATTAAGAATATGCTATCCATTTTTGATATCTGTAAGGTTATGGTAAGGCTTAAGCAACAAATCGCTGCCAACATGCCAGACCGCTACCTAATGGTGAGATATGTCGTCATGGTGACGTTTATTAAATTATATGTTATGGTAAGGCTTAAGCAACGAAACGCTACCAACATGCCAGACCGCTAACTAATTGTGAGTTATGTCATGGTGACATTTAGTTAACTGATTTTATCAACCAAACTTACGAAGTAAGTTAGGTTAATAAGATCGCTACGTCGCCGTCGTCGCCGCCGTCGTCCGTTGCACGTTTTTTCGTTTTACAAACATTTGATATATGGATCTTGTTCAGTTTTTTACGCTGATTAAGAATATGCTATCCATTTTTTGATATCTGTAAGGTTATGGTAAGGCTTAAGCAACAAATCGCTGC
Source organism: Platerodrilus igneus (assembly GCA_036346225.1). Lineage (NCBI taxonomy): Eukaryota > Metazoa > Arthropoda > Insecta > Coleoptera > Lycidae > Platerodrilus > Platerodrilus igneus. The sequence goes on along the minus strand of JARFIW010001151.1, from coordinate 289,952 downwards.
CAACATGCCAGACCGCTACCTAATGGTGAGATATGTCGTCATGGTGACGTTTATTAAATTATATGTTATGGTAAGGCTTAAGCAACGAAACGCTACCAACATGCCAGACCGCTAACTAATTGTGAGTTATGTCATGGTGACATTTAGTTAACTGATTTTTATCAACCAAACTTACGAAGTAAGTTAGGTTAATAAGATCGCTACGTCGCCGTCGTCGCCGCCGTCGTCCGTTGCACGTTTTTTTCGTTTTACAAACATTTGATATATGGATCTTGTTCAGTTTTTTACGCTGATTAAGAATATGCTATCCATTTTTTGATATCTGTAAGGTTATGGTAAGGCTTAAGCAACAAATCGCTGCCAACATGCCAGACCGCTACCTAATGGTGAGATATGTCGTCATGGTGACGTTTATTAAATTATATGTTATGGTAAGGCTTAAGCAACGAAACGCTACCAACATGCCAGACCGCTAACTAATTGTGAGTTATGTCATGGTGACATTTAGTTAACTGATTTTTATCAACCAAACTTACGAAGTAAGTTAGGTTAATAAGATCGCTACGTCGCCGTCGTCGCCGCCGTCGTCCGTTGCACGTTTTTTTCGTTTTACAAACATTTGATATATGGATCTTGTTCAGTTTTTTACGCTGATTAAGAATATGCTATCCATTTTTTGATATCTGTAAGGTTATGGTAAGGCTTAAGCAACAAATCGCTGCCAACATGCCAGACCGCTACCTAATGGTGAGATATGTCGTCATGGTGACGTTTATTAAATTATATGTTATGGTAAGGCTTAAGCAACGAAACGCTACCAACATGCCAGACCGCTAACTAATTGTGAGTTATGTCATGGTGACATTTAGTTAACTGATTTTTATCAACCAAACTTACGAAGTAAGTTAGGTTAATAAGATCGCTACGTCGCCGTCGTCGCCGCCGTCGTCCGTTGCACGTTTTTTTCGTTTTACATACATTTGATATATGAATCTTGTTCAGTTTTTTACGCTGATTAAGAATATGCTATCCATTTTTCGATATCTCATTTAGTTTTCGAGTTATTCGACTTTAAAGTCGAAATTTTGACTATGATAAACTTCACTCCAGCAAAAAATAAATAAAGTTTGTAACAATTTTATTTTAGCAGTAAAGGAACATACTCATTAAACGTACCATGAATATTGAAATACCTTTATTAACTAATATAAAGATTCAAGTAACAATCAAATTTTATAGTATTGCTATATCTAGGATTAGTAGTCTATTTGTTTCGGAGTTCGGTGCAAATCCACAAGCCACTAGCGCGCGCGTGAGAGGTTCGAGAACCACACTTATGATCCTCCCACCTTGCAGGAGCGCGGCGAGCGCACTCGTCGATAGTTTAGGGCAGCGTGAAGATGCATTCGAAGAGAATGACGAGTGACCTCCGGGTCGCTTTGATTTGGTGAAGCACTTCCTGAGTAACGGTTAGTACTTAATCCATATATTGCATATTCGTTATCATATTAGCTAATTTAAAATTTATTTAGCGCAAGCAACCATACGTTAGAAAAAGCAACCATACCTTAGAAAAAGCAACCATACGTTAGAAAAGCAACAATACGTCAGAAATTGCAACGATAAATTAGAAAACCGCACGACCACTTTGAAATAAAATTAGACAACGGAGGAGTACGCTGTGAATAAAAGATGCCGTGAACCAATGTAAGAAATCCGCTTCGCTCTTGCATCTGTAATAAAGCATGGAAAACAAACATATTTAACAGCAGGCCCCGCTCTGCGAAGTTGTTTCTATTGCAACCAAGGACGACAGCCGGTATTTGGGTTCGTAATAGAATTAAGAATTTCCTCAGTACTTCCTTCTGAAAGTACATTATTTCGTTTTGTTTGTTAGATGTACAAAATTGTTATTCAGTTTACCTGTAATTAAGCTGGTTTTCCCAGTATCAAAATTTGATTTCACTTAGTTTTGTAAAGATGTGACTACATATGGCTGCAACGTAAATTAACAGCTGCTATTACGTCACCTGTTTATTTGAACAATGCCGTCAACAATTGCATAATGGCTAACAGATGTTTAACATTACAGTACTGCCACTTTTGATAAAATTAGAGAATATCTTGGTGATTCTATTAACTTCAAACTAATTTTAATTTTGTTAAATTAATGGGAAAATTTCATATATTCATTTGTAAGTGACCTACACAGATCTGGTTGGGTTATAAAGAAACTTAATATTGTTAGTTACACTGAAGTGTTATATATTTGAGTAAGGATCAGTTGTTAAACCTTACAACAATTTTGCAAGAATATCACATATTTATTTTATTTAATTATCATGAAATTTTATTTACTGAAACAAAGAAAATTCTTTCTAGTAAATTAATTATCTACATTTAAAGTTTTTATTCTGATCTGGTTTGATCAGACCTGATAGACAAAACACAGAAAGAGTTAAATTTTATGATTCCATTATGTAAGAAATATTCTCTATGCATTTTAGATATACTTGAGGGACGCAAATAGTGTTCCCATTTTTTAGGTAACCTAACTATATTCTTTCTTACAGGAGCAGTGTCTTATTCTGTTAAGACAAGTTTGTATGTCAGCGAAGGCGATCTTTTTCTTTGGGTCTCCAAGTCCGCCCTTAGAAATTTGCTATGCCATTAATATAAATCAATCTGGACTTGGTGGCGCCTGTTTGTTTTAGTTTGAGTGTGACCCCCTACAGATTTCGACTTACCCCCCCATTGCTCATAGCTCTACCCAAGGAATAGACCCCTAGTTACGTCGGAAGATTTCGTTTTGCAGACACCTAACTTGAAGTATGGTGTTAATAAAGTAGTGTTTTAGTAGGCCTTTGAATAATACGTTTCACTGGCGCCGGCAACGTTTGGGGCGTCGAAATTTGTTTGTTCAACGCTAGGGGCGTCGAAATTTGTTTATTCAACGAGTGATTCGTCGAAATTCGTTCGTTCATAATTTAATTTAGCTCGAAATTTGTTTGTTCATAATTTGATTTACCTCGAAATTTGTTTGTTCAAAATTAATTTTACTTCGAGATTCGTTCGTTTAAAATTATTTTTTACTCTGAAACTTGTTTGTTCAAAATAATTTTACTTTGAAATAGTCTGTTCAAAATTTATTTTGCTTCGAAATTTGTTTATTCAAAATTTAATTTGCTTTAAAATTTGTTAGCTTAAAATTTATTTTGCTTTGAAATCTATTTGTCCCAAAATTATTCTGCTCGAAATTTGTTTACTTAAAGTTTATTTGACAGTTAGATTTGTTGGTTTGCTTTTGATAAAGGATTGGTCGTAACGTTAATCCCAATACAGTCAAGTAATTAACTTGGTCAAATTTACTTTTGACTTTAATTTTTTGACCCTTAAATTTTTTGATATTGTTTTGGCAAAATAATTTTACCAAAAACATTTTTTTTTGTGATTTTTACCTTTAGCAGTACGAATTTGTTTTGATAACTTTTATAAGATTCGGATCAGTTAGATTTATCGGTTTGATTCCATTAAGCTGTTGTAATCATGTCGGAAAAATTCCAAATTGTTTGTCTACTTAAAGAAGAATTGGAGTATGAACTAAGAATTAGAGGAGTGTTGAGTGAGAGGCCAGTGTTGGAGAAAAGGAAAATTTTAGGTAGATTGTTAGCTAAAGAAATAGATAAGCCTGGTTGTTTGATTGATCTTTCGTGTTATGAAGTAGATTTTGCAACGGAAAGTAAAGAAATTTCAGTTTCAGTCGAGTCAATTCGTAATGTTGTGTCTGAATTTGAAGGCGACTCATCAGACTCAATTTTTAGAAGAGCTTGTTCAAGGTTAAACCACCTTTCAGGGCGAGTTAAGCGCATGAAAATTCCTTCAATAAATTCCGATGAAGCAAGTAAGTTCAGAAATGAGACAGTAGCAACGATATTAACTCTTGAAGCTGACTTATACGATAAAATCAATAAAAGTACAGAGTCCACCCATTTGGATCGGTCCGTTGTAGTATCTCCTTCAGTTGCTAGTGCACCTATTCATTCGACTTCGTATATAACACCTTCAGTACCTATAGGTTCATGGCCTGTAAAATTCTCAGGTGACCCCAAACAACTACATTCATTTTTTGATAGAGTTAGTGATTTAGCACAATCACGTAAGGTATCCGAAGCTGATTTATTTGGATCAGCATGTGAACTTTTTGTGGGTGACGCTTTGGTTTGGTTTAGAACAGTGAAAAATTCCTTGAGAGACTGGAACTCCTTGTTAGAACGTTTAAGAGAAGATTTCTACCTGGTTCTTCAGATGATGACATTTGGGAAAAGATCAGAAATCGTCGTCAAGGTAAAGACGAAAAAATTATTTTATTTGTCGCACATATGCAAACCCTCTTTAGTAGACTGACCAACGAGCCAGCTGAAGTTACTAAAGTTAAGATGATAAGAAGAAATTTGGTTCCTGAATATATTTCAGCACTTGCATTGTCGGACATTCAAGATTTGTCTACCTTAGTAAATTTGTGTAAGAGGTTAGAAGAGGCTTCTTTGATGAAACTAAATTTGGTTTCAGCATCTTCTAGTAAACCTAACAAGAATAGCTACCCTCTAAACATCCATTTGAGAACAAACACCTGGGTTGAATGAAAAGTTTGTGCTGTTAGAGTAGAGTGTTTCAGAATAAATTAGTTAATCCTCACGTAACAGTAGCGGATAAGAGCTCTTTGGAGTCCTCAGTTTGTAATTCCTCTAGTCCCGATAAAGGAATCATTTTGTTTGTTGGAATTGCTCCCGTAGTGGACATTGGTTTAGAGATTGTAGAGCAGCTAAAAAATTTTTGTTTTGGATGTGGTCGAAAAGGCGTTAAGGCAACGTCATGTCCACAATGTTCAAAACCAGTAAGGCGGCAGGTATATAGTGGTCGGTATCCTGTTACGCGTCATAAGGCTACAGGTTATGATTGGTAAACATGAAAATATTTTGTAAAGACGATTGGTCGAGATGGCTTACAGTTGTTAAAAATTTTGTCAGGACTCTCGAAGCCTAAGAATAATACTCTGTTTATTGAGAAGCAGTGTGATAATCGACCTTATATTATGGTGAAATTAATGGATAGAGACATTACCGGTCTTCTAGATTCGGGATGCACTACCTCAGTAGTAGGATCCTTAGCACTTTCAATTGTTAGAGAATTAGACTTGAAAATTTTAGTTCAGCAAAACAGGTATCACTACAGCTGATGGTTCAATAAAGTCTGTTGTAGGCTCAGTAGATTTGCCAATTTGTATAGGTAATGATTGCCGCATCCTTAATGCATTAGTGGTTCCATCCCTACCGCATACATTTATTTTCGGTAGTGACTTTGCAAAATTATTTGGTGTAGTTGCTGACTTTAGAAGTAATAATTGGTTTATCCAAAGTAATGCTGGGAACAACATAGGGTATATAGATTCGTTTTCCATCCCTTTGAACACTGAAGATTCTTTATGTGGGTTACATGACCTTTCAGATGCTCAATGTGCGCAGGCACAAGAGTTAATAAATTCATTTAGTGAGATTAGCAGCGAAGAAAGATTAGGACGAACTCACCTAATCGAATTGGACATAGACACAGGCAATGCCAAACCCTTCCACAAGAAACCATATGTCATGTCACCATATATGGGTAAGATATTGAATGAGGAATTGGACGACATGCTTAGACTTAAAGTTATAGAACCGTGTACTAGTCCGTGGTCCTCTCCAGTTTTGTTGGTTAAGAAGGCAGATGGAGAATATCGCTTCTATTTTGATGGTAGAACCCTGAACGACTTAACTGTTCATGATTCGTACCCCCTTGCGAACGTAGATAGAATTCTCAATATGTTGAGAGGTGCGAACTACATTTCGTCACTGGATTTGAGAAAATCGTTTTGGCAAATCCTCTTAGTGAGTCGTCTAAGGATAAGACTGCCTTCAGTATTATTTCACGAGGACAATTTAGATTTACATGCATGCCATTTGGGTTGAAGAATGCTGCGCAGACGCAACAACGTTTAGTAGATGTAATTTTGGTCCACGTTTTGAACCCCATGTATTTTGTTATTTGGACGACATAATTTTATGTTCGTCATCTTTTGAAGAACACCTAAAGTTATTGGTAGAGGTTAAGCAACGTTAAAGGAAGCTAACCTTACTATAAATATAAGTAAATGTGAATTTTTAAAAGACACTTAAATTTTTGGGTTATATAGTAGGTTCTAACTCACTTCGTACAGACCCCGATAAGGTGTCGGCGATGGTTAACTTTCCCCGTCCGAAAACCACAACGGAGATTAAAAGGTTTATAGGAATGTGCAGCTGGTACCGGCGCTTTATAAAGAATTTTTCGTCTTTAGTTTCGCCTATTAATGACCTCATTAAAAGTAAGAAAAAGGTCAAACTGTAAACTGGAGTGCGGAAGCAGAAAATTCATTTGTGCTGATCAAGCAAGCATTAGTTTCTGCACCTCTTCTTTCGCAGCCAGACTACTCGGCACCCTTTATTGTGGAGTGTGACGCAAGCAACACTGGGTTAGGAGCTGTGTTGATTCAGAATGTAAACGGAGAAGAGCGTGTAATTTCGTACGCAAGCAAAACCCTGAGCCGTACTGAGCGCAATTATTCCACCACTGAAAGAGAGTGTTTAGCAGTTATTTTTGCAATTGAGAAATTTCGTCCGTGGGTAGAAGGAGTTCGATTCACCGTTGTCACCGATCATTTTTCGTTACTTTGGTTGAGTAATCTTCAGAATCCAACTGGAAAACTCGCCAGATGGTCAGTTCGATTAAGGCAACACTCATTTGATTTGGTGCATAGAAAAGGAAAGTTCAATATAGTTCCAGATTGTCTTAGTCGTGGTGTTCCTTTAGAAAATCCAGAAGTTAATTTAGTAGAGATTAAACTTGATACAGTAGACTTGTGGTATGAATCTTTGAGAAAGAAAATTTTGTTGTCACCGAAAAGCTACCCACAATGGAAAGTAGAAGGTGGGTTTATTTATAAGTTTATACCTTCCTATTACCGCATTCGGCGAATGTTGTAGAGTGGAAACACTTAGTGCCAAAGTCTCAGCGTTTAGATGTCATTAAATCATGTCATGACCCCCTTCAGCAGGACATTTTGGTTCCTTAAAACTTTGTCTCGTGTTCAAGAATTATATTATTGGCCAAAGATGATCTTTGACGTACGTAAATTTTGTAGGAAATGTTTGATTTGTGGTGCTCAAAACCACCCAATAAAGGTCCCCTTGGGATGATGGGAAAGGAGAAAGAGGTTGGACTACCATTCCAAACCATTGCATTAGATTTGATGGGTCCGTTTCCTCGTTCCAAACGCGGACATAAATGGCTCTTAGTTGTTGGTGATTGGTTCTCGAAGTATTCGATTTTGCAACCTTTGCGTAGTGCCACGGCACATTTGATCGAGAAATTTTGGAGGAAAAGTATTTCTTGTCTACGGAGTACCACAGTTTGTCATTTGTGATAATGGTCCACAATTAATTGGACGTATTTTTAAAGCTTTGTGTGCAAGGTACGAAATTCAAAAGATTTGGTATAATGCTGTTTATGCTCCTCAATGCAATTTTGTGGAAAGAATCAATAAGACAGTTGGTACAGCAATCCGTTCATACGTAGAAGAACATGATACGTGGGATATGGAGATATCAAAGATCCAATACGCAATCAACTCAGCAAAACATGAGTCCACCAACTATTCGCCAAATTTTTAGTTTTTGGTCGTCAAGTACCTTTAAGTGGAAAAGCTTATAATGATAATTTTATACCTGGTGAAGGATGTTGATGTTGTCTCCAGTAGTAGACCTTCTTATGTTTTGGATCGTCAACCTTTGTTTGATATTTTTGGAAATGTCCGTGAAAATTTGCATGTAGCTTATCCAACGTTCAAGTAAACGCTACAATCTTAGGAGAAGAGACATTTCATTCCGAGTCGGAGAAAGTGTTTGGAGAGCTAATAAGGTCCTCTCGAGTGCGAGTGATAAATTTTCCGCTAAGTTAGCCCCTAAGTTCGTTATGAGTAAAGTTCGGAAAAACATTCCAATTTAGTATATGAGTTAGAGAACGAAGATGGACAAAAGCAGGAAATGGCACGTAAAGGACTTGAAACCAGTTGATGCATCATATCCAAATGAAAATGATGATCCTGACGATTAATTCAGATCCGATCATCTCGTTGATATTAAGTAATGACGTAGTGGTTCGTTTTGTTTTGTTTTGTTCTGATTTAGTGTCGGTCCACTAATATTGAGTATTTTGTTTGAGAAGTGAAGTAAGTGGTTTGAGATTTTGTAAGTTTTGTAGGTTTGAGGTGTGCCTTAGTGTGCACGCTGGACATTTTGCTCGCGCGTTGCTCAGAGATGTGTTTGGAGGATGTCTTTGACAGATATCCTTACAATGTAGAAGTAGATGGGCTATTTGATTATTGGTCCTGATTTCTACATATCCAGGTAGAGAGAATATTAGATTATTCTTTCCTTGTTCCTTTTGACCATTAGAAGTTCTTTGATTTGATAAGGTCAAAGTTGGTTTGGTGAGTCTCACCGTTTGGTCCATCACTAATGAGATCAGTTGTTTGTTAGAAATTAGTGATAGGATATTCAGTAGGGTGTAGGATAGTACAGCCCTGACTGGCCCAGTTTTGTACTTGCATTTGATAAGTAACCTCATGGTTAGGTTACCTTTGTTTTGATCATCCCTTTGCGATGAAGTGATGATATTTTGTATTTGAGATTTGTAAATAACCTTTTGGTTAGGTTACCTTTGTTTTGATTATCACTTTGTGATGATAATATTTTGAATTTGAATTTTGTAAGTAACCTTATGGCTGGGTTACCTTTGTTTTGATCATCTCTTTACGATGAAGCGATGATATTTTGTATTTGCATTTGATGAGTAACCTTTGATTAGGTCACCTTTGTTTTGATTATCACTTTGTGATGATGGTGTTTAAATATAGACCTATTAGTAGGGTCTTCTTTTGATTATCACCGTGTAGTGATGATGTTTTGAATAGTTATGCTGTCTTGATGAGGAAGCATTCCTTTTTTTGTAGATAGAGCTAAATGAGCTCCTGGAAGTGAAGTTTTTTTTGAAATTAGAAATAAGTTGTAAGTGTTTGGTTATAGGTAAGAAATATTAGCCTTGTTAGAAGTAAGAATCTCAAGTCAGGAAATATTGTAAATTTGAATTTTTTTGTCCCGTGGAGTGTTTGACTTTCTAATTTGACCCTCCCAATTTTGATTATTACCGATTGTGACTCCCCGATTTTGTCTCCCGATGGACGTCAGGTACGCGTAGTTACCAACACACTCATTTGTAAATATTTGTCCCCCCCATTTGAATAAATTTATAAAATTGCATAGTTGGTTAGGAAGGTAGGAAAGGCTAGTATTGTTATAAAAAATTTTTTTTGTATTTGTTATATTTAGAGTTTTTCTTAAAAAAAAATTTTTTTTTTTTAGGAAAGGTTAGGTAGAGCATGAGACTCTTAATCTCAGGGTCGTGGGTTCGAGCCCCACGTTGGGCGCCAGTGAAACGTATTATTCAAAGGCCTACTAAAACACTACTTTATTAACACCATACTTCAAGTTAGGTGTCTGCAAAACGAAATCTTCCGACGTAACTAGGGGTCTATTCCTTGGGTAGAGCTATGAGCAATGGGGGGGTAAGTCGAAATCTGTAGGGGGTCACACTCAAACTAAAACAAACAGGCGCCACCAAGTCCAGATTGATTTATATTAATGGCATAGCAAATTTCTAAGGGCGGACTTGGAGACCCAAAGAAAAAAGATCGCCTTCGCTGACATACAAACTTGTCTTAACAGAATAAGACACTGCTCCTGTAAGAAAGAATATAGTTAGGTTACCTAAAAAATGGGAACACTATTTGCGTCCTCAAGTATATCTAAAATGCATAGAGAATATTTCTTACATAATGGAATCATAAAATTTAACTCTTTCTGTGTTTTGTCTATCAGGTCTGATCAAACCAGATCAGAATAAAAACTTTAAATGTAGATAATTAATTTACTAGAAAGAATTTTCTTTGTTTCAGTAAATAAAATTTCATGATAATTAAATAAAATAAATATGTGATATTCTTGCAAAATTGTTGTAAGGTTTAACAACTGATCCTTACTCAAATATATAACACTTCAGTGTAACTAACAATATTAAGTTTCTTTATAACCCAACCAGATCTGTGTAGGTCACTTACAAATGAATATATGAAATTTTCTCATTAATTTAACAAAATTAAAATTAGTTTGAAGTTAATAGAATCACCAAGATATTCTTTAATTTTATCAAAAGTGGCAGTACTGTAATGTTAAACATCTGTTAGCCATTATGCAATTGTTGACGGCATTGTTCAAATAAACAGGTGACGTAATAGCAGCTGTTAATTTACGTTGCAGCCATATGTAGTCACATCTTTACAAAACTAAGTGAAATCAAATTTTGATACTGGGAAAACCAGCTTAATTACAGGTAAACTGAATAACAATTTTGTACATCTAACAAACAAAACGAAATAATGTACTTTCAGAAGGAAGTACTGAGGAAATTCTTAATTCTATTACGAACCCAAATACCGGCTGTCGTCCTTGGTTGCAATGGAAACAACTTCGCAGAGCGGGCCTGCTGTTAAATATGTATGTTTTCCATGCTTTATTACAGATGCAAGAGCGAAGCGGATTTCTTACATTGGTTCACGGCATCTTTTATTCACAGCGTACTCCTCCGTTGTCTAATTTTATTTCAAAGTGGTCGTGCGGTTTTCTAATTTATCGTTGCAATTTCTGACGTATTGTTGCTTTTCTAACGTATGGTTGCTTTTTCTAAGGTATGGTTGCTTTTTCTAACGTATGGTTGCTTTTTCTAACGTATGGTTGCTTGCGCTAAATAAATTTTAAATTAGCTAATATGATAACGAATATGCAATATATGGATTAAGTACTAACCGTTACTCAGGAAGTGCTTCACCAAATCAAAGCGACCCGGAGGTCACTCGTCATTCTCTTCGAATGCATCTTCACGCTGCCCTAAACTATCGACGAGTGCGCTCGCCGCGCTCCTGCAAGGTGGGAGGATCATAAGTGTGGTTCTCGAACCTCTCACGCGCGCGCTAGTGGCTTGTGGATTTGCACCGAACTCCGAAACAAATAGACTACTAATCCTAGATATAGCAATACTATAAAATTTGATTGTTACTTGAATCTTTATATTAGTTAATAAAGGTATTTCAATATTCATGGTACGTTTAATGAGTATGTTCCTTTACTGCTAAAATAAAATTGTTACACTACCCCTTTCCTAAAAGAAAAAATTTTTTTAAGAAAAACTCTAAATATAACAAATACAAAAAATTTTTATAACAATACTAGCCTTTCCTACCTTCCTAACCAACTATGCAATTTTATAAATTTATTCAAATGGGGGACAAATATTTACAAATGAGTGTGTTGGTAACTACGCGTACCTGACGTCCATCGGGAGACAAAATCGGGGAGTCACAATCGGTAATAATCAAAATTGGGAGGGTCAAATTAGAAAGTCAAACACTCCACGGGACAAAAATTCAAATTTACAATATCTCCTGACTTGAGATTCTTACTTCTAACAAGGCTAATATTTCTTACCTATAACCAAACACTTACAACTTATTTCTAATTTCAAAAACTTCACTTCCAGGAGCTCATTTAGCTCTATCTACAAAAAGGGAATGCTTCCTCATCAAGACAGCATAACTATTCAAAACATCATCACTACACGGTGATAATCAAAAGTAAGACCCTACTAATAGGTCTATATTTAAACACCATCATCACAAAGTGATAATCAAAACAAAGGTGACCTAATCAAAAGGTTACTCATCAAATGCAAATACAAAGTATCATCGCTTCATCGTAAAGAGATGATCAAAACAAAGGTAACCCAGCCATAAGGTTACTTACAAAATTCAAATTCAAAAATATTATCATCACAAAGTGATAATCAAAACAAAGGTAACCTAACCAAAAGGTTACTTACAAATCTCAAATACAAAATATCATCACTTCATCGCAAAGGGATGATCAAAACAAAGGTAACCTAACCAAAAGGTTACTTACAAATCTCAAATACAAAATATCATCACTTCATCGCAAAGGGATGATCAAAACAAAGGTAACCTAACCAAAAGGTTACTTACAAATCTCAAATACAAAATATCATCACTTCATCGCAAAGGGATGATCAAAACAAAGGTAACCTAACCATAAGGTTACTCAACAAATTTAAATACAAAACATTATCACTTTATCGCAAAGAGATAATCAAAACTAAGGTAACTTAACCATGAGGTTACTTATCAAATGCAAGTACAAAACTGGGCCAGTCAGGGCTGTACTATCCTACACCCTACTGAATATCCTATCACTAATTTCTAACAAACAACTGATCTCATTAGTGATGGACCAAACGGTGAGACTCACCAAACCAACTTTGACCTTATCAAATCAAAGAACTTCTAATGGTCAAAAGGAACAAGGGAAAGAATAATCTAATATTCTCTCTACCTGGATATGTAGAAATCAGGACCAATAATCAAATAGCCCATCTACTTCTACATAGTAAGGATATCTGTCAAAGACATCCTCCAAACACATCTCTGAGCAACGCGCGAGCAAAATGTCCAGCGTGCACACTAAGGCACACCTCAAACCTACAAAACTTACAAAATCTCAAACCACTTACTTCACTTCTCAAACAAAATACTCAATATTAGTGGACCGACACTAAATCAGAACAAAACAAAACAAAACGAACCACTACGTCATTACTTAATATCAACGAGATGATCGGATCTGAATTAATCGTCAGGATCATCATTTTCATTTGGATATGATGCATCAACTGGTTTCAAGTCCTTTACGTGCCATTTCCCTGCTTTTGTCCCATCTTCGTTCTCTAACTCATATACTAAATTGGAATGTTTTTTCCGAACTTTACTCATAACGAACTTAGGGGCTAACTTAGCGGAAAATTTATCACTCGCACTCGAGAGGACCTTATTAGCTCTCCAAACACTTTCTCCGACTCGGAATGAAATGTCTCTTCTCCTAAGATTGTAGCGTTTACTTGAACGTTGGTAAGCTACATGCAAATTTTCACGGACATTTCCAAAAATATCAAACAAAGGTTGACGATCCAAAACATAAGAAGGTCTACTACTGGAGACAACATCAACATCTTCACCCGGTATAAAATTAGCATTATAAGCTTTTCCACTTAAAGGTACTTGACGACCAAAACTAAAAATTTGGCGAATAGTTGGTGGACTCATGTTTTGCTGAGTTGATTGCGTATTGGATCTTTGATATCTCCATATCCCACGTATCATGTTCTTCTACGTATGAACGGATTGCTGTACCAACTGTCTTATTGATTCTTTCCACAAAATTGCATTGAGGAGCATAAACAGCATTATACCAAATCTTTTGAATTTCGTACCTTGCACACAAAGCTTTAAAAATACGTCCAATTAATTGTGGACCATTATCACAAATGACAAACTGTGGTACTCCGTAGACAAGAAATACTTTTTCCTCCAAAAATTTCTCGATCAAATGTGCCGTGGCACTACGCAAAGGTTGCAAAATCGAATACTTCGAGAACCAATCACCAACAACTAAGAGCCATTTATGTCCGCGTTTGGAACGAGGAAACGGACCCATCAAATCTAATGCAATGGTTTGGAATGGTAGTCCAACCTCTTTCTCCTTTCCCATCATCCCAAGGGGACCTTTATTGGATGGTTTTGAGCACCGCAAATCAAACATTTCTACAAAATTTACGTACGTCAAAGATCATCTTTGGCCAATAATATAATTCTTGAACACGAGACAAAGTTTTTAAGGAACCAAAATGTCCTGCTGAAGGGGGGTCATGACATGATTTAATGACATCTAAACGCTGAGACTTTGGCACTAAGTGTTTCCACTATACAACATTCGCCGAATGCGGTAATAGGGAAGGTATAAACTTATAAATAAACCCATCTTCTACTTTCCATTGTGGGTAGCTTTTCGGTGACAACAAAATTTTCTTTCTCAAAGATTCATACCACAAGTCTACTGTATCAAGTTTAATCTCTACTAAATTAACTTCTGGATTTTCTAAAGGAACACCACGACTAAGACAATCTGGAACTATATTGAACTTTCCTTTTCTATGCACCAAATCAAATGAGTGTTGCCTTAATCGAACTGACCATCTGGCGAGTTTTCCAGTTGGATTCTGAAGATTACTCAACCAAAGTAACGAAAATGATCGGTGACAACGGTGAATCGAACTCCTTCTACCCACGGACGAAATTTCTCAATTGCAAAAATAACTGCTAAACACTCTCTTTCAGTGGTGGAATAATTGCGCTCAGTACGGCTCAGGGTTTTGCTTGCGTACGAAATTACACGCTCTTCTCCGTTTACATTCTGAATCAACACAGCTCCTAACCCAGTGTTGCTTGCGTCACACTCCACAATAAAGGGTGCCGAGTAGTCTGGCTGCGAAAGAAGAGGTGCAGAAACTAATGCTTGCTTGATCAGCACAAATGAATTTTCTGCTTCCGCACTCCAGTTCACAGTTTGACCTTTTTTCTTACTTTTAATGAGGTCATTAATAGGCGAAACTAAAGACGAAAAATTCTTTATAAAGCGCCGGTACCTGCTGCACATTCCTATAAACCTTTAATCTCCGTTGTGGTTTTCGGACGGGGAAAGTTAACCATGGCCGACACCTTATCGGGGTCTGTACGAAGTGAGTTAGAACCTACTATATAACCCAAAAATTTAAGTGTCTTTTTAAAAAATTCACATTTACTTATATTTATAGTAAGGTTAGCTTCCTTTAACCGTTGCTTAACCTCTACCAATAACTTTAGGTGTTCTTCAAAAGATGACGAACATAAAATTATGTCGTCCAAATAGCAAAATACATGGGGTTCAAAACGTGGACCAAAAATTACATCTACTAAACGTTGTTGCGTCTGCGCAGCATTCTTCAACCCAAATGGCATGCATGTAAATCTAAATTGTCCTCGCGAAATAATACTGAAGGCAGTCTTATCCTTAGACGACTCACTAAGAGGGATTTGCCAAAACGATTTTCTCAAATCCAGTGACGAAATGTAGTTCGCACCTCTCAACATATTGAGAATTCTATCTACGTTCGCAAGGGGGTACGAATCATGAACAGTTAAGTCGTTCAGGGTTCTACCATCAAAACAGAAGCGATATTCTCCATCTGCCTTCTTAACCAACAAAACTGGAGAGGACCACGGACTAGTACACGGTTCTATAACTTTAAGTCTAAGCATGTCGTCCAATTCCTATTCAATATCTTACCCATATATGGTGACATGACATATGGTTTCTTGTGGAAGGGTTTGGCATTGCCTGTGTCTATGTCCAATTCGATTAGGTGAGTTCGTCCTAATCTTTCTTCGCTGCTAATCTCACTAAATGAATTTATTAACTCTTGTGCCTGCGCACATTGAGTATCTGAAAGGTCATGTAACCCACATAAAGAATCTTCAGTGTTCAAAGGGATGGAAAACGAATCTATATACCCTATGTCGTTCCCAGCATTACTTTGGATAAACCAATTATTACTTCTAAAGTCAGCAACTACACCAAATAATTTTGCAAAGTCACTACCGAAAATAAATGTATGCGGTAGGGATGGAACCACTAATGCATTAAGGATGCGGCAATCATTACCTATACAAATTGGCAAATCTACTGAGCCTACAACAGACTTTATTGAACCATCAGCTGTAGTGATACCCGTTTTTGCTGAACTAAAAATTTTCAAGTCTAATTCTCTAACAATTGAAAGTGCTAAGGATCCTACTACTGAGGTAGTGCATCCCGAATCTAGAAGACCGGTAATGTCTCTATCCATTAATTTCACCATAATATAAGGTCGATTATCACACTGCTTCTCAATAAACAGAGTATTATTCTTAGGCTTCGGAGAGTCCTGACAAAATTTTTAACAACTGTAAGCCATCTCGACCACTCGTCTTTACAAAAATATTTTTCTTGTTTACAAATCATAACCGTAGCCTTATGACGCGTAACAGGATACCGACCACTATGTACCTGCCGCCTTACTGGTTTTTTGAACATTGTGGACATGACGTTGCCTTAACGCCTTTTCGACCACATCCAAAACAAAAATTTTTAGCTGCTCTACAATCTCTAAACCAATGTCCACTACGGAGCAATTCCAACAAACAAAATGATTCCTTTTATCGGGACTAGAGGAATTACAAACTGAGGACTCAAAGAGCTCTTATCCGCTACTGTTACGTGAGGATTAACTAATTTATTCTGAAACACTCTACTCTAACAGCACAAACTTTTTCATTCAACCCGAGGTGTTTGTTCTCAAATGGATGTTTAGAGGGGTAGCTATTCTTGTTAGGTTTACTAGAAGATGCTGAAACCAAATTTAGTTTCATCAAAGAAGCCTCTTCTAGTAAACCTATGTGATATTCTTGCAAAATTGTTGTAAGGTTTAGCAACTGATCCTTACTCAAATATATAACACTTCAGTGTAACTAACAATATTAAGTTTCTTTATAACCCAACCAGATCTGTGTAGGTCACTTACAAATGAATATATGAAATTTTATTTACTGAAACAAAGAAAATTCTTTCTAGTAAATTAATTATCTACATTTAAAGTTTTTTATTCTGATCTGGTTTGATCAGACCTGATAGACAAAACACAGAAAGAGTTAAATTTTATGATTCCATTATGTAAGAAATATTCTCTATGCATTTTAGATATACTTGAGGGACGCAAATAGTGTTCCCATTTTTTTTAGGTAACCTAACTATATTCTTTCTTACAGGAGCAGTGTCTTATTCTGTTAAGACAAGTTTGTATGTCAGCGAAGGCGATCTTTTTTTCTTTGGGTCTCCAAGTCCGCCCTTAGAAATTTGCTATGCCATTAATATAAATCAATCTGGACTTGGTGGCGCCTGTTTGTTTTAGTTTGAGTGTGACCCCCTACAGATTTCGACTTACCCCCCCATTGCTCATAGCTCTACCCAAGGAATAGACCCCTAGTTACGTCGGAAGATTTCGTTTTGCAGACACCTAACTTGAAGTATGGTGTTAATAAAGTAGTGTTTTAGTAGGCCTTTGAATAATACGTTTCAAGTTTTAGGTTAATATCGACCTCTTGAGCATATTTTCTCATAGCTCTCATAGCTCCATACCTCCTGAACATATTTTCTCAAAGCACCAATGCTGTAAGTCGAAAGGTTTTCGAGTTATTCGACATCTTGTTTTTAATGTATATGTAATATTTATATTTTTGATAACAACATATCTGTAAGTTTGGTTAGAAGTTCTGCACATGAGAACTTAGATTTTTTTTTTGTTTTGTTTTCGAACTTACTTAAAGTCGGTTTGACGCAGCTCTAAATTCTTTTCTATTCTGAGCTAGTCTAAAAAGGTCTGGATACCCTTCACAACCTAAATCTCTAATAATTTGACTAATATAGCTTTGTCTAGGCCTTCCTACTCTATTTTTATTTGGTAGTCTATAATCTAAGACTTTACTAAATAGTCCCTCATGTCTTAACTGGTGCCCTATCATTCTATCTCTTCTGACCTTCAATTGTTTAGCCTTTATTTAGTTACTTTCTCCCAATTTCTTTTCTCTATTCGTATTCAAAATCACTGATATGGGGATAAGGTTGTATAATAGTATCTGCAATAGACAGCAGGAGTCATTAGAAAGCATTACTGATTATTTGACGACCCTGTTTCAGTGGTATAGATCTCTCAAGCAGGATGATAAATTGTCAATTGCGCTTCGTAACCTCGCTCCATTCTATCGAGCCCATTTGCCTACTGTCCACTCCTTACTAGAGTTAAAAGACGAATGTCTAAAATTAGAACCGGCAAAGATTCTGGCCGATAATTCCGTATCACCTAGTCAAAAACAACATACTGTTACTGCCGAACCGGATCTTGCTTAAAAGTCTGCTATTATTGAGGAAAATACTTTACTTCACCTGACCGACCTTTTAAGGTTTCTCCTCTTACACCTACGGGTGGATCCGATACCTCTTCCGTACTTTCTACCGTTCTTCTTCTTAGCGCTGCTTCTTCTCGTTAGGTCAGGTGCTTTAATTGAGACAAACCTGGTCATGTTTCGATACGTTGTACTCGTCCTCAAGTACCCCACTGTTATGGTTGCGGATATAAGGGAGTTTTTCGCCGCAACTGTCCAGACTGTCGTCCTACTACTAATAGGTCTTCGAATCCTACTTCAAATTTTGTCCTCACCTCTAGGTGCCCAATTTCTTCTGCTTCTCACTATACGTTCTCTTCTATCCCTCATTACAGGTCATCCTGCTACTACTATCAAAACATACCCTTTTTCGGCAAATGTAGCTTCGCACAAAATTTCCTTCGTCTCTAGTTCTACATCCTTTTTTACACCTCCTTCTGCTCGACCTACTACCATCACTTTATACCCTTTTCAGCCATATGAGCCTTTGAATTATAATATTAATTTTATGGCTATCACGCCCTGCTTACCGAACCTCTACTAATAAGAACCAAATTCCTTCTGTCCTTCGCGATTCAAAAGATGACCAACTACACCCGACGTTTCCACTTCCACCCCAAACTGTGCCTCCAACACCAGTGCAATCTATACTTTGAATTAGTGACTTGCGGCTAGCTTTTCAACAGTTTGTTCCCGCTTTTTTAAATGATTCTACCCACGAGATTCCTGTCGTGTCTGCAAGCACAAATGTCGTTGAAGTGACAATAACTTCTAATTTAGTCAGCGAAGGTACTGTTGAAGTTCATGAACCTGTATCTTTAATGTCTGTTGCTGTTGCTGTCAAACTTTTACCTGTTCCTGCTTTCTTCAATGATTGTAGTCAAGAAATTGCTATCGTACCTACAATAACAGCTGTAGCTAAAGTGACGATAACTTCTAATTTAGTTAGAGAAGGTCCTGTTGAAGTTAGGGGACCCGTAGCTATAATGCCTGTTGCTGCTGTCGCCAAAGTTTTACCTGATCCTGTTTCTTTAGCTACTATTGTCAAGAAATCAGTTCCTTTTGAGGCTGAAGTTTTGTCTGTTTCTACTCCGTTGTTTAACAGTGATGAAGTCTTACTTAATTCTACGCCTTTATCGGAAGTTGATGAAACGTTACCTACTCTTACTCATTTTTCTCATACGGACAATATGCTACTTGCTTCTGTTCTTTTAACTAAGGTTGGTCCTAGCCGATGTCCTGTTATCTAATGTTGACTAAGGTCAACCTGATTCTGCTTCTTTATATTGTGGATGAAGTTCTTCCAGAAGCTGTTTGTTCTTGTAAAGTTGATGAAATTCTGTCTGGTGCTGCTGCTTTCTTTCATGTTGATAAACTTTATTCGACTCCTTTATCTAACATTGACGAAGTTCTACTTGATACTGTTTGTTCTTGTAACGTTGATGAACTTCTACCTGATTCTGTTCCTTTATGTAATATGGCTGAAGTGTTATCGGATTCTGCTCCTTTTCCTAAGGTGGATACTTCTGCAGCCAATGCTGTCTTCTTTCCTAACTGTGATACTTCTAGTCCTTTATCTGACGTCGTTGAAATTTTACCTACTTCTGTCCCTTTATCTCATGTAACTGAAGTGTGCTCTGCTTGTGTTTCTTTTCGTAAGGTTGATTCTCTTACAGCCAATACTTTTCCTTTTTCTACTGTTGATATTCTGACAACTTATGATGTTTTCTTTTCTGTCGTTGACTTTCTTACCACCAATCCTAACAACAAACAACGTTCTTCTATGACGCGTTTTGAGTTTTCGAAACTACCCTGGCCACCTCCTAAACCTCGTGCTACAACTACTACTCCGCCTATTGTTCTTGTTTGGCAGAAAACTGCCCAAAAGAGGCAGACATTAGCCTATGCTCCTTTCAAACCGGGAGATGTATGTCGGCGAAGTCCTAATGTCCTTGATCTTGTTTCATTTCCTTGCTGACGGCGCAAGTGTGTTTAACGCAATACCTAGTCCTCGCGCCCCAGATTCTTATGCCGATTTTGCTCTCTTTGGTGTTTGATTTTTGGATTTTACGATTTCGTTATTTATTTCCCAGTTTTGCTGGGTTTTCTTTCTTTTTCTTCCACTCGTGTGGGTCCGGGAATAGAATAGTGCCATGGTACGACCTGTCTGTCGTAAGAGGCGACTAAAGCGGTCCAACACACACACACACACACACACACACACACACACACACACACACACACACACAACTACTTGTAACGTATTTTTTTTACG
Organism: Platerodrilus igneus; assembly: GCA_036346225.1. Lineage (NCBI taxonomy): Eukaryota > Metazoa > Arthropoda > Insecta > Coleoptera > Lycidae > Platerodrilus > Platerodrilus igneus. Next base: position 269,571 of record JARFIW010001151.1, on the reverse strand, counting down.
TGGTTACACTTCGCTTATTAATCTAAAATAATACCGCAATAATATAAAAATATAATTTGTAAATTTCCGTACAATAAAAATAATTCATAAAATTTATAATAGCATATAGAGTCTTTTGCTCTTAAGGTCTAAGTTTCGTTAATAAGCTTCGTCGAGTTGTCATTTCGTGTCACTTTTCTATCGGCGTCTGAACGGGTAAGCTGCTATCAGCGGCGTAGTAAAGTCAAGATGGTGGTATCCAGGCACGTGGCCTGTAACACAGTCCGCAAGAAGTTAGAATTGATTGAATTTTCGTGTCTGAAAGTGGTTCCTAGCGGCTTTAGCGTGATGATTTTTATGTTCCACCTAGAGCAGTTCAGTTGATTCCTGCAGGCCAAAGGAGATAGAAGCTCCTCCTCATTGTTAAAACAGTTGGTATAATCAAGTAAATAAATTTTATTAATATTTTCCTCTTAGTGCAATATCTCGGAAGCAATATCTAGAAAATTTAGTTTGGGATTTGGAATACTAAATTCTATAGGATGTAATTAAGGAGGAATTGGTTTCGTTAAATAATGTTTGGTTCAGAAGAATTCTCATAGTTCCAGCGATATATTCGTCCGTATTTATGTGTTTCTGTTTGTGCATTGCAATACGCAGATATTAATGGAATATCCCACAGCTGAGGTCATAGTTCGATTTCTTTTGGTCGTACTGTACTTCCACACGTGAGTGATATTTAGCATTTAATCAAATTTATAATTATTTAATCGTAATACGAAAAATACAAGGTTGAAGCTTTACCTAGATTAAAGTAACTTAAAAATTATTTAGTGAAAGAAAAAATTCCGTAATAAATTTGTAACCTTGCATAAATTTTAAAGATGGCTATGCTGTTTGCTTATCATAATTATTTCACAAACACATAACGTTAACTAAACTCAAAAAGTTGTTAGTGACATATGATGTCAAAGAAATATTCAGCTGCCCAAATTTAAATATCACATGTTATTTGACGCTAATCTAAAAATATATTTAATAATTTTGAGGTCATGTACTTTCATTGTTAAACAACGTGATGAATTCTTTTTATACATATTAAATAAAACTAACCATATGTTGAAAAATGCTATTTTATGAGATCCTAAATAATTAAATTAAATTGTGAAGTCAATGTAGTACTACTCCTGGCTGGGAATTAAAATGTGTAATATGAATTATTAAGTGAACTAAGACTTTTTAGAAAATTTATTATGAAATATTCCATTCAGAGATTTTTGTTTTTTTTGAATACAAAACCTTATTGATTTTCTCTTCTATAAAATTAATAGTAGAAAAAGATTATATTAAAACAAATCAAGCAATTTAACAAAAGAGAATCCATTTTTGCATAACTCTTTTATTATTCAAAATATAAGTAAAACTTATAGGTCATTCATGGGCAGACATTGTGTCTACTGATAACAAATACCCTGGGTGTATATTTTTGGAACTTAAATTTTATTATTATTGGTAAATATTTTTAAGGACACAAACGGTGTCCATGTTGTGCATTTGTTTGTTCACAGGTTAAGTCGAAACATCTATAAGACATCTAGTAAATGAAATTTAGGTAAGTGCTTTACGAAGGTGAAATTCAGGTTTTGTGGCTATATTAGTGGTGTTGATATAAGGTTTCCGCATTCCCTTAATACAAGCACAGATAATTTTTGTAGGTTGTTGTATTGAAAAATACGGTGACGCTCATTATTTATATTTTTGGTCATTTGACAACCCATGACCCAAGCTCATGATCTACCCAGAGCTAACACTCTACTAGCCGTTTATGTCTAAAGAGTTTTTCTTTTCCTCAAGCCGTTTTCCATCCAACTTTACCTTGGGCTTTCATTGTTAATAAGAAATTCTCGACCTTGTGATATCAGGTTAGGGTTTAGGAAATATAAGGGTGCAATTTGTTATCTGATATTCACGAAGGTAAAAAATTTTTTTTGCTTACATACTTATACATCAACACACGCACTGTCCACTCCCGTACCTTTGCTTTCCTACCCCTACCCTTTAATTTTGGTAGGGGGGATTTGTTACGTTCATTTCCGAAGGTAAAACCGTATCCGTTTATTTTATTACCCATTCCCATAGATTCAGTTTCTACTCTTCAATACCCCAACAACATCTTGTATGTTTTACCCGTTTACAATAATTACGCTTTAACTACATTTTCAATTTTAAATCTATTTGCTTTAAAACGAAAAGTTTATTCTATAAATTAAATAGTCAATACCTTGTTTAAGGTATCCGTAAACTTGCTACACATTACCATAGCGTATAATTACTTTCTAGATTACTTCAATTTAAAGACTTATTGAAATAATAAATCCTACTTCACCGATAAAGCGTGTTTCGAATTTCTAATCATATTCGTATGTTTGATAACACCGGCATGAATGTAAATTGGTGCTATCACACGAGTTAATAATTATTCTTTTCTGCATACGACCAAGAGCAATTGTCGTTTCCGTTCTCTGAGAAATTTTCGAACACACACTGTGTGGTAAGTACTTGCAGTGTTAAAAAATGTACTTTTCGGCGTAAGTAAACTAATCGTTACTCGCACTTATTATAGCTTCCTCCAGTGGACCTGACGGCCCATTGAATTGCCGCTCTTTTTGTTATGGAAGGACACCCACACTGCGGGATCTCGAGCACCTTTGCTCCGCCCTGTCATTAGGGAAGGTGTGACTAAAACATACACCGTGGACGTTCGGGTGAGTGTTTATGCACTATTTTCTTGTAAGGGTTCTATGAAATTGGTCGAAACAGTATATTTATCAGGCTCCACGTGATTGCTAAACTTAGTATTTTTAAAATGATTATCGTTATGTGAGATGACATTTATTATTAATATTGTATTTATCGTGACTATCCTATATGTTTAATTGTATGTTTACAAGAATGATTTAGAACTGTGGGTTTTCTTTTTTTTTGAGTTATAAATTTTGCTTAGTGTACTCAAACCAAATATTTCAAACATCAATAAATCAAAGTCACCTTCAATTTGTGTCATAAATGTCAAACTTGAAGTTTTTATTATTTTGAAAACGATCCTAGGTTATGGATCGAAACGTTAATAAAGATAATTTTAAAAACTATGAGTGGTTTAATACCCAAAGAAGATTAAGAAGAATACTAAACAAACCACAACAAACATACAGGGAGTATTTATAAATTTTTGGTTAGCTAAGAAATCGTAGTGCCAATGTTATATATGTATCTTTATGTTTACGATGATAATTTAGAGTTGTTGTTTTTAGACTCCTAATTTTTTTCTTCGTTTGGTTAATTAAGATTTGTAGTGACCTAAAAACTGCAGCTCGTCATGTTAAACAGTATCTTTTTGGTTTGGATTTTTTTTTGCTATATATACAATTGTAGTTATGGGTTTTTCGTCTTTGGGTATACTACGCTTTTATGTCTCTCCAAATTGTCACTTAGATTAATTATAAGTATTAATAAGTAGGTTTAATTTCTTATTTTTATTTCAGGCTTTCCTTTAATTTTTTTCTTGTATTGGTAAGACCCCGCCTACTCACCGATTGAGCCCGGTCATTTTTTTCTTTGTCTTTTAGGCTACGTCAATGTACGTAGTAAACTGAAATGAAGTTTAAAGGTGCTCTGGCACTTGTTCATATCACGGAAAACTTAACACAACACAAATTGTTAAAGATATATTTTTATTAAATAATTTATTTAAAACATTAACACAACCACTGTTCAGCTTTTATAAGATAAACTATTATTAGATTCACACAAAGGAAGCACACATTAGCCATATTTAATATTTACTGTTTACAGTTTACCAACCCAAAAATCGTAAGTCGCTAAAAATATTACTAGGGGTGATGTTTTAAAATCGACAATTGAAAATTTTTTTTATCGAATTTTAGAATGTTTTTAGATTTAAACGTACAACTTTTAATGTTTTCAGAAAGATATTAGATACATGCAAACATGAAAATTTTATATATAATAAACGCTATACGGGCCAATTCTTACACGTGAAAAAGCCAACTTTCTTTTTACAGACACAAGTTTATAACAGGAGCCTCATGTTGTTGGACGTCATTGAAATAATTTGGTTATTGTGACGTACTTTGTATATTTAAGCCATTTCAAATACTTATATTTTTTCCCATAGCAATCCACTCTCGCTCCACTGTAGTTAGCCGGTGCGCTCTTAAAATTATTACGGGATCTCCGCCCCTTCAGGACAAATCTAAATTTATAACGTACCGTTTATTTTACACATAACAAACTAAAATGAGTATACATGAGGAAGGAAAATAAATATGCCACAGCAGAAAGAGCTAGACAATTATATTATTGTGAATTATAGTTTTTATATTAGTTTTAATGTAATTGATTTTTTTCTTGTGCTAAACAAAAAGCGATTTCTGAATAAATCGAAAATCTGTGTTTCACAGAAAGTTGTACAAAACATAAAAAAGGTTCCAAAAATAATATTTACAAATTATAATTTGATCACATTGAAACATTCCAGCCACACGTTCTGGTAACTTTATCTGTTGTCACACGCCTCGGGCGATAGTGCAACTTTGTAAAAAGATGTTTATTTTTCTTACAAAAGTCGTGCAGAAGATGTAGTTTTATCCGTATTAACACAACTGACTTTTGAACACTTCCGCACTAGCTCTGAACTCTATCTTCAGCGGTTTAGAGAGACTATCAGGGGGGTCGTTGAATAAATACGGATGAATAAGGCGCCACTGTACTTAGATAGTGTGTAAAAGAACAAGAAATATCGCTAAGAAAAATACAGGAACCTCAACGAGTATATTCTGTTATAAGCATACAAGATGTTGTATTGTTAGATGGTACTACGTTTATCCTGAATTAAAATAAGATACATAAAATAATATGAGAGACAGCAATTTGCGCCTCAAAATAAAATCAATAAATCGGACAGGTTTTGTACATCTATGAGTTCTTTCTTTTGTGTAATAGTGCATGGACACTCTACTTATTAAATTTATGCACTTCTGGTTTATATATAATTCATAGAAACCAGTGATAAGTATGGACAAAATAAATGTTATTGCTTAAGTGCTTCTATGAGTGTAATTAACCTTGTTTGAGTTTATAAAAAAATTAAGGCTGTTAAGTATCAACACATATATTAACTGAAGAATATTTCTGATTTATTCTGACAGATAATTATTGTAAGTTTTCTGAATATTCAATTAATTTTATATATTTATATTGTTAATCTTGGACAATTTAAATAAAAAAGCCTCGAAAGCAAATAGGCACTATAAATATCATTACTATATTTATGAGTTTTATGTCACCTTTTCAGTACTGACTAAATGATTCACATACATTCAAAATAAGTTTGTAATAAGATCTTTCAAATTATTAAAATTAAACATCGTTAAATAGTTATCAAGTATAAGCAAGTACATGACTATATTATTCATAATGCAAATTCATACAGCTTTCGTCAGATAAACAATTTTTTAAAGCATAATTTTGATATAAAGCAACGTAGGAAAAATTAATTCATAATTAAATATTATCACAAAAATGTTAGTTTCCATGGGTTTAAACTACCAAGGTTAGGTTTATACATGACGTTAAACGTCAAACAGATGATTGCCTCTACAAACTTACCACCTTGATCTCAGGGCACGGCTGCTTGCACCAATTAACAAACAAACTCGACCCACATGTTGACTTCCAACATTGAACAAACACATGAAAAAGCGGTCATCATTATAACAACGCCTCGTAAACTAGAACCACATTGTAAGTTTCCAATGCGTAATCGTTTTACACGCAATTAAATTAACTTCTTCTTACAACCATTAATCAGCTCTAGAGTATTGCTTCCAAATTAAAACAAAATTTCCATGTTGAAATATGAGGAACGTATATGTCTTATACGCAGTAAAAATTTAACAGTCTCGCACGACCATTATTGCTTCAGTTATTAAGTATTGTTTCTTTCGTACTTTAGGGTTGCGCATGATGAGTTTTTAAGAATTCAGATCGATGACTATGAATAATATAAATATGAATAATTAAAACTAAATTGCGACTTGCAAGTCAGCCTTGGATATGAATTTAACCATATTGACGTTAGAATGATCAAAAGACGACTGTTTCGACTCGTCGACAACAACCTTAGCGAGCAGGTGCGCCAAAGCATGCTATTCGATATCATCTTGAAGATACTTTGTGGAAATTTTACAATGCAAACTGGACATTTATAACTATGCGCTTTATTTACTATATAATTAGAATAAAAAAGGACAATAATTGGGGTGTTTCGAAATTATGATACTTTGTTTTAATTTTGTATTAATTGTAGAAGTACGATTTATATTGAATCATAAAAGTAAATTTAAAATTTTATAACACAACACATAATTTTTATGCGTTAATTTAGAAGAGAGAAAACGAACTGTTACAACATTCTTTTACCTTATTTTGGACATCAAAAACTTTTTAATGTGCACGACTTCATCAAAATTGCACATAAAATTTTTACAAATCCTTTTAATAAAATTATATTAATAATATCGCGATCTAGTTTTCTATTGTGTACTGAAACGCGGGCTCACCGACATAGAATTCCAATATAAAAGGGGATAAAAATAAAACTTATTGCAATAAGCCGAAACGCGTAATCCCCCAATCAACCACAAAATGCGACATCCCTGTAACTCAAACGGATTTTTTCAATTCAATCCAACAACGAACTTTCCTCACAAATAACCTCTAAAAGAAAACATGAAAAATACTGTTCAATATCCTTAGGGATTACTGAAAACGATTGTTGCTTAAGTTTAGATAGCACAATGTTATCAATTTAATATTTTCTTAGTATTCTATAAGTAAGTTGCAATAAATTATCTACTTGATGAAGGTACCTCATTATAATTGTTGATGAAAGGAAAAAGTTAACGCAAGGATATTATTTCAGTAGGTATTTGGACATCATTAACTCACTAAAAGTTAAATATTTACCATGGATGAATTTTATTTGCATTCAACTTCCTTCAAGATTTTGATGCAGATATAAAAAAAGTTTGTTCTAGTGATCTACTTGTTAGGAGTAAATTTTATTTTTAAGGACATGCAAATTATTACAATAAAGTGCAGATCTTCCTATGGAGTTAGATAATTTACAGTAGTCTCAAAGAAAGGTTTGAATTATGTTACGTGTGAAATTGATTTTAACTACCAGAATGAAATTTATTCTACCATAAAGACGTAAGAAAAATAATGCACCCGCTAGCTTGCAGTGGAGAGGGATGAGTTCTATGAAAACAAAAGCAAAATTTTTAAGGGTATAACCACGTCGACGTTTCCATCTACTTAAAAAGATCTCTGAACTTTCCGTCTAATACAAAATGATAAACGCCGACCCACCTGGATTTTTCAGTCTAGCTAGACGATGGGTAGTCTTTGATATTAAATGGTACTTAACATCCTTCAATACAGTGTAGCGTTTTTGAGGTTAATTATTTCGTATGCCAAAAGATGTTCAGTCCGGTATTAACATGCGAAATTAGGGTTCGACACTAATAAATAAAACACGATATTAAAATCAAGCTTTACTGCAGTTTGCAAGATAACGGAAAAACAATACAACTAAAGATAAACAAGTACTAACAATCCTATAAAGTGATCTAATTGAGCCCAATTAATTAATAAATTAACTTCAACTTATGAATCTACTATTAAGCAATTTTAATTATCTTCTATAAACAACTTAGCGCGGTCAATCCGAAAACCGCCTCGCTCCACGATCTACGACTAAGTTCCTTATTTCCCGCGCACTCTCTTAACCTGTTCGTTCCTAATAACTAACACCACTATCCTGAATATTATCAGCGGTGTATTTTTCACAACAGGTTGGTAGAGCCTTGTGTACACTTGCTTTTCTTTAACTACTAATTTTGAAATATACATAATCTAAAAAAATTAACTCCAAGCTATTTGCAAAACCTATATTAACACATGAATATCACAGTAACAGAACAAACTGATTAAATTAATTATCCATAGTTGGCTAAATATGCGTTTAAAAGAGTAAATTCCAATCAAACAAAATGAGTTTCTGTAAGTTTATGTAGTTACAATTGTGGTGTTTTTGCTGGTTACATTTTACTTCTAATTAAGTGTGAACCAATGTATAAGCCCTGTTAATAAAAAATAGTTGTATGCTACCAAACATAGAAAAACAGTTTAAAATAAGTAGCAGGTGGAAAAATTCAACGACTTACAGCTCGTGCGAACTTGCCCTGCAAGACAAAATGTGGATTGTAAGTAATCCTCTGAATCCAACAGATATTGAAGAAAGCATCCACTACCAGATAACTCTCACTAGCAACGGCAGTTTATTTAATTCCGAAGTCGCGTTCGCGTTTGGGAGCTTGTTGACTAGCAAGCCCAAATGTATAAAATTACCGTACAAACGGATTACTCAAACCCGGTGCTTGTTCAGTGCTAGTTGCTTGTCAATTGAATTACAACAGCTTGAAATGCATAAATAATCGACTGATTTGATGTTTTACATTCTATTATGGTTCGAGGATACTTATAAGTTAACATGTTTCCAAGGTTTTACGTAATTTTCTAGTTTGCAAGGTTTCATCGACTTAAATTGGCTTAAGCTCGAAGTCAACGATATTTCCGAGCGTGAAAATAATAATATGTATTTTCATACTGTCCATTTAATATATCTGAATTAATGGGTTGGTCAGTACATCTTAAATTTTATATTATTTTATGGGGTTCAGTCGATGTAAGTGATGTACAATGATTTCTGTTTTTTTGCAACGCGTGAGAATGTATGAATGTAGGATGATTATTCATGGAAAAATATATCGGTGTTTTCCTAATTTGATATTCAACAGGTGAAATCTCTTTTATTGTTGTTGTAAAGGAATGTTCTGCGTACTATCCCTGCTTATTTCGGTATTTTACTTTAATATTATAATTGAACAGCCCCTTTATAAACTGTAAATCACCCATTTTCTATAAAATATTAAGGGCGTTTTTGAGATAAAGTTCAGTTTAACCAACTTAAATTAATACATATTTTTCTTATATATATAAATGTATGCTTAATTAACTCTTTAGCGTTACAATTATTAGAGAAGGTTGTCCGTGTATAAACTAAATACAAAGTGTGACTAGGAAATAACGAGATTAATGCTGTAAAACGTTTTATTTTAAATTTATACATATTTCATTATTATCCCTTTCAATATAAAACCCGTAATCCCTGCACCACCGCATTCGAATTTTCCATGGTTCAAAACAGTGCTGAAAATTGTCCTCTGAGTTCGTTCCTGGCGGGTAAGCCTTTTCTTTCTTAGCTTCAACGATCTGAAGTATTGTTCCATTTAATGCAGGTCTGACCTTGAAGAACAGATAAAAGTCACATAGTGCCCGATCAGGTGAATATGATGTATGGTATAACACTGGAATATTATACTTAGCTAGAAATGTATTGACCAGAACCAACTGCTCAGGGGTTTTGTGGTTTGATTTTTCGCAGATTTCATTACGTTGTTGCTTGCTTGTAATAGAAGTGATGCCCTAAAGAAAAAGGTACGAGAGGTTGGAGAGATAAACGAGCGCATCATGATACGCGCGCTAACCATACCTTCGAAAACATAGCCGCTTTTCGTCAATTCCGATACTGAAGTCATTAATTTTGATTCATGTAAATTATTTCCATTGTTTTAACACATTTTTTACTTGACGGGATTGAGTTATTTAAATTGGCCGATGTTCTACAAACAATTGGAATAGACAACTTTAACACTTCGATAGTGTGTGTTCACAACACACTCCCCAAAAGCGATAAATACACCAACGGTATCTTAACGTATTTATACATATTAAAATCATTCTAAGTCTACAATGTAAATGATAATTACAACATACACAGGACCGGATTTATGCTACAAAGGGAATTACCTTACTTTGAGATAAAAATAATAGATTTATTAAATATAAGAAATGGAACTAGTTACCTAATAATTGAAAAATGCACATCACGGGTTAATTCACTTAACACGTAACAAGTTATATCTTCTAAAACCAAAAGATTTAAAACGCCATGCTTAGTTAATATTAATTATTCGTGAAATCCACTATATAGAACGCATCCATATTTAGTTTGTCTGTACTAATTTAATAAGATAAAAGCATCAGTAATTTACTGTAGTTAGTCGGTGTAAACAGGCCAATAAAAATAGTAATTCTTCTTAACTTTAAAAATCTGCTAGAATAATTATTGAGTAAAATTAAAAGTTACAAAACATAGTGACCCAACACAATAGAAGAATAATATTATTACAAAATAGCTTAATTACTTAGATACAGTCGATGAGTTAGTGAAACTCACAAATATTGAGTTACAAATGATCTCATCCGATATAATAATCAAATACAATACAATGTTAAAAGGTTACAATGTATCCAATTGCAGGATTATTGAGTAAATACAATAAGATTCATACGCATCAAAATATAAAATCATGCACTTTTCACGGGATACCATTAACTTATTATGAGGACCGTCATACAATAACCTACCTCTTAAAGGCACGAAGAGTGGGAGAAGAGGACGGGAACTAAAAAACAAACAACAATAGTGAATTAATTACTCCTGAACTGATAAACAGAGGGTACGTGAGGGAGAGGTTATACGTTGCTAAAGCTTGTAGAAAGGAACAGATTTTGGCTAGTGGTTAGTGCAAATGATTCCAGCGTAGTGATATCCACGAACTTCAAGTAGACGCCCCGACAGACAAAAACAGGTTGAACAGATATTGTCAACATAGTTGGAATTCCTTTCCCTTCCACGATACCGACTTAAACCTGGTTTATGGTAGTTTCTTTTTAGAATCACTAAAGAATAGAATGCTGTAAGTTATTATATTACATATTCTTTATTGTGGTGGCGTTTGTGAACTTATATTGTTACAATAGTGATAAAAATACAAAACGTCTACCCTAGTGGTAGATTATAGAATTTAATTTATTTGCTATAAAACACTGGACACTTAAAATTTGTTTAATAATGTTGCTACTCTTGGTTATTAGAAAGTAAAATAGTTCCAAAAATGGAGTGTATTTATGTAATATAACATTGTATGTGTACGCGTTTACATGGATAATTCTATGATCAAGCAAAATCGAATTTATTTTTACAGGGATATTATTGTGACTATTGTATTAAAATAGAATTAGATGATGCAGTGCAATGAAGGTGTTTGGTTTCTTTGAGAACACATTTAGACCAGGAGGTTGACACAAGCAGGATCCCCATGAAAAACTTGTCTTCTCAAAGATCGTATAGACCAGACTCATTAGCTTCAGAATTTAAGACCGTTACAAAAACTTTTCAGGATAAATGTTAATGGTGCTGTAGCTTTATTAAGTTCAACTTCCTCATTATTGTTTGCAATTTATCCATTTATTTATAATAGTAACTCACTCCCGCATCACTGCAGTTAGTTCTAACACCCTTAATTTGTTACGGAATTTCCGCACCTTCTAGGCAATCCGGAATTTTACAGTCTAACGATAATTTTACCCGTAATATGTGATACAGAAAGCAAGCTAATTGCATCTGTGATCTATTATGGTGTTTAAGTAAGTGACCTTGCGTTTTAAAATGGGTCACATTTGTGTCCTGCGTACGAAATACGCTAGACGGTTTTGTGGTTTAGTTGGTTTGGGTGTTACTACTAAGCACAAGGTCCTGGATAAGTTTCTCAACACGGACCGATTGAAAAATGTTATTTGAGCATTTTTCACATAATGTCCTCGTTCGGATGAGAGGTTAAATGTAGGCCCCGTGGGTAAATGTTGTCACGCACGTTAAAGATCCCTACCTTGCTTGGAATAGCAATGGTTCGGCAAAATTCAAAATTTTCAGGTAAAAGAAACTCATTTCCTGGATAATGTAGTACTTTCGGGTGGAGCATTGGGAAATCAAATGTAGAGTACGAAATACGATGATAAGTAATTATACAAGTGTTATCTTGTAACTTTTGCATATATAGCTGGAATGAAACAGTAGATAGCTTTTAAAGACTTTATTGTTCTTCAACGTATTCTTCACAAAAATTAGTGCCATTTTACATGCGCTAGAACCAACTCCGGAAGTAGTTATTCCGCTCGTTTGTTGGTACAGTCAAAATTGCATTTTTGAAAGCATCGACTACTTTTTCTCACAACTGGGACCTTTGATCACACAGACCGTTCCTGATTTTCGAAAAGGTATAGAAATCGTTGGAATTTAGATTGGGACCGTACGGAGAATGGTTTAACAATTTGACGTTTTGTTGCGTTAAAAATTCAATCGTTTTACAAGCTGTGTGCAAACTTTTATTGTCTTAGTAGAAGTTGATTCGTTATTTAGGTTTGGTTTTTCGAAGCTCCGCGATGATTTACGGCAAACAAGTGGTTGTCTGCCAATCGGCAGTAACAGTTCTTTGATATTGAGACAAACGTGGCGACCATCTTTTTGGAGACACGTCGAAAACGGATGACTTTTGCAGCTTTTCTTCACGTTGGAACGCCAAAACAGATGACTGGCGTTCATTTTTGGGCTCGTATGAGTAAATCCAAGATTCATCACCACTCACGATGTTGTTCACGTTTTTAGAGTTTGTTGGGTTGAAGCGGTCTAGAGTTTGTTGACACCAATTCACCCTAACTGTTTTATGTTTTTCAATCTACAGATGCAATATCCAGCAGAAAACCAATTTATTTACACACAATTTTTCGTGCAAAATTTTTTGAATCGAAGTCTTTGAAATCCCCAATGATGCCTCAATTTCGCGATATGCCACATGTCGATCTTCGTTGATGAGCTTGCGCACAGTATCGACGTTTTTTTGAGTGACTGCCGTTTTTGGTACACCTGTTCATGAATCGTCGCTAAGACTAATCTGTCCACATATGAATTCTCCGTATCAACGAGAAATTGTTGACGGATGTGGTGCTTCATTGCCGAAAACAGAAACTAACTCGATGAGACATTCTTATTGAGATAGTTGTTTTTAAAAATTACAAAAAATTATTGCGCAAAATTTTCACATTTAGGTACTTAATTGCATTTTCAATTAACTTGCTAACTTTGACAGTTCTTTGCAGCTACAACACTACAAGTATAGCACTGAAACCAAAACCAGCAGAGATGTTTTCCGGTGATGGTAAACCGCAAGCGACTCCGTGGTTTAGTTGGTTTGCGCGTGACTACTAAATCCAACGTCCCGGGTTGGATTCTCGACACAAACCTCTTGAAAAATGTTAGGAAAGCTTTTTTCACCAAAATCTATTCTCCTTCGGATGGAAGGTAAAATGTTGATCCCGTCGTGTGTGAGTGTTATCATGCACGTTGAAGATCCCTACCTTGCTTGGAATAGCAAGAGTTCAGCGAAATAAAAAATTTCCAGGTAATAAAACTTGCTTCCTGGTCAATATACTATTTTCGGCAGGAGCATTGGAAAATTAACTGTAGGGTTCATGGTAAAAGCTCCGATTACTGTTAATAACTTTATTGTGTCTTTAAAATCAAGACATAGCCTGATTTCAGTACAATTTTTTTTTAACACTGTTACTATACGACTTGCCCAATTACTATGACTAATTTTAATCAAAGTACCTGCCTCAACCATTTAACCAATTCTGTCATTCCATAGGACCTTTGAAATATAGGTTTAACTTCTTCCTCTAAAATCAATTGATACCGCAAAATCTTTAATATGCGAGCTAGATTCCTGTAAAAATATCTTTGAAAATTTGTTTTTAAAAGTGATAATAGCATTTTCAATTTTATTGACTTCATTCGGTTGGCTAATTGCATTTATGACAAAAAACTCAATAATACCAATATGCACAACATTTTTCCACAGGATTAAAAATATTTAACCAATCAAGTTTTACTATTTAAAACAATATATGGCAACATACGTTTTATAATATTATGCACAACTTTAACATTTACTTAACCTATTATTGAGACACTATCTCTCTAGCAACCACTTTTAATTTAAAATAACTGGTTCTAAATCTAGGCTAAGAACCTACTTCTTAAAATCATAGATATGGCTGATACTTTTACGTGCCCCAAAATTAATTTCTATTACTAAGGATTGTTTAAAAATATGTAGCCTTACCTTCTTTTACATTATTATCAGGCTTTCTTGCCCTAACGGTGATTTATTTTGCGGTATTTCCAATTTATTGCAGGACAATAATTATTATCTTGATGAACACAAACACCTCTTACATTTTGCCTGACTATAAAATTATTTGGCTTTTGACTGGGACCAGGCACATCAGTCTGTTACCATTTCGGCGAAACCCAATTATGGCTCTGACTTAAATTATGTTAGACTACTTTCGATCTGGAGTCAAGAGCTTTTACCTGTCCTTCTGCTAGGTCCATCCCTACAGCTATTTTGTATGCTTTCCGAAGGTTAGGATATCTTCTGTTGATAACTTTATCTTGACACCGTCCAGCTAAAAACCACAAACAAATCAATCACGCAGGACCTCATCTAAGAAAGCTCTAAATTCATAAAAGTTTGATCAATTCACTGACATTTTCAAATTACTTGATATTTGTAATATTTCGCAATCGTAAGGCGTTTTGGACTATAACATTGTAATAAGTATGCCTTAAAATCATTATAATTTTTATCCTTTAAAGAGCTTGGTGCTAGAATGTCTTTTAGAACACTTCAAGCGTTTCCCCCTATTAATGTTAGAAACAAAACTACATTCTTTGTATCTCTATCATTATTACATGCAAATAACTGCTACAATTTTTCTATGTACATTGGAAGATCAGATTAAATGGAGTAGAAACTAACTTACAATGTGTTTCCCTTTTAAGTGTAATTTTAATTTAACTAGACTTTCTATCAACAAATTACCTTGACACAACATAAATGGCTACAGATAATTTGATGTATTAAAAAACTAGATTTTAACCGCCAACTAACATTATACTAATAAAAACTCTACCCTGCATCTACGTCATACTTTGCAAACCGTGGACTTAAAGATTCACCCGTTACAGCATTCTCCGGTTGGTTAGCCGTACCAACCTCTATATTTAATCTTACTAATTTTGTTGCCGGGAGGTCAAATATTCCAGTACTGGTTTGCACCGTTGCTGATCTTACTTGTCCATCAGCTATCAATTTTGTGAATATACCTCTACCTTTCGGCCAATTACACCTGGGAAGTCTCTGATCTACTATTAGTACGATATCCCCAAATTGTAAAGGTTTTGGTATGCCACTTTGATCGCAGCAGTAACTCCGGAAGATACTCAGAAACGAACCGCTTCCACATATAATTGGCAAACCTTTCCCGATATAGATAGCTGCATTTCAAAACCGTATTGTCATCGTATAGAAGTGCCATTGGCTTATCACCGCTATCCAATGGTAGATATGTCAAGGGCCGAGAATTTAAAATACTCTCTGCAGCAATCACACAACTTAGTAAAATTGGGTCTGTGGGTATGCGCTCGGGTAGAGCGTTATACAATGCTATTTTAATAGATTTAACTAGGCGTTTCCATGCTCCGCCCATATGTAGTGAAGCAGGAGGATTAAAATGAAATATCAGGTCTGGACTTACAAACTTTCGAGCAATTGTTTTTGCAGGAATTTTACTCCGCTATTCTTTTAGAATACGTTCCGTAGCTATAGAGTTTCCACCTTGTTCTCAATAAATATGTCTAAGATGTCCTCTTCGAGCAATAAACCTCACAAAGATAGGACCAACGTAGTCCACACCTGTATAAGTAAAGGGTTCAGCATAAGCGCAAACCCAAGCCGGTGGCAACGGCGCCATTTGAGGCTGATTCTTGCAAACTTGACAAATTTGACGAACTTTATTTACGACTGTCTCATAATGCTGATGCTGATACATCACGTGAAAGTTAGCTAATATCAAATGCGTGAACCGATGTTTTCGAAGAAGTACAATAGGGTACTTAACTCTGTACGGCAATGCATCAGCTGTCTTTAAGCGGCCACCCACTCTGATGATGCCGTCATGTCTAAAAACGGGGTCATTTTGAAAAGAAAACTTGACTTTAGGCATTGTCCGTTTTCTCACAGCATAGTCAATTACGGACTAGCGCACCCCCACATACAAAACTGGAAGGTACATGACAACTTAACAATAAGCGATTACAACCTCATAACTTTTGACATACGCAAGGATAACATACCATTACATGCGGAAACTGGCAAAAAAAGACTAAAATACAATATACAAAATGCCAACTGGCAAAGACTATTGGACAACTTCAATCCGCCCCCTGATATCCAACGCAACGACAACGTACACGCTTACGCCCAAGCCCTAACAAGAACAATTAAAGACACTATGAAACAAACATTAAAAACAAGACAAACTGCGCCACAAAAACCGCTAAAATGGACCACAGAGGTCCAGATACTGAAAAGCAAAGCTCGCAAGGCAAGGAGACGCTATCAAGCAGCCCTAACACCGGCAGAAAAGGCCTTCCAGCTGACCAACTACAGACAACGCAAGGCGACATACGAACAGGAACTATACAACATGAAACGAAAATCCTGGGACACTTTCGTCGAAAGACATTTGCAGACGGATGCTTGGGGGTACCGTACAAGATAGTATCAGGAAAATTGCACCACCGACAACGTACTCGACTTTAACCAAACCCGACGGAACAGAAACCAAAGACTGGATTGAAACCGCGACATTACTACATACACTCCTCCCTGATGACAACTGGGAAGAGGACACACAAGAACAAATACGCAAACGACAAAGAGTCACCGAACAAAACGCGAATGGGAATACACCATGGAATAGAACACAGGACGACGTAACACCTTTCACTGAAGACGAGATTAGACACGCTATCCGTTCAAGTAAAACAAAAAGCTCCTGGGCCAGACGGGATCCAGGCAGAAATTACAAAGGCACTAGACACCAAACTCACACCGAAACTTACTAAACTGTACAACGAATGTCTAAGACAAACAAAGTTTCCAAACTGCTGGAAGCAAGCAGACGTAATCATACTCTCTAAAAACCGAGAAAAGACCCGAAAATCCGGGTTCGTATCGCCCCATCTGCCTTCTAGACTCGCTCGGGAAAACTTTCGAGCGACTACTGTGTACGAGAATGCAAGAACATCGGAAGACGAAAGGCATGCACCCGGCGCAGTACGGATTTAGACAAGGACGATCAACCGAAGACGCCGTAAACAAAGCCATAAACTCTACAACCACTTCAAATAAAAAATACGTGGCCTTAATCATGATAGACATAGAAGGAGCCTTCAACAACTTATGGTGGCCAACACTGTTCCATAGGCTAATCGAAATACAATGTCCAAAACAACTACATCATACCTTCAGAAGCTATTGCCAGGATAGATTTGTAACATTGTCTGGTACTAAAACTATCACAAAATCAATCACCAAAGGATGCCCACAGGGGTCAGTCTGCGGTCCCATATTTTGGGACATTGCGACTGAGGAGCTTTTGGAGCAGTTGGAAACCGCAAATGAGGTGAGGTCCGTAGTAGCTTATGCGGACGACATCTTGTTGGTGGTAGAAGGAGGTTCCAGAAATGAACTACAGCACAATGCAAACACCGCATTGAACAAAGCCCTAGAATGGTGCAACGCAAATAAGATGACGATAGCACATGACAAAACAACTTATATGATAGTTAAAGGTTCTCTAGAAAGAGACCCTATCATTAAACTGAACAGAGGCAGAATACGAAGAACACGGGAAGCCAAATACCTAAAGCTAACCCTTGATGAAAAACTGAACTATGAAAAACACATTGCCACAGTGACTGCTGGTGCCAGTAAAGCTATGCAATGCATAGCAACTCTTGCACAACGTACGTACAATATTCCCCTAAACTGTGTAAGATTATACTTATCCAGCGTACTTGCAGCAATAATAAGCCAGGCAGCGAGCGCCTGGGCAACCAGATTACATCTAGTAAAACCCAAACAAAAAGTCAACAGTATCCAAAGGGGGGTACTAATAAGACTTACTGGAGCATACCGGACCGTATCACACGACGCCCTCTATGTGATATTAGAGTCCTCCTCTTGATCTGTATATCAGGAAGAGAGCGGCGACATACTGGTTAAAAACAACGAACCAGAAAAGTCCGGGAAATCCTAAAAGTAACATCAGAAATTCGGATAAAAAGGAAATTCAGGACACAATACTAACCGAGTGGCAAGATAGATGGAACCAGAGCACAAATGGGCGGAGGGTATACGCACTAGTCCCAAACATCCGAGACAGACTAAACTGTCACCACTTGGTCCCCTCACAAGGGCTCATTCATTTTCTCACGGGGCATGGCCCTTATCCAACCTACAGGAACCGCTTCGACTTCCAAGATAACAACAACTGCACATGTGGTGAGATGGGGACACCGGAACATCTGGTGTTCCACTGCACCGAACTGCAACAGGACCTAGGAATGGACAGGACAATCCTACGGGACATACCCTCTCGGACATGCTCTGGAACGAAAACATATTTCCTTACCTTAACAGAATCACTCACCAAACTACTACTATACTACACCAAAGGTACACAAACGGACTCTGACAGGACACACACAAACACCATACAAACCCCACACATCACAAATACCACAAACACAGATCACACGAAACACAGAAGTTTGACGTAACGCATCGAACGTTCAATACATAAGCACAATCCACCCAACACACATGGGAACCGACAACAAACAAGTGGCATTCTCCCAAGGACATACCAGGAACCACGTGTCTCCTGAAGATCTACCAGAAGGCTCGTGAATCCTGACGACCGGGAGTGATACCAGTGAAAACGAAGTGAAAATAGTGAAAACGGCAAAAGTACGGCAAACGTACCTCAAACACAAGTTTCCCCCAGAACACTTATTAGCATTAGAATACTAACACTAGTAGGATAAGGACTCAATACTAACCATCTAACCATCTAAAATAAAAAATACAACTAACTAAAATAAACAAGAGACAATACTAACCAAATTTGTAAGTGCTTTAAGAAATCTAACCCTAGCTTCAGTAACGTAATGTTTATATTTCCAATGTTGTAGCGCAACTAAAAATTACTACAGGGGAAATATTCTGACAACATAATTACAACACATCAGCACGACAAAATACACACAAGCACACACACACACACAACAGAGACTGTACGTGGCCTCCCTGGTTTTCGGCTGCCGATAGCCAGGACACGTACAGGAACGCGTACTTCTCGGTTTCTGATTTCCGGCTACCGGCGGTTGGAAACCGGGAGAAGAAAACAGTCCCAAGGACCTCACCACAGACATAAGCACACGCACACACAAACATGAAAACAATAAACACACACCATTATAGCACACTGGCACGACAAAACACACACATACACACACCAAAACACACACAAACACGCACGTACACGTACCTGCACGCACACGCATACGACACAGATATATACGCACACGTGCACACATACACACCAGGGACTGTACGTGGTTCCCTGGTTTCCGGCTGCCGACGGCCAGGACACGTACAGGAATGCGAACTTCTCGGTTTCTGATTTCCGGCTGCCGGCGGTCGGAAGCTGGGAAGGACAGCAGTCCCAAGGACAACATCACAGACAGAAACACACATACGCACCCTCACGCGCGCACAGACCCAAACACACACACACGCACACATACACACCAGGGACTGTACGTGGTCCCCCTGGTTTCCGGCTGCCGACGGCCAGGACACGTACAGGAATGCGAACTTCTCGGTTTCTGATTTCCGGCTGCCGACGGTCGGAAGCTGGGAAGGAAAGCAGTCCCAAGGACATTACCACAGACAGAAACACACAAACACACACACACTCACGCACCCACACGCGCGCACAGACACAAACACACACACACACACGAGTATTTCCAAACGCAAATAGTATAAAACTAACTAATATAATTTAAGGTAGCAAATAATTCTGTTAGATTTCTTAGGAGTAACAGGTTTGCTGTAATTTTTAGGTAGCAGACTAAATGTAATGTTAGAATAAATAAATAAAAATAAAATAAAAGCATAGTCAATTCTTCTTGGAAGCACGCCTGCACTAGCCTAATTAAATGTAACAAACTAGCTTTTAGTTCGTTTGATCTCAAGTCTATGCCAACACACTGACTCGGCTGCACATGACACGGGCGACATTGATGTGTGAATCGCATCGCAGAACATAAGCCATTGTTCGTAATACCGTGTAAAATTTATTAAAACGATCAAATTTAACAGTCAACAAACATTCCTTTTGCGGTAACCTGGTGACATGAACTGCAATAATTCGTATTCATCATTTCTATAAATGACACCTTGCGTCCATTTGTTTTCAGAATCACACAAACATTTGGGACCTCTAAACTAAAAACCGCTCGCGCGAAGATTGTGAGGCTTACTCCACCTAGTAGCATCGTCCGCAAGATTGTATCCAGAGGGTACGTACCGCCAGTCGCCAAATATCGATAAATCTTGTATTTCGGCTATACGGTACAATACAAATTTTCCATACTTCCTACAATCATCGGCAGGTAATCAGCAAAGTACAGTTGTCGAGTTTGACGAATATGTAATTTTTGTTAGGCGAATACTCAATGCTTCACGAATCGACTTAGAGAAGCCGGCACCCGGTATAGCGGCATCAAGTTCTAGTCTAGGAATATTTTGAACTTTTAGTGGAAACAGGCGAATGTCATGATTATCCCTGAAAGGTAAAGACTACAAACAACTGGGCTCTTACCGACCCATATGCCTTTTAAACACGCTAGGAAAAACGTATGAAAAACTATTATGTAAACGAATGTAGGACCACAGACAAATCACAGGAGTACATCCAAGACAATACGGCTTTACAGAAAACAAATCAACCGAGGACGCCATAAACCAAGCAATACAAACAATACAAGCAATCACACAAAAAATACGTTCTATTAATATTAGTGGACATAGAAGGCGCATTTAATAACCTTTGGTGGCCTTCACTCTTTACAAGACTTACGACCATAAACTGTCCATCACAACTATACCACTCTTTCAGGAGCTACTGCAGGGACAGGTATGTAACCTTACAAGGCACGGAGAGCATTACCAAACATATAAATAAAGGTTGCCCGCAGGGGTCCATATGCGGGCCCCTATTTTGGAATATTGTAATGGATGAACTCTTGGAAAAGCTGGACATCGTTGACGAAGTGTTGTCGACGAATGCATACGCCGACAACATCTTGCTGGTGGTTGAAGGCAATTCCAGAAGGGAAATCGAACGTAAAGCTAACATCGCCCTTACCCATACACAAAGTTGGTGCAAAACCAACAAAATGACCATAACACCACAAAAAAACTACATACCTTGTGATGAAGGGAACCCTGGCAAGGGACTCCACCATCAAACTAGATAGTGTAAATATAAGTAGAACACAAAACACAAAATATCTGGGCACATTAGACGAAAAACAGAATTACTCTGCACATATAAACACCGTCTGTGCAAGTGCAACTTCTGCAATGCAGAACATTGCAACGCTAGCCCAAAGGACTTATAAGATACCACTTAATTACGTAAGGCTATATCTCAACAGTGTGCTCGGTGCTATAGTATCATACGCCGCGAGCACGTGGGGACATCGCCTTAACACAATGAAACCTAGACAAAAAATTAACAGTACACAACGAAGTGTTTTACTGCGACTGACGGGGCTTATGGGACTACCGCACATGATGCACTTTATGTACTGGTGGGAACTATGCCCTTGGACCTAGTAGTAAAACAGCGAACTGCAATATACAATCTTACACACAATGACAACCAACAACTACAACGCATCTTAAACACAAACCAACTGCCCACGACAAAGACGGAAATAAAAAACTACGTACTTGCAGAATGGCAGACAAGATGGGATCAAAGCACAACCGGTAGAAGGGTATACGCAATGATCCCAAATATTAAAGACCGCCTAAAAGCCAAATACCTGGTGCCCAGTCGGGAATTTATTCATTACCTTACTGGCCACGGACCCTATCCAACATACAGAGAACGCATGAACTTAGTTGACAACAACATATGCACGTGCGGAGAAATAGGAACACCGGAACATATAGTATTCGAGTGTAATGACTTACAACCGTACCTCTACGCACATAGACAAACATTATTAAACAAGACCCTACACCAGATGATTTGGAATGAAAACCTCTTTCCACACTTAATTGCACTCACACAAAAAACCACGGCACTCATCCACCAACGTTATCTTGACGGATAAAAAACACAAACAAAACTACCCGGACAGAGACATAAAAGTACCACTTCTCCTTGGACCGAGGCTCTGCCCCGGAGACCGGAGACCAATCTCCTGGAATTCCAAGAGCTCTGCTCTTGACGACCAGAAGCAACAAGATCAAACCATTAACCCGTCTTTGAAATGATCCAACCCCCTAATATGTAGAATTTGCATGCTTCTACATATTAGCAACCCTGTATCTCATAAATAATAACCCACAGTAGTAGTATAAGTTAATTTTAAGTAGTAGAATAGGGAATTTCTTTTCTTTTTAACAAACGCTAAATTTTAAGAACTTTCACATACCCGAGGCAAACAATATAGCAAACAAATCCTTTCCTCTGAAAGAACCTAATTATTTATGTAATAGTATAAGTTCAAACATGTACAAAATTATACTAATTCAATCCAACCGTTTAGTAACCTGGGCAAACATAAACACAAATTAACATTTCAAACACACTTCACACACACACACTAACACACACAAACACAAACACACAAAACACCTCTTATGTACTGTGCAAACATAAAACATTTTTCACACAATACATTGCCTTTTCAACATCTGGATTTCCGGCTGCCGGTGGTCCAGACTGATAAGGCAACATCCGTCGAGCGTTCCTCTTTGAAGATTGGGATATCCGGCTTCCGATGGTCCTGGTCCTAAAGGGGGAACGTAACACGGATATTAACATCACACACAACACACATACACACAACTCTCTCTCTCTCTCTCTCTCTCTCTCTCACACACACACACACACACACACACATGCACACACACACACACAAACACACACACACACACCTAAACACACACTTCCATTGCCTTTAAACATCTGGATTTCCGGCTGCCGATGGTCCGGACTGACATAATAATTTGAATTAGGGCCGCTATACTTGCGGCCACGTCCCCAATGCTCCACCCGGAGGTACTACATTGGGTTTAAACGCGAAAAATAGTCGTGCTCCTAATTTATTCTTACTTCATAGTTGATTCACCCTAAATAAAAATCTAACAAACCTAAAAATCTAACAAACCTAACAAACTCTAACAATCTAACAAACCTAAAAATCTAACAAAAACTGGAACAAAAACAAAACAAAAACTAAAAACAGGGTTGTAAATAATGGTATCCCTAGCGCTGACTTTCGAGTGTACCCGATCAACAAGCAAAAATGAGAGGGGGAGGGATCCGTAATACCGGATAGCAGACGCCGGTTCTGCTTACCAGTGCGACCTGAAGGGTCGTCTTAAAACTATCCAAATCTAGCTAACTAATTTAAATCCATCCCTAGCTTTCCTATCGTTCTCTAACTGATTTACATTATGATTACAATCTTCGCAATTTTGCTCGTCCTTCCCAAATATATACTGCAACCAAAATGGCGACAGAACGTCAAACAAAACAAATAAGCCACATAATACATGCTATATATAAATAAATATAAAGTGTAAATATAAAATATAAATAAATATAATTATGTAAATATATAAATAAATGTTTAATAAGCGTTAAGCGTTAAGCATATAGCAGTGCACAAAATAGCAAAAGCATCACACCATTTATCAGGTGCACTCGCACAAGCATTATGTCGGCTAGCGCCTTTACACACCAAACGTGCTTCTTAAATTATTTCAAAACTACTAATTAATGTAAATCAATGCTTGTGCAGTACAGCCGCCACAATTTAAGTCTTACCTCGATAATAAAATTCTCCAGCATCCGAAGATGTGGTCGTCTGTAACTTACTTCTTAAGGTGGGACGGGGTGCACTGCTAAAGTCCTGGTGGGTATGCACTAAATGTTCTTGGGGGGATCACAATCACTATCACTATCACTTCACTTTCAAGTCCTGGGGGGATGCGCGGTTGCGCTCTGTTTTATTATCCTTGTTTACTTTATTGATTTAATTTAATGAGGGTTTATGATTTATTTGTTATTGTTTATTTGGTATTATTTATTCCCGATTTTCCGCAAATAATTATGAAGATAGGCAGTGATTGTATTAATGGAGTGGGGGTTTCTCGTGCATATTGGACATTTTGGTATAATTATCTTTTTTTTTTTTTTAATTTAATATCAGGTTTTGGTTATGCTCGTATCCTTACTCACGCCAAGTCAATCTAAAATTTTTCAATCCTCCCACCAACCCCACCGAATTTTTACACGCGGTCGTCATTGATTGTCTAATCTCGCGACCCTTCCCGCAAATTCTTTTAAGGCTGTCCAGAACGCCTTATGGTTAACCACTTCCCGACTTCCTCTAGGCTCTTTGGCCATGCCAGACCTAGGATAGCAAGTTTGCTATCAGCCAACCTCGATTTCCCGCCTCAAGCGGGCAGTCGAAGAGCACGTGCTCTGCGCTTTCCGCGCCCTCACCGCATTCGCAGCGGTCGCTGTTGGTTAGACCGAACCTTTGTAAATACGCCTTCAGGGCTCCGTGCCCTGTTATCAACTGCACCATTTTGTGATCGAGCTTAACCTCGATCTTACCTCTGGCTTCTATGCTCGGTATGAATTTGTGGGTCAACCTGCCCGTGGCAGCGTTGTTCCACCTCTCTTCCCATTGTCGAATTGATTTTTCGCGCAGCTTTCTTTTGATTAAAGACCTCGGTATCGACGAATGTGATATTCGAAAGTCGCCCATCGCGGCCTCTTTAGCTAATTCGTCAGCCCTATCGTTTCCTACGTTACCATTGTGCGACCTGACCCAACAGAACTTTAAACGTCGAAACTCTAGCGCCGTACGCGCTATCCTCCAGACGTCCGCTTGGAGATCTGACGAGGAGTTCATGTTTGTTAAAGCCGTTAGCGCCGATTTACTATCACTGATTATATAATACTCGTCTCTGCCCGTATGGTTTATTACGTAATCGATAGCCTCTCGTATGGCTACCAATTCGCACTGGAAGATAGTGCACCAGTTCGCGAGTTTGGTTTGAAACCGAAACACCTCCTTTCCTGCTTATACACGACAAACGCCGCGCCTGCTTGCCCATCGTCCATACGTGAACCGTCCGTATAAATTCTGATACCCATCGCGTCCTCATCACCTTCGACAAACTCGATCCTCTAATATCAGCCGGGTGCCCTAACTCAGATACAACAATCTTTCTTGCAATTTCCCTATTACCAAGATTAAGGTCTTCGATAATTTCGCGCCCTTTTCCTATATTTATTAATCGTCTATCTCTAATCTCCCTAACGACATATTCGATGGGGAGAGTCCTACTGATCACCAGGACAGCCTCCGTGGAGGTGGTCCTGTACGCCCTCGCCGCTTTTACCGCGGTTATGCGTTGTACGCTCGTCAATTGACGCATCTCCCGGACTTTACAACCTTCTGCCCATACAGAAGCTGCGTACAGTATTGCCGGCTCAATTGCTCCGGCATAAACCGTCCTCAGCGATTCGCCCCTGAAACCCCACTTTATTTTAGCCGCCGCCATCATTTTATTTGATATTTCGCCGCCCTTACTTTTTACGTATTGTACGTGCGCTTTCCAATTTAATTTATTGTCGATCTTGACGCCGAGGTAGGTAATACAATCTTTAAACGGGATTTTCTTCCCTCCTAGCTCTAACCTAGGAGGTCTCTGTCCTGGTTTCGTGCCGAAATAAAGCGCCTCTGACTTCGCCGTGTTAAATTTTAATTTTACCGTCTGCGACCATTCGTGTAATTTATTAAGCGCCTCGTTCGGTTTTGTGCGCATATCCATTAACAATCTCGATCTTACAATTAAAAGTGTGTCATCTGCAAACCCAACGATTGAGCATCCTGCGGGCAACTTGACCCTAAAGATGCTCTCATACAACAACTTCCAAAATGTGGGACCAGAACATGACCCTTGCGGGCATCCCCTTTCCACCTCACGCGACAGAACTTCACCCGGAATTTCAACCTGTGCTAATCGCCCCGAAAAATAGCTCTTGACCAAAGACATCAAGTTTCACGGACAACCCCTACGATCTAACTCGCAAACGATTAATGGCCACCAGGCAGCATCAAATGCTCCTGAAATGTCCAAAGCAACAACGACACAGTACTCTTTGGCATCTCTTGCCTGCTTAATTTCCCCGACAACGAACTCTAACGCGTCGATAGTCGACTTGCCCTCCACGAAACCAAACTGTCGGTTATTAAAACCGCCGCTGTCTCGCACTAGGTGTTCAACACGCGTAGTCATAACGCGATCTAAAACTTTCCCCAGCACCGGTAGCAAGCTAATTGGACGATAGCTGCCCGGATCTGACGCATCCGCCTTTTAGGTTTGGGTATAAATTTCACATTCTGGATTTTCCAGCAACGCGGAAAACGCCCTTTCTAAACAAAGATTAAACAACCCAACAAAGACACACGGGGCTAACAGGCACGCCTGCAGAGCTGCGTCTGAAGTGATTCCATCATGCCCCGGTGCCTTCTTAGGGTTCATCTTCCTAAGAGCCCTGACGACCTCGTGAACTAGGATTGTCTTATCGGCACCTGTTCCTTGCGCCTTTGCAGCTTCCCGACGTATTAAATCGTGCGACCCTTCATCCCCCTCGGGATTCCGCTGTGGTTTTAAAACCTTCCGTGTATTCGCCATTTGTTTTCTTTATATTACTGAGCGCGATTTTTGTTGTTTTCCTCTAATTACGCGGTATGCGGTTCCCAGGGTTCTTTCTCTGAGTTTTGCGTGCAGAATTCTTTAAATTTATTCGTTCGCGTTTCTTCTATTAATATTTTATATTCGCGGTAACTTTGATTATATTCTATTCTCCGTTATTCTCTTATATCTCCCGAGGCGCGTTGATAGCGGCGCCTTAGGTTACGCGTTTCTGCCCGCTTGGTGGTTAGTTCCCGGGTCCACCAGGGTACGCTGTCTTTAAATGTTTCCTTTTGCGGCATGGAATACGACGACGCGTTTACCACCGCGTCGTTCAATTTTTTCGCGAGTGTTTCTACTTCGTCTGCCTCTCGGCAGTTAAATAGCTCATTTTCGAGCGCAAGGATACTTTCGCCAAATTTTTCTTTAAACCGCTCCCAATTTGCTTTTTTATTACAGAACCGCGGAAATATAGTTAGCTGCTCGTTTGCGCTTATTTTGGTTTCAACGTCCCATGTTATTAATTTATGGTCAGAGAGCGTTTACTCGTCCGACCTTAGTTTCCAATTACAAATCGTTTCTAACATTTCGTGCGAGACTGCAGTAATATCTATAAAACTGCTGCCTCTATGCGTCTCAAACGTAGGTGAATCATTAGTGTTTATCACACTAAGGTCCCATCCCGTAAAAAGATCAGCAACCTGCGAGCCTCTATCGTCTTCGATAGGGCTGCCCCATAATGGCAACTTAGCATTAAAATCTCCCCCGATGATTAAATTTTTATTCCTACCGATTTTGCGCAAAATGTTTTCAACTTGGTTTACTAAGTCCTCGGTTTGAGGATTTTCCGCCGGGAATCAACCGGCGGAAGATACGCGCTGATCACGTAAAATGTATTTAGCCCTGATTTAATTTCGACCGTTGTTAAAAATTCGTTGGATAAATTATTTAGTATTATTCCGGCGCACGTCCCATTATTTATTATTATACCGCTACGCGGTCGTTCGCTGTTTGCGTTTAAAACGGTGACCCCTTCCCAAAACCTATTATTTTGTGGCTGTACAGGTGCGGTTCCTGTACAAGCCCGATGTCGATATTATTTTCGCTAAATAACTTTACGAAGTTATTTGTAGCCCCTTTCCTTTCCGAGATTTAATTGCGCGAATTTAATCTTCTTGCTTCTTTTAAATCGTTCTTTTCTTCACGGTCCATAATCGATGTTGCGTGTGATTGCGTTCTTCAATCTCAGCATCGTGGGGCATCTACTCGACTTGGCGTCGTGGCGCGTATCGACCTTCGCGCCACCGCCAGTTCTGTCGTTTGCCCTAGCGCAAACCAGGGGACTGCCCTCCGGCAATTCTTGAACTCGTGACCGACTTCGGCACAGTTACCGCACCACTGTACCTTCTCCTGCACTCCATCGATCTATGGCCGTACTCGTAGCACCTGTAGCACTGGGTCATCGAGAAGTGGTCCCGGGCCCAGACTCTTCGCCACCTGAGGTTTATAGCGTCAGCTAATATACGTCTCTGAAGTGTGGGGTCACTGAAGACTACGTTGACGAAGGGATCCCTAGAGCCCTTTCCGCCAAACCTAAATTTCTCCCTCAGGTGGTCTTCAATCTTCAAATCGCCGAAGCGGGGATTCTGGCACGCGATCAACCGCACCAGCTCTTCCGCCTTCATCCCCGCTTCGACCCCGGAAGAACGACCCGTGGGCGCTTCTTCTCGATGGTCTTCGCCACGAGCTCTTTGCAGTCACCGACGACCTTCGACTGCAGTTTCTTCGCATCTTCTCGGTTTGCACACTCGACAACTACACCGCCCTTGCGAGTTCTACGAGCTCCGACCACAACAAAACCATCACGAGCGGGATCGACCTTCTTCTTTAGGGTCGGCATGACGTCATCCTTCTCCCCTGGCCTGGCGTCGACCCTAACTGCAAAGGTGGGCGTCGCACCTGCAGCAGCTGCAGCATACGACGCCTTCCGCGGCATCGGCACCTCCTGGCTCCTGGAACACTGCTGCCCTGAAACACAAGCAACCACCGCTGGACTTCCCCCGACAACATTAGCTCTCCCAGAATCACTAGCCACAAGCCGCAGCGCCCTAACCATACCTATAAGTTGATTCGCCGCGTCGAGGAAATCATCCAGGGCGTAGCGAATCCTCTTTCTGTCCTCCACGACGATAGTGGCGGAGGTCGTCGGCACCTCCCGGAGATGACCCAGTGCGCCTTCCTCACCCTCAATCTCAGGAGGTCCAGCTTATCGAGGTCGCTAGCTGCAACGCTAACGTCGCTTCTAGTCGACATCTTTCGCTGGGCTCCCGAAGTTGAGGGCGATTCAGGCGCCGCAGCCACCCCAGGGGCCCTGACTCCCCGACACAACCGCCGCAGACACAGGCTCCTCTACCTCCTCCTGAATCCCTAACATAACGTCTTTAAAATTACCTTTAGCTGTTTCCCCAACAGCGCCCTCAGCCTCCGACCTATTAGACTCGACCTATCTCCTCTTCTTCCTGGGCAACGGGTCCTCGTCGCGGTGGACCACCATGCTGACAAAACAAACGACAAAAATGACACCTAAAACGCAGCTCAAAACCACTTGACCGTTACGACGCTAAAAGAACGACGCTAGAAGAACGCAAAACGTTGGTCCAATAAAATGTTTTGTTTATAGGTGACCCGTAAGCAACCTTGTATTTATTTAAACTTCGAACCGCCCAATTAAATATTAAATTTTAACAAAAATACAACAAGCACTAAGCGTCAAAATAACAACTAGAATCAAATAAATTCCTAACGCAATTCGATTCAAAATGTACCGCGAAGAACACTATTTATTTATTTTAAATTTTAAAACCGCCAAATCAAATTTAAATAAACTAATTACTTCAAAATATTAAAATATCTAATTTTATAAATAACAACACTTTATTTTTAAATGTGTAATTAACAAAATAAGGTCGAGCGCAATCGGAATGTGGTAACCGGAAATGACCTTTCACTTTATCGCTTGGTAACTAGCACAACCCGTAACTGTTACACCGCTTAATTACACCAAAATCGATTTTAAAAGAACTTATAAGTACGCGTGTACTTAAATTACGGAAAATTTATATTAAAATTGTTTTAAAATTTCTAGTTTTTGAGATATTTATTTGATTTAAAAAGGCTTAGATTTTTGTTCTTTGGTTATTATTTGATTATACGCGCACTATAAAAAATTCACACACTTTTTGGTTGTTTTACCCGGTTTTTTACACGATTTACGCGGTTTTTATTTTAAATTTATTATTAAAAATGTCTTTTTAAGTTATTTCGAAATTATTTTTAAATATTAGTTTATTAGACCTTTGTTTTATTAACCCGAAATTTATTTAGTTTATTTTTAAAACGCGGATTTGGTTTAAATTACAAAGAAAAACGCGATTTATTTAGTTTTTATTTAGTTTAAATTCTGTTTTAAAATTTTTATTTTACTGCCCTGTATTTAAATTTTGATGGCACACAATTATAAAAATAAAACACAATAAAAAGCAAACCTTCAAATAAAATAATTCAACAATAAATAATAAAACCCTAGATAAACACTTACTGTTATTGCTGAAGCGGGAGCTCGGCAGAAACACGTCCGCTCGTTTCAAGCGGCAACTAGAAAGTGGTCCGGACTGACAAGGCAATGTCCGTTGTGCGCTTTTTCTTGACGACTGGGATATCCGGCTGCCGATGGTCCTGGTCCTAGAGGGGGAACGTAACACGGACCAACATCACACACAACACACATACACACAACCATCCCTCACACATACACATATACTCACGTAACAGATGATGGTTACTTTCTGTGGGGAAGCCAGGGGGCTTAAATTTCAGGTAGCAGACTACTGAAACGTTGGAACAAATAAATAAATAAATAAATAAAAATTTTAGTGGGGCCACTTTTGTTTTGGCAACAACTATGCTACAAACAATCGTTTCTCCGTCTGAAATACGAAGATAGGCTACAGTGGCGCTAGCATTTTCGCTAGCGTTTACAAACGAATGCAACTGAACGTCTAGCTTGTTATAACTATAGAAGCTTTGAAGAAAGCAGCGTGGTATTTGCGTCTTTCAAATTTGGTAAATTCGCTTTCCATAATAAAAATTTACTGTAAAGTTTGTCACTAAATGGTTCATCCCGTGCCAATTTACATCTCCAAACTTCTTGAAGTAAGATTTTTAAATACACAATAAAATGAGCTAGAAGCCCCATAGGATCATAAATCGACATAAGTATTCAGAGAAACTCCCTCTATGTAGGTATTTTATTTCCACACAGAACATTCGTATTTTGTTTGTTAGAACGTAATGGATATGTAGAGCAATCTGAACTAAGGTGCCACCACATACCAAGAATCTTCTCTAATATTGGCTCATGACCTAAATTCAAGTTTACTGCTGCGTCTTCTACCAGACCGTTCATTACTCTCATAAATTGTTCCGAGTTGGATTTCCAATTGCGGATTTCGAAATTTGCGTGTCTATGTGTTTGTGAAACTTGTTTGGTTAGGTTGATTGCTTCTATCTCACTGTCCACCGAGTCCAAATAATCATCCATGTAATAATTTTCTATGATGGCTGACACCAGATGAGGAAATTCGTCTTTGAAACGAAGTGCATTTGCGTCTTAAATGTACTGCAAATAACTTGGTGCGCTAGTAGCTCCAAAATTAATACTGTGACCACGTACAGATCCGCATGTTCACTGTTTTCATCATTCTGCCAAAGTAAAACGTAAAGCATTTTGAGCTTCGACCCGTATTTCGATGTACAAAAACATTTCTTTTATATCGCCGGTGTATGCCACTCTTCTTTGACGAAAACGTAGAAGTATACCAAATAAAGAAAAAAGTAGGTCATGGCCCTTGAGCAACATGGAATTGAGCGACACTCCTTTTACTGTAGCGGCCGCGTCCCAAACTAACCTAAATTTGTCCGGTTTATTCGGATTAAGGGCGATTAATACAGGCAAGTACCAAATATTGTTATGTGGTTCTACGATTTCTTCAGGAAGTAGTTTATGCACATAGCCTTTATCAGTTAAATCTTGAATATGGTCTTTTTAGTAAGAATAGGGTCTTTTTCAAACTACTCATTAAAATGTGGTGACACTTAAGTGCCATACTTCCACTATCCGGGAGTCGTAGATGGTCATGCTTCCATAACAATCCTACAGTTTAGCGATTATTTTCTATTTGGTATCACTCATGATGGGTAGGGCACGATGAAGCTCTAGTGATCCTTTAGAATCGATAGGTGGTTGCACACCTAGACTTTCCACAGCGAAATAAGACTTGACTGAATTATGCAACTCCGTGTCATCTTCTATGACCGCACCTTCACATGCCTTCGTAAAGTTTTGGTGCTCTTCAGTAAGTACTTTATTAAGATATGCAAATATGTACCACCCCAAACGGCATTTGGCTGCTATAGGGTAAAATTCTCCACCTTCGTTAACCTTTAAAGGAACCGCTAATTCCCAATTATCTAAACAGATCAATATATCAGGTTTTATGCGTATATAAGATTCCACAGGTAAGTTTTCCAAATAAGGAAATCGACGGCTAAGTACATTTATATCAAGGGTTTGTGTTTGTAAAATTACTAGAGCGATAAACTTACCACGAGTCTCGTCTAGACTTATGTAATGCTGAGCGACCAGCTCTTCATGAGTCTCGTCCAGACTAACACTGCTGAGCGACCAACTACGACAACAAGTCTCGCCTAGACCAAATAGATCTTAAAAAATGCTGCGTTGCAATATCGATATAGATAAAAAATTTGCTATCAAAACAAAATCATGCTCGCTACACAAAAGCAATATTCTAACGATACATGTATAGAAAACACAGTATACCAAATTATTAACGTATTGCTTTTATATCGAGGAATTTATCAACAACCATCGTAGCTAAAGGGGATCGTAAATGAACTTAAATAAAATATATTATCAACAACCTCATTATTGTAGTGCTTAAGAAAGCAGATATAACGAAATCAAGTTTACTATAGTGTTTTAGAAGGTATAGATATACCAAGATAAAAATTCAGTCAGTTGCGCCACCTGTATTAAAAGCAAAATTTTCTTTTAGAAAGAATTGGTAACCTATAGTTAATTATTTAAATTGTAAGAGAACACTTAGTCATGGCATACTAAGATAATATATGAGTTATCTAAACAAGGGTTTTATTAAGTTAACCCAAAAAAACAGGTTTCAATTTTAGTGTCATTTTAAGGGATTTATTGCTTTTTTTAATCATAATGAATGGTAAATAAAGGTATTTATGGCTAAGAATACTTACAGAAAGAATTATTAATCCAAAAAGCACATGTTTAGTTTGAGGTTAAGATAATTTGCTAAACACATTTGAAATGTATATACGTCAGATTTATGCTAAATTAGATTAGGTAATTTCTTAAGAAAATTTAGAGCAAAAACACACTATTTTTTATAAGGTAAGATGTAAATTAATTGAGTTAGCAATACATTTATGAAAGGTATCAACAGTAATCAATATGGCTGTTTATATCCGATTGACACATCAGCTGTGTCCATGTCATTTCAATTTAAGATAGATTTCATGCCAACATAAGATAAATGTTGGCAACTTGCAATGTTGCCAACTTATATTTTTCTATTTAACAGTTATTAAAAATTTAAAATGTTTATTTTTGAGTGAAAAATCCAATTGCTACAGATATATTTAAAACCAATACGTTATAAGATACACAAAATGTGAAAACAAATTTTTTCAACAAAAGCGTTGAGGCGTCACTATTATAATCTAGGTCGTTCTATTCTAAGGTATACTGTTAAAGTCCCGGCGTAATTGATAAGAGCCACTACGAAAGTTGACAACATAATACACAGGTACATAATATTGCGCCACGAAATATTACGTCAGATTTACGTTTCTAATTATTGTATCACATGCAAAAAATGTTTATTGTGATTATAGGAAAAGATAAAATGTACTCACGTAAGCTGTGGAGCTCTTCACGACATTGCAGCTATTTTTGCAACGGGCCCTTGGTGTTAGTTGGGCGCTGTTAGGCGTGGTTCGGCCTTCGCCCCCCGTTGAAGTCTTCCCTCTTCTTATGTAGCGGTACGATAAAGGATCAACCAGGTAGGAGGAACGATAATAGATACAAGACAGGAAACCTACATATCTGAAAAAGAAGACAAAAAAGGTACACAGATCAACCTCACTGTTCGACGTTTTGTTGAATAGTCCCTGACCTGACGGAAAAGCGCGCACTTCCGCCACTCCGCGTCTGCGCATTCTTTTGCGCAAACGCAACTGTCCGAAATGACGGAAATTTAACAAGTCTATTTTTAAATTATTGGCGCAAATTTACTTACAAATTTAAAAGGGTGCAATGCCAATTTTTGGCATGTAACATGTGTTCTTCAAACATTAGGCGAAGTAGTATTACATGGGCAACGCGAATCGTCGATTTCCACAACACCATCATCCACATCTACACATTCATAATAGAGCCACATTTTACAGATGGGACATTCAACCATATCTGTATTTCGGTAAGGGGTCGAACACTTCGGGCACAATTCATTCATGATTTATGTGAATAAAAATTGATTTTGAAATTTATGTAAAGTTATAAGTAATATGAGTTATACGCAGGGGTGAACAACGAGAAGAATAGTTGCGGCATGAAGACAGGTAAACTCAAGGTTTTACTTCTAGTACAGTTTTATTCAAAATTCTTAAAAACAGAATATTAACATTAAATGGAGTAGAAACTAACTTACAATTTGTTTCCCTTTTAGGCGTAATTTAAATTTAACTAGACTTTCTATCAACAAATTACCTTGACACAACATATATGGCTACGGATAATTTGACCTATTAAAAAAACTAGATTTTAACCGCCAACTAACATTATATAAATATAAACTCTACCCTGCATCAACGTCATACTTTGCAAACCGTGGACTTAAGATTTAACAAGTACTTTCATTAAAATGAGTATAACCTTTTTATTAAAATACGTAGGTACGTCCGTTTTCTCGCCACCTTCAATGTTATGTATTTACTTAAATGTACAGTATTTTGTTTTAATTGGCAATAAGACTCGCTCAGCCAATTCATTAAAACCGAAAAAATAAAAACTCATTAACAATTTTATTCAGACACCCGACTATAGAAATACCTATTGTCATATATTTCACGCCACTTAACTATATATAAATCTAATGCATATACATGTATTTACGTAACATATTATATTTTTCCATGTAATATCAAAGATATATTTTTTTGGAGTGTAAATCAACCTTTAGTGCAGCGCCACCTACTTGACATTTACAATGAACAAAGTAATGAAGTTTGTTTTGAATTAAGTGCTCGTGCAAAATGGTTATACATAATAGTTTCTAAGGAAAACATTAAATATCTGTTCTAAAATAATATTCTATTAGTCTTAAAACGTTTTGTACTTCTCCCAACAATCGATTGTTAGAGCTCACAGCGCCGATGCCATAACCTGGATTAATCTTTCAATGCTTTTGACAACTACGAGCTGATTTGTCTGAAAGCATAGAAGTATATTTGAACGTAGTTGTAATTAATTAGTAGATTTTGTTATTGTACGACGTAAGTATATGCATAGTAAGTAAATGGAATATATGTCTACGAAGCGACGACCCTTAAATCGTCGTTCATCAGAATCGTCCTTCAAACACAGGTTTGTTAATATTTTATATACCATTTCCAATAAATTACCTATTAGTTTTAGCTCTAACGACAAAAGACGTCATGATAAACATAGAGGTGATCGTAATCGACATCAATTTAGTCAACATAAGGAACGGCATCATTCAAAGAACAAAGATGATAAAGGTAGGTATTACGGAAAGCCAACCCGCAGAGAATATTACAAGGACGATGCGCATAATAGTAAAATAGCTTCTGTTGTCGAGAAAAAGGAACCTGACAGAAGGCTGTACAATGCTCATTTACGAGAGGGTTATATACAGAACGAAGAAGAGGAGCATACTCAATCGGAAGTAACACCTCAGCCTTCACAAATTTTAGACAGGCAGTTCCAAAGAAATATTGCAGCAATCGGTGCACCTCAGTTAGGTGAAACGAGTAGTACCATAATTAAAGAAGTATTGGATAGTAAAGGAGTCTTAGCCATGAAGATGGAAAGATTGGCCGAAATAGTACGGTGGAAAAAATTATTGAATGCTGGTTAGTATTATTTGTATTTATGTGTATAAATAATAAAATGCATAGCTTCTTAGATTAAATGTTGGAATTTGTTTGATGTGGTGGTCCAAATACTTTCAAGTAACGCTTTCCACAACAGAAATGTAAGTAGTGCTGCAGTAATAATACAGTGTAGATTACCAATTTCCTTTATTTCAGCTCCTAGTTGATTATATTATTATTAAAAATATGTTTGTTACATAAATTGCTGTGTTTGTTATGTATGTTATAGACGGTAGAAATCCACACAGCATAGCAATCGTAACATCCAAATCTATTTTTCAGTTTTACAATGTATAACATATCTCATGGTATGGCATTAGTCCATTAATTATTTAACAATTTTAAGGTATTTTGTTGTTCTTACAACTTTACTAAAATCGATTTATTATATAAGTGAGAACATTACCGTTAGGTAGTTGATTTTTATTACATAATACAGAACTGATTTGTGCCCAGTGGCTGTGTACGCTAAATTTGATTTCTCCAATGCTTCTGATACTGTATAAGCCAAGAGACAATTTCTTTTTACTAGGAAATTTAGAATTTTCCAATCACCTACTATATCAAGCAGTTTTTAATGTTGAAATGTTAATTTTTTATTGTCTAATTGATTAGTTACAAGGCTAGCCTCACGCATGGGCGCCAGTGAAACGTAATTTATTGATACGCCTCACGTTGCCGGCACCTATGAGATGTTAATTAGGGTTAAGCCCTTCTTTACAATATTCGCGGTCTAGTCTGGGAATTACCCCAAGGGTGAGCAATGAGTTTGGGCGTGGGTATATGGTGGGCTCGACTACAAACGGGAACAAAAAAAATAAATGGACGCCACTGCATCTATATAGGCAACAAGCAAAACTAAAGTATCCTACAGGAAGACGTAGAAACCTATAGGATATTATGATTATCAAAAAACTTACAAACCTCAATATACAATACCTCTGGAAACCTCTGCTCTAGCTTCCGCGATGTCGAACCTGCAAGAAGATGTCACACAGAAAAATAAAATATAAGACACCGTTTGTGCCTTACAACAACAAAATATTTCGATCTTTATAGATCGATTAGCCTGAATTCAAAACCTTAATAACACCTTACCTATGAGAAAATACTCTACTGGAAATTACTTATTCCTTACTATTAACTGATGCTGTATCAACTTTTTCCACAATCAAAATTTTGCTGATCTAATTTGATCAATGTTAAGTTCAATAAGTGAAATAAAAGACAAAGGTATCGATTCAAAATTTAATCTAAATATGATTCTCTTTTGTTGCAAAAATTACTTGTAAATAAATTTCATTAATCAATATATAAACTTTAAAACTTTCTTAGAGTGTTCCTCTATAATCAAAATAATCAACATTAAATAAGTTACAGAAGTTTCTGAATATACTTCTCTACATAGAGAGGTATTAGCATTTATAAGTTAGTTAATACAGTTTAGTTTTGTAAACATCCATAAACAGATCTGTTCTGGCTTACAAGATTTTTATCTAAGGAACTTGTTACATAAACAGTTCATATGGTTTAAGCATGAAAATAATAAACTCAGATTAACATATGTCAAAAACAGCTTAGTTCTTCTACTAATTACAACAAATTGCTAGAAAACACCTTTCATCCAAAGGTGGACTTTATACATATTTTTTATCACTTGACATGTGCATCATAAAAGCACTTTGAATAACAACTTTTAAAGCATCTAAAGATTAAAAAAATTTCTCTTATAAAGCAATCTAGTTCTAAATGAAAAATATTTGACTTATTAAATTTTAGGTTATACTTCCAAACTAAATTTTTACGTGGTATTTAAGCATAAACACATTTAGCAAACAAACTTGAAATTTACGTTACTTAACGAAGATTTACCATGATTTTGTAAATAGTAAATTAAAGCTTTAACCTTAACTAGCACACGAAATTGATTTTCAGCAAAAGGTTTATAAGTACCTGGTACATTTAATTGTTACAGCTGCGATGTTGACGAATGTAATAGATGAGCTCGGACACTTTACTTTCCATCTGTTTGAAATTCGAAGATACCAAAACATGCCTGCATTAACCATAGTTCCTCGGACGTTTTAAAAC
Source organism: Platerodrilus igneus (assembly GCA_036346225.1). Lineage (NCBI taxonomy): Eukaryota > Metazoa > Arthropoda > Insecta > Coleoptera > Lycidae > Platerodrilus > Platerodrilus igneus. The sequence goes on along the minus strand of JARFIW010001151.1, from coordinate 231,172 downwards.
AATTAATCTGATAATACTCGACCACAATCTACGTCCATAGTTTAGCGTGTTCCTCAAATTTTTGCTAAAGGGATTGAATCAAGTATTAGTATTAAACACGGCTAATTAATTACACGGTCCTTACCACCAATGGATTTCTCACCACGTGTTGTAGCTGTTGCTTGAGTTGACTGGGCGGCTTACACGAGCTCCTTCGTCAAGCCTCCACGCGACAACTAAGCAGCCCTACCCTTCTTCTAGAGCTATCCTCAGCTCCCACTTACAAGCGAAATTCACCATGTTTGGCAGTGAAGTCTACGTACCGCGGTTGCTTGCAAGATGGCCGTATTCTTTATTTGTCAATGCTCATAGCCTTCGCGTCATTTTCGCGCAGGCGTTATGTTTAACAAATACTCTAGTGGACGCCAGAACGCCTGTAATTTATGTAACACAAGTTACGCTCAAGGTATCCTTGATATTGAAAGTATAGAAGTCTCTGTTAAATACTCCTTATAGGTAAAAATAACATAAACGGAAAAAGTTGTTCTTCTTTATAGTACATTAAATTAATTAATGATTACACGCTAAATGACGAATTCGCTAAATAATAACAGTTAGAACTGTTTTTTTTTTATAGATATGAAATGTAACAAAAATTTTGTTACAACGTGCATGACAACATTCATAAATGAGACCTATATTTAACTGCTAATCCGAACAAGAGTGTTTTTGTAAAAAAAAAGTTAGTTTAACAACCTTCAAATGGCTCACGTTGAAAATCGAAACCTGAGACCTTGATATTACTAATCCCATGATACTAACAAATCAATGGAGCCGCTCGGTGTTTTTATCCAGCAGAATTTTTGGACATAATTGAGAGATGTATTTAGACTAATTATGAATTAATAAGAATTATAGAAAGAATTTGGATCGGTAAATATAATTTGGCAATAGTGTCGGATACATTTGATTGTGCAATGTAAAAAGTAATCAGTAGTGGAACGTGGTAGTGACTGTGCAATTAATTAAAATAACATGACATCATAATATACAAGTAAATTTACCTTCGGTTTTATTAGTTTCAAGTAAAATATAAAATGTTCGTTACATTGTGTGGTTTTATTTACAGAAATTACATTATATAGTGTAAGGTGAGTATGGTTATGACTTTTGGCTTAAAGCTCTTGGGTTCGGTTTTTAAATATGGAAATCCCTAGACATGCACTTTTCTAAATAGTATGTCTTTTTGAATGAAAGGTAAAGCCAGATACATCCCATATATGTTGCTTTGCACTTAAAGATTTGGAACGACAAGGTTTTGACAAAATTCTAAATTAACAGCTTGTGTAACGGTAAATAAAAGTAAATAATAAAGATCTGTGTTGAGGTGTACAAATACAAGTATGTACATAGGAATACTAATTCAAAAGCAAAATGATAATATATGCATTTTAGTTAAATATCTCAATTGGCAGTTCTAATAACCTTACGCTTGTTCTTACCTTAAACCTTTGATAGAAGAAATTCATTACTATAAAGTTTCATAAAAATGATTGGCCATGAGCACATTAGAAATAGCTCTATAGATTATTTAGTTTGTATGTGACTACTAATCCCAAGATACCAGGTTCAATTCTTGATACAGATCTTTTGAAAAATGCTAGATGGGCATTTTTTACAATAATATGATCTCATTTAAATCTGATGGTAAATATATGTTCGTTCCTGTGTTTGTGTCATGTGCATTAAGGATCTCTACCTTGCTCGCTATGGCAAAGTCTCAACTAAATTTTAATTTTAGGTAAAAAATCATCTCTCTGCAATTATAGTACATATTAAGAGGGAAAGAAAAAAAAACGTGATTATTATAAGAAAACTGAGCAAAAACTTTTCTTATTTGTTGTGTAAAGTTACATTTGCAATGTTTGATTTTTGACTATTGTTGGATAACTGCAATTTGTATTTCTGTTTAAACATCATAAAATACAAAAAAGAAATGAATTATAGATGTTTAGATATTGAATCAAAACTATTTTTTTCAAAAGGAGTAGTTTGAGGATCTTTAAATGTGAGATTTATAGGTTGTGTTGTTCGGTAGGAAATAGCATCTCATCAATGTATTTGCGACTGTATACTGATAATGCTAAAATACAAACAGAACTTAAAATAATGTTTTTGTCAATCATTGTGAGCTGAGTTGCCTGCCACCTTTAATTTGTGGGTACTATATACACATTTTAACTTTTAACAATTTTAAATATTAGCATGCAAAACTTATTTAAAATTTATAACAATGCAGAGCACTTTTGGTGTTGGCTTTCTTTTTACTTAAAAAATGTTCCATAAATAATAACAAATATAGCAGTAACAATACATAAATATATTTTTATCAAGTATTTGAAGTAAAAACTTGTGATAGAATTGAAGTCGTGCTCTAACTTACATGTTACTTTGATCGTTTTTCACTTAAACAAACAGAGCAACACTTCAATCCTGTCATAATTATAACATGGTTCGGAGTGATCCTGAAAACCTAGAAAAATCTGAATAGAATTTTATATCTGGAATTCCTTAAAAGTACTGAAAATCTACCTGGAATAATCAAGAAACTTCATGGAATTTTAATTATTAGCATTAAATTTTGTATTGCAAATTACACACATATATACTTGCTCAAAAAGAAATTTAGGTGGTATCGGACTCCGCCGCAGTTAATTTTGTGAAAACGTCAATCACGGATAATAAAATGGAAATAATTTTTTTAAACAGTTAATTTATTTGCATCTTACATTTGTGGAATACAGGGTGTTGTAAGTCCACGTGTTCTTGCACAATTTTTCTATTCTGGTTGTACTTTGTTACACTTTACATATTGTGATATTTTAAGAAAATCTAAATTTTTGAAATTGAACTTCACAACGTTATATCTTTCTGATTGTTCAAGAAACTGACTTGGAGCTCAGGGGTATGCTTTAATACATACAGTCTTCTTCAGAACAATACTTGGTTGACTCTAATCAGATTATTAGTTTCTGAGATATGTTCGCGTGTGTTGAATCCGGTAAGTGGAAAATTGTGGGTTTATTTTGTGAGCCGGTCGTTTGCAACGTCCAGTTGTTATAAACGTCATTTTGGTATAAGCCCAAACTCTTCCTTCTTTAAAATGAGACCAAAAGGCAATACTATGGCTATTGTTAGCTAACTAATTGAAGTTTGCAAGTTCTTCTACAGAAACTGTTGTTTTTTTGAGCTCGATTACCTCCTTAGATACAGCATTGATTTTAAAGACGTTTTCACATCATAAAGATCATCATGAAGCCTAACATGGACTACGTTTATGTCGGTATTTTCAATCCGGCTTGAAGACAAGCGGCTTAAGTAATCCAGTTTCAAGCTCTGATTTAAACATGCAAGAATATGATTTCAAGCGGCTTGAATAGTTCAAGTCAATCCTAAAAATTTACAGCTTGACTTGACTGAAGTGACTTTAAACTGCGACATAAACAGGTCAGCTCATCAACCCACTTGAAATATCACTCGAAGTATCAACATAACCTTAAACCAAGAAGGAAAGGAACATTGATGGTAATTCATACTAGTTTGAATTATAGTAAAGTAACGGAAAATATAAATACACCTCATTTACAACTATGTTCTTGACGCCGTAGTCGAAGTTACAGTATTAATTAATATCTATGCCTGATGTGTCTAATACATTTTAAAACGCATCGAAACAGTAACACGAAGTTGCAGTTCAACAGATGCGTGCGTGCAATAAATGAAATTGAAATATCTCCTTTCTCCTTTTCAAATCTTTTACATTTAAACAGTTGGGATTGCGATTGACATTTGAAGCCGCTTGACTTCAATCCGGATTGAAAATACCGACATAAACGTAGTCATTATATTGAATTTGATATTTGCGTCCTTACTTGATTTATTATCTACACTGAGATAATCTTACAATATATTTTCTTTTAACTTCTGCTGTCAATGTTCATTGATTGAATTATTTTTAAAAAATTATTTTTTTTCTATTAAGCAATATGTGCATTTGGTTTGAAAATTTTGTCATGCATCTCTCGATTTTTTATGTACGCATATAGGTAAAATTGTAACCTTTCATAATTCATTAGAAAAATGCTAGGTAATTGTTATTAAAATGCTTTTATTGTTTTTTATAACTCACTCATCTTTATTAATTCATACTCACGAGAAAATGAATAAAAGTTAAAAACTGATCTGCGTTGTTGTTTTGTTTAAACCTAAAGTAAAAAATTTGGTATTTTTGTATAATTAGAAAATATGAGCCTGTAATTTAGATGAATAGGGTCAGGAAAAACCTGGAAAAGTCTTGCTCCGAATCCTGTATAAATTTTTAACTTTCTAAACTATAAAGTTCTACTTATATGTTGTTAGTGTTTCTGAAGAACGTGTTAATTCAAGGATAAACAAGTATTGAAACGGCATATGCCGTTATAAATAAGTTTTTACGGGGTTAACACTGCACCAACCAAAACACTAATAATTGACCTACGAAGTGAAAATGTTTAGATCAGGAAGGAGAAGACCTGTGAGTTTGGTAATAAAAATGGTTATTAATTAATCATCATCAGTAATATACAAATTATTTGAGGTTTTAGCTTTAATTAATTTTTTTCTTTTGAAACTTTCATTTTTTATTGCTGTCTATAACTTATCATATGTGATCATTGAGCCGTCATCCAATTTTATTGGAATTAGTTGAATCTTATCAATAGATCAAAATAATCTTTTCTAATTATTTTTGGTGGAAATAACAAATGACCTATTACCCACTATAACATTAGCTGAACTACTAAGAAAGTACTACACCTAATGTTTCTGGGGACCTTGGTCGACAGAAGCTAACACACTTCTAGCTTAATGGTGATATACTTTTGTCTGGAGATGAGTAGTTCAAGTATAGTGAACGAAAATGATTTTGATGGTTATTTTACCAAGTGAAAAACTAATAATCGGTTTTGCTGTGGTTACAGCTCATTAGATTGGTGCATCGTTCAATTCTGGACACGCTTCAAAAATGCTAGACAAGCATTTTTCACAAAGTTTACTCTCATTCGCGTGAGAGGCAAAATGTAGGTTTCGTGTGTGTATGTTGTCACGCATATTAAAAATTCCCACTTTGCTTGTAATAGCAAGGGTTTGGCAAAATTCAAAATTTCCAAATAAAAAAAGCTTGCTAATTGGTCAATGTAGTACCGTGACTACTACATCCAAGCTCCCAGGTTTGAATCTCGACACGGTCCGCTTGAAAAATGTTAGGCGGGCATTTTTCACAAAAAATCGTCCTCGTTAGGATGCGAGGTAAAATGGAGGTCCCGTGTGTGAGTGTTGTCACGCACGTTAAAGATCCCTACCTTGCTTGGAACAGCAAGGGCTCGGCAAAATTCAAAATTTTCCAGGTTAAAAAAAATTGGCTTCCTGGCCAATGTAGTACCTTCGGGTGGAGCATTGGAAAATTACATGTAGGTCAATGTAGTACCTTTGGGTAAATCACGTGCAATGTATATCACGCGTGATAGATCATGCAAAGACAGTTTTCATGGCAGCATACATGTGTCCTTTTTGTGACAATGGACCTTTATGCTGAAAGGTATGTGATAGCAGTGTGTCTGATTTTATTTGCCTAGAATTTGTTTTAATGCATTATATTGCTTGCTTGTATGCTGCAAGGTTTACAAGAGATTACGTCTATGCATTAGAAATTTTATTCATAAGTCTCAGTCTTCACTTGAACACACATGGAGGAGTCATATTGAGAGGACGATAAGAGCTTTCCATGTGTGAATGGTCACTATACAATACTACATTTAATTTTTTAATGCTTGACCTGGAAGTACTACATTGTCCAGGAAGCGATTTTTTTACCTGGAAATTTTATTTTGTCAAATCTTTGCTGCTCCAAGCAAGATATGGATCTTTAACATATGTGAGAACGCCCACACATGGGACCTACATTTTATCTCTCATCTGAACTACAGCATACTATTTTTCAAGCCGTCCTGTCGGGGTTCGAACCCAGTAATGTGGGTTTAGTAGACTCACAGTTACTATACAACTGCTTCAGAAGACCACTGCAGATGAAAGAAACACAGTATTATGAATTTGACCTATAAGATCTTTTAAAATTTAAGTTATTAGTAGGGGTCACTTAATAACAATGATTTAGTTATATTTCTAAGCCAAATCGTAGTGATTATAACAGTTAATAAGTGTCACACTGTTTGTCATTCAGTGTATATTGGAATGTTGAGCATTATTCAATAATAAATGAGGAGCAAACAGCAAATCCAGATAACTTCACTTTTTTTTTGTTTTGAAGATGTCAAAAACTTGTAGCAACAAAACATGTGTAATTTAAAATGGTGATATTGCCAGAGTTTATTAGCGATTAGATCAACTATGCTCTCTTTCAAGTGACGATTCATTATTTTTTATACTGCTATTTTTAAAAACATTTTGTATTTGGACTTAACGATTTTTACATTGTAAGTAATATGTAATATATTTTTGCATAAAGTTAATTACAAGTAAGTATCAATTTTTTTTCAAAATTATGAGACCGAAAGATAGTATTATTTAAAGAATGCTGCACAAATAATGAACAAACATAAATTGAAATGTGTCTTCATCAGTCTCATACCTCTGCTTCATTTTTTTTGGGATATCTCATTTCCATTGTCTTTTCACTATCAGTTCTATATATAAAGTGTATGCAACATTGTGGCTGTTCGGATATATAACATCAATATACATTGTTTTTTTCTCTCTTAAGAATATGTATTAATCTTTTTAACCAATCGGCTTAAAGAAAATTGAACAAATTGTTCTACAATGCGACCCTAAAAGGGAAGTTTTGTTTAAAGCAAATTTGTTAATTAAAAATACGGAAAGAACTTTGTTTTAGATTGGCAGATTGAAAATATGAACTTGTGAACTATTTACGGGCTTGCGCCTGAGTTTTAATCATTTGAAAGAATTATGTATCAACAATATTTGTATGTACTAAACAAGTATATGTATGTATTTGATTTATGTTTTTGGCTTCAAGATGTTTTTTTATCTTTTTGTGAAGAGGAAAGTGACCAATCTAATGAATTGTAAATACAGCAAAACCAGTCATTGGTTGTTTTCTTTTTGCAAATTGCTAACAAACACGAATAATGTTAAATCGATATCTGGTTTGAAACAAACTACAGAGCTGTCAAAACTGCCAAAAACCCAAACAACAATCACAGATATGTGTTTTATTTAAAAAAAGACATGTACTAAAGTCACAAACCATTGTTTTTTTACTACTCTATCCAAAAAAAAAAAAATTATTTCTAAACCTCAATTGCAGTCTCTTCTTACATCAAATATTTAACAAATTCTGTTACCATTGTTAAAAATACGTATGTGGACGTATCATGAACCATGAAGAAGTTTTTGTAGTTGTAATACAAAGGAATTCAACAATAAATAACAGATACAATAACTCGACATTCTGTATCGAAGAAGAATTTTGTATGCAGAGTGGCAGTCAATATTTGAAGGGTTATAAATTCTCAAAATGCACTTCTAATTGCAATTCAAAAAAGTACAATTCACAGAAACGTTAAATATTATCTGATTAGACTTCATTCTAAAGAATTGACATCACCAAAGGAAGTAACACTTCCAGCACAGGAATACGGGATTCTTAATGCTTGATTTGGTAAGTCCAATTTTGAAGTACGTGAAAAATTGTATTTGCGTGAACAAGAAATTGTTTTATTTAAACAATATATTTACCAAATATAACCTCGTGTATGATGAGATGGCAAAAATTGAAACCACTAAGGCGACTACTAGTCCAAGCGATCAAAACAAAAATTAGGATTTAAGCAAGTTTAGAAAACTTTATTGTTATATTTGTTTAAATCAAGGTACTATGTAATATTCTAGGTTAAATTGAAAATATAAGTTTATTCAAAGTTTGTGCATAGTTTTTATCAAAATGGACACCTATTATAGGATACATTTTTTTTTTACAAAAACCGGCTTGCTTTGTGACGGAAAAAAGTATACTACTGCCATTGCTAATAAGAAGCCTTGCAGCTTTCTTCTATGACTAATATTAATAAGGATATTGATTCTATAGTTTTTCCTGGAATATGATATGATTTACTTGTGATATAGTCTCTACAGGTACAATTTGATTTTCGTAGTGTTATTCTATTGGCAAATATTATTTATTACATATTGATCGAAATGCGATGCAAAGTGAATCTGGAAATATTAGTTCTGTATTTAAATCAGCAAGATATAATCCCTGAAAGAATACTTTAAAATTTTTAGCTTGGGGACCTTGGTACAGTTTCTAGTGCCTACAAGATTATGCCATATTAATCTTTAACCATGGAAGGATAATAAACAAATGTACTTATGAAATGATCTGCAGTTAGTGTCAGGAGGGAATGAGGTAGAGGAAAATTTCCAAACTGTTTATGCAGTAGTGTGATAAATTCCAATTGTCTTGAAAATCTAATCTTTATTACTGAAGACAGTTTATCAATAAATTACATACACATTTTGTGGATAATTATAATGCAATTACATGAACGCAAACGCTTGAATTGCTCCGCTATTTTATTTCACGAGTTCATATCGTACAAATATTATTGATGGTTAATAATAACTTGCCGTTGTGGAGCGCAATCAATTTTTTAAATAATATGTGAGGCGGTATCCCTTAAAGTCTCGTCCATTTTATGAATATTTCTTCTTGTGACATTAATATTTTGCTTTTATCTGCCTGGAAAACATATATTTGTTATTTATTTTAAGAAGTCTTTAGTTTCTTTTATACAGTGGTGATACAATTATTTTTTTCTGTCAAACCTGCTTCGATTATTGCTTAAAATATTACAAATATTAAAAACTTTGAATAACGTCATGGGGAAATTGTTGCCTTATTTTTTGTTTTGTTCCTCACCATTTAGAATTTAGTTATTAATTTTTTAATAGCATTGCACTATAGATATTTACACTTTTTAGGTAGAATAAATTTAAATATACTGATTTTTAAAACTATTAAAATAGATTTGATTTACGAAATACTGTTGTAATTCCTAAATTTTTATATTTTATTAAAAATTCTTATTTTCTCTTACATTGCATGCAGTGATCAGTAAGTTGAGACTGTTTACTAGTTCAAAAACGTTTTATGTTTTGCATATTTATCGCTACGAGTTCGTGTTTCTTGCCAAAATTATCTGTTCCAGTATTACATACGAGAATGCTTGCATTTGTGGCTAAAGCATTTATTTCAATTTTTAATTAGGTTTTTGAAATTTTTTTATAGCTGGTAATAAATAGCACAACATTCTTTATCTGAATAAAATATCTTACTATGCTGCAGTTAGATTATTTGGAGGTTATATTATTATGTCGGAGATATTTGAAAAAAGGTAGATTGGCAACATCAATTTGTAGTTGTGTAATGAAGGTACTTTAATTGCTTGTGGTTTAAGGCGTGGACATCTAAATAATAAAACAAATAAAACTAACATTATGATATTGTCAGAGGTTTTCACGGCCAGAGTCATTATAATTATTTAAGGTTTCGGGTTAGGACCGTGTCATTTTATAAATTAAGGTCATTAATTTATAAAATGCACGGTCCTAACCCGGAACCATAAATAATTATACTAACATTAGGAATTATTTTTATCAATTATTATTAATTAATACAAATTGTAGAGAATGTGAGAGTTTGTTTTAATTATTTCAGCTATAAAGCTCCCACAGAAATCAATAAAATAATCTAAAAATGCAGAATATTTATTAATAGAAAAGCATTAGCCATAGATGCACAAAGAAGAAGCGTTTTTTCACAAAAATCTGTAATTTTTAGCTATTGAAACATTTCTCAAAATACAACCCAGAATGAACATCGGATGCTCACTATGGTTTTTGTTTTGCTTTTTCTTGCGGAACCGACTAAGTGTATTGCGTATGCCTTGGTGAAACCTCAAAATTTTTTCCAACCGTGAATGCTGAAGTGAACCAGGGTTGTTGCAATTGACTGATACTTGGAATCACTATTGATCTAATCGATCTAGAAATGTAAAATATTTATTAACAGAAAAGCATTAGCCAGAGTTACACAAAGAAGAAGCCTTTGTTTCTTTTTTAAGAACAAAAATTTGTAATTTTGGACTATTCAAATATTTTTCAAATTACAACTCAGAATGAACATCAAATGCTTACTATGGCATCTGTTTAGCATTCTCTTCTGTATGTATACAGATGCTTATTTGAAAATATCTGTGAATGCTGAAATGAACTAGGGTTGTCGCAATAGACTGATGGTACATGGTAGCACCTTTGAGGATAAGTTTAAAAATGTTCTCATATATGAACTTTACTTTTACCTATCACACTGAGTAAAATTTTTGATTAATAATTAGTGTTTTGATTAACGGTGTTTATACTTTATGTGGATACTGCTTATATTTATTACTTTGGTAAAACTAAAAAAATTCTGGAATAATCTGAATATTTTATTTGTTACTCATTGCTCCACCACTTTGCTGTATCTTTTTTCAAACTTAATTGTATTGGACATCTTTTTTTCAAGTAATTGTTTTATTAAACAAATTTTAACAACATTGTATTGTTTGCACTCTTAATGCTTCTACATGAACTCGTTTTTACTCTTAAGCTTCGATTGTTTATGCAAAACTATATTAATCATGTACTAACAAACTAATTTGAATAACAAAGTATGATATTGATCAGGATCGTTTACTAGACGAAGATTTAAAAAGCCCAAATTACACTTGAATCATCTTTGATTTAATGTAATTGACTCTGAAGAAGTGTACTAATTACTAAATAACGTATTCGCAAAATTAACATCCTTTTAACAATGTACAGTTTGTTGAGGTTATTGGTGACTACACAATGTAAATTACTAGCTGGCATTTAAAACTGCCTGTGATGTCTATACCTTTAGAATATAATTTTATTTATTATACTAATCGTGCTTTGCACTTTAACAAGTTCAAGTAATTCTTTTTTTTTAATTGTAGAAAGGGAAAGAAATGCAAAACCACAATTATCCGATATACCTGCTAAGAGACCACTACCAGAAGCAAAAAAGCCACCTGCAAAAAGAAAGCGACGGACACGCTTTGATGATGAAACAATTTATCTTCCAAGTGATTCTCCACACAGTTCAGATGATGACACATTAAAAAATCCACCGGCTAAAAATTTGCCACTACCAATTCAACTAGAGAATTTTGCACAATCTTTTTATGAAATGCCACCTATACTAGATGAGTATAATATTAATGTCAAAAACAATGAACACAGTGAGGAAGAAGAAATTGAAGCAGAGGAAGATCTTTTGCCACCATATTATCCTGCCATACAAGGATGTCGATCAGTGGAAGAGTTTCAGTGTTTAAATCACATAGAAGAAGGTACTTATGGTGTAGTATTTCGAGCTCTTGATAAGTGCAGCAATGAAATAGTAGCACTGAAGCGACTTAAAATGGAGAGAGAAAAAGAAGGCTTTCCTATAACTTCTCTACGAGAAATAAATACTTTATTAAAGGCTCAGCATGCAAATATAGTTACAGTAAGAGAGATTGTTGTAGGAAATCACATGGATTCAATATTTATTGTTATGGACTATGTGGAGCATGATTTGAAATCCTTAATGGAAATAATGAAACACAGAGAACAATCTTTTACAATAGGTGAGGTGAAATGCCTTTTGAAACAGTTGCTTTGTGCAGTGGCATTTCTGCATGATAATTGGATTTTACATAGGGATTTAAAACCATCCAATCTTTTGGTTTCTCATAAAGGTATTTTAAAAGTTGGTGACTTTGGATTGGCTAGGGAGTATGGTTCCCCACTAAAAGTATATACTCCAATAGTTGTTACACTATGGTATCGTTCTCCTGAATTATTACTTTGTACAAAACAATATTCAACAGCTGTCGATTTGTGGTCCGTTGGATGTATTTTTGCAGAAATGCTTTTCATGCGTCCACTTTTTCAAGGCAAATCTGAAATCGAGCAAATCAATAGAATATTTAAAATGTTTGGAACACCTAATGAACACATGTGGCCTGGCTATAAGGCATTGCCTTTGGTGAAGAATGCAAAACTACCAGACTTCCCCGCTTCTAATATTAAGTCACGATTCCGTATGTTAACTCCACAAGGACAAACTCTTTTATTCAAATTATTGAATTACAATCCTGCAGAGCGCATTACGGCAGAGGATGCTGTAAAACACTTTTACTTCAATGAAAGTCCATTTCCTATCGATCCATCAGAATTTCCAAAGTGGCCTGCAAAAAGTGAGCTTGGAAAACAACGTGCTTTAGCCACTAGTCCGAAACCACCCTCTGGAGGTGGTGAATACAAACGACTTGTAAGCATATTTAATTGATTTAATTGACTTTAATTTAATTTTTTTAAGGCTTGTGATGAATTTGAAGAAGGTTTTCGAATTGGTATTTCTGAAAGTCTGGGTAAAGGAGCAGCAGCAGAACCTGGATTTAGTCTTAAGTTTTAACTTACTGTATGTTTTGTAGATGTTTTTATTCAAGAAATTAAAGATTAAGTTTTATATCTTTTCATTTTATTTTGTAAGCAAGGTTGAAAGATGTCTCGTTGTGTGGATTACTACTCTATGTGGAATTTATATAAAAAATAATTGTGATTGTTCATTCTTTGGAATATACTCTTGACAGTTAACCCTAGGAAATGTAGCAAATAGGTATAGAATAACTAACTTTGTTTGTGCTGTAGCAAATGCAAACGAAAACGCTGCATGTCATATATTTAAGCTACATATTGCTTTGTTGTCACTTTAACGAACACAGTAACACTTCAACCCTATCATAATTATTAATTTTTAAAACGTGATAAAGTTCTACGTTCATGTTGGTAGTATTTATGAAAAACTTTTTAATTCAAGCAAGTTTTTATATGTTTAATACTGTTTGGAATCTCAAAACATTGATAATTGACTTACGAAATGAAAACGTTTAGATGAGGAAGGAGAAAACGAATTTGTTAATAAAGTGATTATTAATTATCATCAGTAATATCAAAATTATTAGTAAAAGTTGTTTTAGCTTGAATTAATTTTGATAATGAATTTTTGTATCTATTTTAAAGATTAATTTTTTTCTTTTGAAGTTTTCATTTTATTGTGGTCTAAACCTTATTATACGTGATCATTGAGTTTTTGTCCAATTTTTTTGGAATTAATTAAATCTGTAACAATTGATGCAAATATTCTTTTACAATAGTTTACTTTGGCATGATGTCAGATGAGCATGACTAAGACGAGAGCATTAGCAGAGTGAACTATCAAGTGTGATAGATCATGCAAAGAATGTTTTCATGGAAGCACATATTTTGTCCTTTTGTGACTATGAGCACTTACAATAAAGCATATGTAATAGCAGTGTAAGCATTTGGTTTTATTGGCCCAGAATCTTCAATGAATTATATTACTTGACAGTGTACTTTAATGCATTATATTATTTGATAGTGTACCACAAGATTTGCAAGAGGTCAGTCTATGTACTAGAAATTGTATTCAAAAGCCTCATCGTATTTACTTTTAATACATGTAACACACGAGGAGTCTTATTGAAAGGGCAATAAGAGCTTGTCATAGGTGAGTGGTCACTATACAGCAGCTTCAGAAGATGCTGCATGAGGAAAGGAACACAGTGCTTGGAATCTAAATTTATAGGGTCTCTTAAGCTTTAGGTTATTACAAGAGGTCACTTAGTAACAATGTTTTTAGTTTTATTTTTAAGCTTGGGCCTTGGTAATAATTGTAGCAGTTATTAAATGTCCCACGTCTTGTCTTTCAGTGTATGTTGCAATGCCAAGCATTATTCAATGTCTGCTACAACAATAAATGAGGAGCAAACTTGAAAATCAGTTCACTGTTTTTGTTTTGAAGATGTCAAAAATAGTAGCAACAAGAATGTGTAATTTGAAATGAAGATATTGCCAGAATTTATTGGCAATTAGTTCAAGTGACAATTAATTATTTTTTATACTGCTATTTTTAAAAACATGTGTTTGTACTTAACGATTTTTACATTCCAAATAAAATTTAAAATATTTTTGCATTAAGCTAATTACCCGACTTGAACGGGTGGAACGGTTTGACCAATGAGCTAAAGAACCGAACCGAAGGTTTCACCAAATTGGTGGGATCTTAGGTGAGGAACCAGACTAAGACAGGTTTCCGAAAGACAGTAGCAGCTCCTTCGGTACTTAGAGTGGCAGAGACCATAGGGGTCGGTATGGCATCCTAAGGCACACTACAGCGGTGTGGAAGGATGACAAATGGAAAAAGGATCTGAAGAAATACTAGGAAGAAAATCAATTTCGGTTTAGGCAAAACAGGGGAACATGTGAGGCTATTCTAGCTTTGACGGTGATAATGGAGAAAACAAAAGAAAAAGGGGAAAACGTGTATATACGGTTTGTAGATCTGGAAAAAGCATTCGACAATGTAAAATGTAAAAAAAATGTTTGAAATACTCAAAAAGATTGGAAAGAGTTTTAGGGATAGACAAGGATAGTATATAGCTTATACAAAGAGCAAACAGCGGTAATAGAATTAGAGCAGGAACGTAGAGAAGCAAATATTAGGAAACGAGTGAGACAAGAATGTGCCTTATCCCCATTAATTTTTAACTTTTACATTGAAGAGATAATGAATACTATCAAATGCAGGAAGACATTTGGAATTACTATGCAGGGACAAAAGATTGATATGCTTAAATTTGCAGATGATATGGCGGTATTAGCATCTAACAAAAAGTAGGAACCTGTTCTTAATGAAATGGAAACAGATCTAACAGAGAGATACGGTATGAAAATCAAGAAAAATAAAACTAAAGTACTAGTATGCAAAGGAGCGGAAAATAAATCAAAAACAAGGATACAAATAGGTAACAAGAACTTACAAGAGGTTAAGGATTTCTGCTACCTGGGAAGCCAAATAACGCAAGATGGGAAAAGCCCAAAAGATATAAAACAAAGACTAGTACGAGACCGTGCTATATTTAACAAGAAAAAGCAACTACTGTGTTCAAAGACAACAAACATAGAAACAAGGAAAATATTGCTTAAAATATATGTGTGAAGCACAGCACTGTACGGCTTTTAAGCCTGGACAAAAACAGACAAGAAAAAGCTAAAAGCCTTTTAAATGGGATGCTACAGCCGTGTGATGAAGACATCATCGACACTTAAGTTAAGAACAAAGAGGTACTAGAAATGGTAGGGGAAGAAAGAAATATGTGGAAACAATATAAAATAGGAGTAATAGGGTGATAGGTCACATTCTAGGACATGAGGGAATAGTGTGGAATATATTAGAAGCAGCGATAGGAAAAAAGAGAAGTAGAGATTGACCTAGGTTGGACCATTGCACACAGATTGTGAAAAATGTAGGCTGTGGGGATTTCGGGGAAATGTGTACACTAGCTCAAAATAGAAATCAATGGAGGCACGCGTCCAACCACTCCCAAGATGGAAAACTAATGACAAAAAAAATAACTGTACTTAAACATTATGGTTATTATAAGCAACTATCGGTATTGGTTGTGCAATATGCCTGAATAATGTTAATTGCACGAAAGGATTTACTGGAAAACTATTAATTCGGCAAATGTCTAAGTGTTGAGGGATCTTGGCAGCCACAGCCTGCTTAACCCCTTTCACATACCACTGAATCTCGGTGAAATAGGGCATATAATTAGAAAACAATAGAAGGGAAACGGAGCTGTATATAAGCTTTTGTGGGAATTTCAGGGAATGGTGTAGGCTAGTGCAGAATATAAATAAGTGGTGGTACGTGTCCAAGCAGTTTCAGGATGGAAAACCTAATGACGAAAAAATAAGTGCACTTAAATCTGATGATTATTATAAACGACAGGTGTTGGTTGTAAAATATTTTCAACAAATGTTGATTGTGCGAAAAGATATATTGCAAAAACTATTAATTCCTTAAATTTTAGGTGCTAGAGGAACTTGGCAGCCAAGGCTGCTTACCCACCCTTCACATACCACTGAATATCGGGGAAATAGGGTATATAATTGTAAAACAATAGAAGTAAACCGAACTGCATGTAGCAAGAAAGAATAGCGGCTATGTTTAAAAACAACAAACAGAAACAGGAAGAAAGTTGTTGAAAGCATATATGTGGAGCACAGCATAGTACGTCTGAAATAGGGGCAGTAAGAAAAGCAGACAGAAAAAGATAGAAGCCTTCTGGAATGTTGTGCTTCAGATGTATGAGGATGATAGCATGGACAGGACAAAGTTATTAACAAATAGGTTATAGAAATAGTAGGGGAATAAAGATATCTGTGGAAACCAAATTAAAAAATAAGGGAAATAGAAAGGCAGGATACGTTTTAAGGCATTTTAGGGAAATAGTACAGGATATATTATGAGCAAAAATAGGAAAAAAAAGTAGAGGTAGACCTATATCAGAGTATCACACCCAGGTAGTGATAGATGCAAGTTACATATCTCTCAAATTAATATATATGTATATTCAAATGCACCTATTAAATCTTAAGAGATAGATTGTTATATTGTATAATTGAAGGACACACTATAAAAAGTTAATGAAGTTCATAATTAGACGTGAGACAGGAAGAAGCTACTTTGTATTCCAGACGTAAGATGACACTGCAAGTGCAGGTCACAATAGATTATAAGAAAGCAATTGTTAGAATTAAGATTACTTCAAAGTAATACAATGTATTTTATCAAGAAGTAGCAGACATGAGTTCTGCACTTCCCACAAGACGATGCGAAGGCAAGGATAACATAAATACCCTGAAGAGCCCATGATGGCCACTCAGTCTCGAACTTCATAACTTTAACATTGTTGGTTATTCAACTACTCATTAGTAATTAGTAATTTTAAATATTTGTTAATTAAAACGTTAATGAACAAAACATCTAAGTCGTCAAACCATTATTGCAATTACTGTATAAATAAAATACACTTGATAGGGGTGTTTTTTTGGAAATAAAGCCTTTTTAAAAGAAGCTCCCAAAGGCCCAAAACCTATCTTGCAGAGTGTGCAAATTTCAAGGAAATGTGTAGGTTAGTTCAGAATAGGAAACAATGAGGGTACGCGTCTAATCAGTTCCAGGACTGAAGGCTTAATGATGAAAGCTAATTACAAATTAGTGTCTATTTTTTTCAATATGAGGCTCAAAGAACGCTTCCCAAATAATGGACAAACAAAAATTAAATTATCTCATGCTCCATTCTTTCTTCACTGTCAGTGCCATGTAGTTAGTGTATACACCATTGCAGATCTGATATATAATACCAACATGCATTGTTTAGCTCTCTTAAGAATATGATTTAATCCTTTTTAACCAATCGACTTAAAGAAAAAAATAAATATTCTACAATGAGACCTTAAAAAAGAAGCTTTGTTTAAAACAAATTTGTCAATTGAAAATGCACGAAGAAGTATGTGTTAGATTCTCAAATTTCAATGAACTTGAGAACTGTCTGGGGCCTCGCACTTGATTATAACTGTTGAAAACCCAAACTGCAGTAACAGATGGGTGTTTTGTTAAAAAAATCTATATTAAAGGCATATACTGTTTCGTTTCTGTACTACTCTATCTCAAAATAAATGTCTGAATACCATATTCGTTGGAGGTTAATTTTATTTCTAAATGGCAATTGTAGCCTTTTTTACAGATAATATTTAATAAATTTTGTTACCATTCTGAGAATACCGATGTGAACATACCATGCACATAAAAAAGTTTCTTAGTTGCACCACAAACTAAAGGCCTAATCTGTCACATAAACAAACGTCAAAATTGGTACCACTATTTGCTAGAATTAAATAGTAATGGTAAACTTAACAATTAATACTAGATACAGCCACTCAACATTCTGTATTATAGAAGAACGATGACAGACGCTACTTGAAGGTACAAGAAATTTTTCAAAAAGAAAAGGCACATCTTCCAAATAAATATGATTCATCACAGTGGCTGAATATCCTTTATAAAGTCTGCTTACATAATTTTTAAATAAATTCAAATGAAATTCAACTTAAAGTCTAAACGTAAAATAATTGCAATGTACACACAAATATACTTTAAAAACGACACTCTCTGGCGAGATATTGCTAAAAAAAGAGAATCCTAAAATACCTTAAATCTAATCCATCGACAAAGCTATTATGACTACAGATTTCCCTGTTTTCAATATTAAATTACATGGCATTTATAAATCCCACTTGCTGGAAATGTTGTACATAATCAACATAGAAAACACTTAAATACCAGCTTTTTTGTTATATCCTTTCATTGTTCATTCCAAAATAATGTAAAATCAATATGTATATATTTCTTAATATCTTAAACTAATAACATTATGACTATATTTAATCAACACTCAGGCAGTCGGAAAATTGTCGTTTAATAAAATAATCACTTTTGCATTCGATTAATGTTCTATGTCATAAAATATCACGCCTGTATACATTCAAAATTTACATATACATAAAGAAATATATAAACATAACAGTTTATAATTACCCACGGTTTAATTCGCCTATTATAAGGTTAAAAATACCCATAAACATTAGAGTCCAATTTTTCAGTATTTCCATTTTTTTTCAAACAACACTACATTCCATTTTCCAACGCTCCACCCGAAGGTACTACATTGGTCAGGAACCGATTTTTTACCTAGAAATTTTGAATTTTGCGGAACTTTTGCTGCTCTAAGCAAGTTAGGGATTTTTGACGTGCGTGACAACACACACAAAGAACTTCCATTTTACCTCTCATGCGAATGAGAGCGTATTTTTGTGAAAAATGCTCGTCTAACATTTTTCAAGCGTGTCGGGATACGAACCCGGGACTTTGGCCATAGTAGTCACACGCACACCAATTACGCCACGCAACCGCTTCATTCAAACAACAGCCTCCTTGATCCAATCCCATACAAAATTCTAAATTAATGAAGGATAAACTCTCTAAGCTCCAAACCCATGTAACCGGTCATAACGAGGATAATTCCACAAGTACGTGAATTGAAAATACCTTGCTTGAGCAAGCGTTAGTTTAGAAATTTGTCGCACACCACATTCATTGTCCCTACGGAAACATTTATATTGTTTTCCCTTAAAGTTCACGTTGCTTTTCACTTAACCTCATATCATTCATCACTCTGCAGTCAATTCCGCTTGTCACTGCTCATTCGTAAGTCTACATTTACGTTGCTTTTTTATTACCGGTTCGCGAATAAGTAATTCTCGTTCAAGGTTGGATGTCTAATTTGCAATTTAAAATGAATAGACTGTAACATATTGTATGAAATTATTAAATTGTCTGCAATCTGTTATTCATGAATTTTACTACTCAGCATTTGGGATTTTTATACATTGTATTAGAACTATGTATTGAAACTTTGTAACATGGAATTTAATTTATTTAACTAAAATTGAAAAAGTTCTATATTTAAAATGTTTATCAATAAATTTACTGTCATTTCATAATTTTAAATTTTTTTCTAATGATGCGATTTCGCTGTAAAACTTGACTGAAATAAATATTTGGTTTATCAATTTACAAGAATTCTCAATAGGTATAGAAAATCAACCACGATTTTTTTGATAACTTACTACCGCCCATGGTCTGGGGCGCGATCGAAGGTTGATTAGAAATTTTACATTACAGCTTCCAATATTCCTAGAAATCCTATATACTATATCCATAATTAAATCTCTGTTTCTCACTCGTATTCATACGTTTCTGCTCCGTCCTTGTTCCTCCATGACAGTTGTTTCTAGCTTCCCTACAATACTACCTTTATAATAAAAAACTCGATGTCTTAACAAACATACTGCTTCTTCGTCCTACTTATGTGTTTTCTGTTTTGTCCTCGTTGTATATGGACTACTCCCAACGGTCTTTTCCTTCTTGTAGCACATTAAAGCTTGTTTATCTTGAAAAATCTCCCCTTTTATTTTGCTTTTAAACGTTTCTGATTTTACCCTTGAAAATAATAATCTTCTTTTAACGAACATGCAAAGCATTTATGTTTTCGTATAATACCTAAATAAAATTGAAAGTTGTATTTTTACCTCATTGTTTTATGCTACGTCATTCCTAAAATTAAATTAACCCTACATTATTATACGTTGACTATCTAACTTAA
This sequence comes from Platerodrilus igneus, assembly GCA_036346225.1. Classification (NCBI taxonomy): domain Eukaryota; kingdom Metazoa; phylum Arthropoda; class Insecta; order Coleoptera; family Lycidae; genus Platerodrilus; species Platerodrilus igneus. The sequence goes on along the minus strand of JARFIW010001151.1, from coordinate 210,908 downwards.
TTATTTAAAATACCTTAATTATGTAACCTGCCTAACTTGATTTTCTAATAAGTTGTTACTATAACCCCAAGCTTAATTTATGCACTTATGTATTTACAATTAGCTACTAATTACATGATAATATATATATATATATATATATATATATATATATATATATAGTATAATATGCATGTACATATTATCATGGGAAGTAGTCCAAATCAAACAACAGAAACTGATTGAAAATTTAATCAACACCTAACGTTTCGGTACATTCTTTTCGCACCTTTTTCAAAGGCTAAAATGGAAACAAAAAATTCGAAATTAGCAAGAAATACATAACCTGTCGCTAACTACTTACATTGATCAAATTATATTAAAAGAAATTGAAAACAAATTACTGCACGATTCACATAATAAATGTGGGTCAAAAATTAAAAATTGCCTGAAGGGCAACGTCATGCCACGATGGCGGTTAAAAAGTAAAGACAAAGTTGATAATGACAAATTCTATAGGAGTGACAGGACACGTTCCGAAAATGGCAATGATTACATAACCTAAAGGAAGATACCTAACGTTTAAAAATGTCATTACTATATAAAGCAGAATAAACGTTATGCACCCTATCAATATCAATCTTATTATTGATAGGATTAATTTCCCTATTAGTATAAAAAAACTCGATGAAAAGCCTAGCCTTGTAATTGGTTTCGTTCTCCAAAATGGCGGTGTCGTCGAAAAGTGGTGTATGACTGGTTGCCACAACATGAGCAGACAATGCACATTTAGTGGAATTAATCCTACAATCACTTCTGTGCTGTGTTAAACGACTCTTTAGCCATTGGCTAGTCTGACCAATGTAACTATTGTTGCAACTGCACGTGATCTTGTAGACAACGTTGCTGTTCAACAATTTCGGAGTTCGATCCTTTAATTTAGTAAACAAATTCTGGATAGAAAACTTGTATTCATAAACAATGGCGATCTTAGGTTGTCTAAGTAATCGTACTAAAAGTGGAGATAACTTCTGTATAAACGGAAGCTTCTTGTACGTAATATCAGTTTCTGAAGGGTTTACTTTTAAGAAGTTGCCATATATCAATCTATGCAACATTCCCTTTGGATAACCGTTGTTAACTAAAGTGTTAATCAATAATTTCTTATTTTTATCCATGAACTGTGGGTCTGATATATGTTCTATTCGATATCGTAGGGCCTTCACCGTGTTAACCTTATGTTGAAAAGAATGGTTCGAGTGGAAATTTAGATATCTGCCCGAGTTAGTTGGTTTAGTGTACCAATCAAACAATAAATGATTAGAACTATCTCTGATGACCAGCACATCCAAGAAAGGTAATTTCCCATCCACTTCAATTTCAAAACTGAACTGAAGGTGATCATTAAAATCATTAAATGCTGTTAACGTTTGGTCAACATATTGGACTGGCAACGAACAAATGATATCATCCACATACTTTACCAAGAAAGACATCTCATATGGTAATCTAGGTATAACACTAGACAGTAAATTATCCATAATCATTTGAGCGATTATGGGTGATAGAGGTGACCCCATTGGAGTTCCAAATAACTGTTAGTAGAACTTCTCTTGGAAAACAAAGTACGTATTGTTAAAAACCAAATTGACAGTTGTCAAGAACATATCTTCAGACATATTTCAAAAGGGCTTGATCTTATTCCAATTTTCTTTAATGATGTTAATAACCATAGATAAAGGAATATTAGTAAAAAGAGAAGCTACATCCAGTGAAATGAGAATATGATCTTCAGGTAGGTGAAAATCTTTGAATTGTTGCACAAACGTAAAGCTATCTTTCACATTGTGTCCACCAAGCGGGAAAGCCTGTTGGAGGATATTCGACAAAAAAGAAGCAATACCATACGTAGGTGTATTAACAGAGACTTATCTATATACTGGTGCTTATCCATGATCACAGTAACTGCACCTTTGTCAGCCTTAGTGACAACAATTTCAGGATGGTCAGCTAAGTATTTTCTAACTTTGTAGAACTGTTCATTATAAATATTGAAATGTTGGTTATTTCGGGGGTTATTAAAATAGTTTAAAATGACATTAGAGATCTTACCCCTAATCACATCTTTTTTTTTTCTGCGACAAAGCATCGTTATCAATAATAGATTCAACCCGACCGATTAATTTACCCAAACGAATGTCTCTTGTTTGTGGTTGTAAACTGAACTTGGTCCCAACGATAGAAAGTTCAACACAAAGTCAGGCACTACCGCACCACTAATATTAGAAACCTATTTAGAATTGTCTATATACGGTTTATATATATATATATATATATATATATATATAGTGTGTGTGTGTCATATATATATATATATATATATATATATATATATATATATATATGTGACACCGGCACATCTTACTTTTTATACATTTTTCTTATTGCGGACTGCAAATAACTTGTTTTGTTTATATATATATATATATATATATATATATATATATATATATATATATATGTGACACCGGCACATAATTGGTTAATACTGTTAAGTTTTATTATGTAATTTTTGACATGCGACTTCCATTCGTATTAAAAAATATTTCAAATAAAATCAACTACAGTAGACCAACAATTAAGTATTTACAGTTTTCGTATTAGTCAGTCGTTGTGCAAACAACCAATAATTTAATCAATAAGAAACCCTTCATTTTAGATTAAAGGTAAATGAAGACCCTTTATCGGCTACAATACACAAGTGGATATTACCTTTATGCAGAACGTTTTATACAGATTATACTGTGTATCATTATATAGCTGTTAACTGAATGGCTCCAAGGCAATGTAATCCAATCATTTGGTTTAATGGAAAGTAAATTCAATTCTACTTGTATAATAGGGTAGCCATTAAAATGAAAAATCGGTTTCAAAACTTTTTCCACGCCAACTAACAGTTAACAGAAGCACCAACACATGCAAATTTAAGATCGGATTAACGGTTCGCTGCATTAAATATAGGAAAAGTTTTAATGAAACTTTCTTGTTCCGTAAGTATCTTGAGACGAAGTTTTATGAACCGAGAGGATGGGAGTTCAATACTTTTTACACAATAAAAGTGTTCTGTTAACATTATAACACAGTCACTTAATGGTAATAATTTTGTATGGACTTCGTAAAATTTTCAAGACGTGCAATAAAACGGTCTGTTTAGACGTATTTTATGTTTCAGCTATTTAATTTCATTTCATTTGACAGAACGTTGATTAGTTTTTCTATAAAAACTTGCCTGGAGTGTGGATGTTGTTGTCAAGATAGGAATTGGTAAAATGTTGAAGAGTCTTTATTTGTAAATAAAACTCTCATTCGGAAACTTCATGGAATTGAAAGACCTATGACATCCTTAAGCGGGATCTTGTTTAACGATTTATTTACGAGGTTTAAAGTATTAAAGGGGAGTATTAAAGAACATCCATTCGAAGACAACTAACTCACTTTTCTTGCTTCGCTTATTTTATACAGGATCTTAATTTCATCAAAAATTTAAAGTTGTATACTTTTTAAGTCCAACCAGTTTTGAGACAGAAAACCTGATGATGAAAAAATACGCGCAGATAAATCTGATGATTATTATAAACAACTACAGGTGTTGGTTGTGAAATATCTGCAACTAATGTCGACTGTGCGAAAAGATATATTAGAAAATATATTAAATCGGCAAATGTTCAAGTGCTGAGGGAACTTGGCAGCCACAGGCTGCTTACCCCCCTTCACAACCTTACATATGATTTTCCAATGCTCCACTCGAAGGTGCTACATTGGCCAGGGGACGAGTTTTTTTCTTACCTGGAAAATTTTGAATTTTGCCGAACCCTTGCTGTTTCAAGCAAGGTAGGGATCTTTAACGTGAGTGACAACACTCACACACGGGACCTACATTTTACCTCTCATCCGAACGAGGGTATGTTTTTATGAAAAATGCTCACCTAACATTTTTCAAGCGGACCGTGTTGGGATTTGAATATGCTCAATTACCACATTCAACTTTGAAATCTTCGTGGTTTTTTATCATATGTTGATACAACATAGGAGTCCGTATGCAGATATTCCTAATCAATTCCGATATATGATGGTTCATTTTGTGACAAACAGTTTAGATCAAATTAAATAACTTTGCGTCTTTAGTTCTTAAAAAAAATCTAAATTATGTTACAATAAAGAGATCTAGTTTTGTTTGATGTGATATTAAAGCGTGGTTAATTTAGAGAACTATATATTTTAAAGATTTAACAATATTCTCATTAAAGCTATTAAGTACAATAAACATAATTTGTAATCCTTATTGTTTAAATCTGAAAGATAAGCAATTTTTTACCAACCGCAGCTGTAAGAATTTTCAAGCTATTAGTTATTTTAAGTAGATAACAAATGCAACTTGTTTTCATTCTGATAAAAATAATTGAAATTTTTGTGTAAATATTCTAAATCAATGTGGTTTTCGTTATTTCAGTAAGTAACTATGCTAAAATACGAGGTACACTTGTATACAAGGTCCCCGGTAAAAGTGTACGGTTAATGATAAAACGTTTGTATTAAAAGTGATGAGTAATCTTCCTCATAATAAGTATAGCGTCCATATAGGTGAGAGTTTCAGTATACATGGTCAGTACATCTACGTTTTGTGTTTCTTCCCGTTTATGCTGATATCTTGTTTCTTAACATTGATAAATAAGGTTCATAAGTCTATGAGTACATTTTTCTTACAGGTTCCACAATGAGAATATTTCAATTTAAGCATTTATGTTTAAAACCGTTATTTACCGTTTAATTTCTACGCTTTCCGGACGGTATCCTTGGTCAGTACTAGTTAAGTGCAGTGGCGCTTAGGGGATAACCTGTAACGAACTCCCTGTTAGTCTCGTCAAACTCCGCTGAAGTTAGAGTTCACAGTTAGTTCGGAAGTCTCCTAAAGTCCCTTATTACGGAGTAAAATTTAATTTTATTTTTATGACTTTAGAAGGGAGTGCGTTTGTTGTCTCCAGGTTTAAATACAATCGTACCAATACAGATTTTATTCAAACCGGCGTCCAGTTTGCAACACAAAAATCAAAAATGTTACACTCTTTTATAATTTGTAGCATTTTTTTTCATATATTTATATGGCCTTAACCAATATTCTCGTTTCTCTAAACAATATAAGACTTTAACAAAGTTAAGGCAGCACAGTTGAACGAGAGCGGGGATATCCTGTAATACAACAAGCCCACGGTAAATAAGGGTCGAAATTGGCTTAAGAAGAAGGAATCTCTTAATAGACAGACGGCTATAAAGCGTATGCTCTGGGTAGATAATGGGACGTGTCGTCGGTACGATAATCAAATAAAACACAAAAGATGATAAGCGCCACCGTATCTTTTAATACAACGACAGATGAATAAGTCTAATTGTATAAGGAAAATACGGAAACCTTGGCGTATACCGTCACAATAGCCATAAACACAAAAGTTATTTTATTAATAATTCGCACACCTTCCTATGGAACAGTAAAGATGTCCTGGGTCTATCCTGAAAAGAAACATACACTTATGAAGACACTGTTTGTGGCTTTTATTATAATCATCAAATTTAATCTTTAATATTTTAGTTCTAATTCTCAGATGCTTTAAATGTTACTTTCTGCCACTTAATTTTCTTTCCAATAATTAAAAAAATTTTCAGTAAACAAAATATATATTTTTTTAGTTTCTTTTATCAGCATGACAAAATATTTACATTAACTTACAGAATCTGATACTCTACCTAAATTTGTTTAATAATAATTTTCCCATTAAGTAGAAATTATTCAGTTGCATATGTGTATCTACAATTCATGAAATTTAACTTCCAAATTATATTTCAATATTTATTTTTTTATTAGGATATTACTTTAATCGTTAGCAGTACTGCAATCGATTTTACAATCAAATTATTACAGGTGTTTTTTAAATTGACAGCAATAAAATTATGATCAAAGCAAAGGTTAATTTGTTTTGCAAGAACGTATGTCATATGCACTAACAAAATTGAACAACAATCTTTTATGAAGACAGATGTCATCAACCATCAGTTACTTTAAAGTTTTACATAAATTCAAATTCTTAACTAATCAATTTTAGTAATAATTAAATTTTAGAAGTTTTGAATATCCAAATGCAGTTACACAAATACTTTAAATTACAATTTAGAGAAATCATAAAACAGCAAATATCTTTTCTCTTAAAGTGACACACAAACAAGTCACAAAAAATTAAGTCGCACTAATAATAATGTAAAGTTGTGCCAAAAATTTTAGAACGTTCTTACAAAATGTCACATGTTTAACAAACAAGGATCCGCGATGCACATGGAGATTTGACCCAATAATTAATCAATTTAAGATTTCTTCAAAAACTCGAATATCTCATTTCAACTCTATTTATAATGAACTATTAAAAGCCTTGTTGAATACAACCCCAACACCAAAATATGGCTAGACAGATTGTCGTAATTCTATCAACGTTTTACCGGATTTACATTTCTTGAAATTACAACCGTCTTCTTAAATTAAATTATTCTCCTCAACTTAAAATTTCATACATTTAACTTCCATTCTGTTTCTCATAAGTTGCATGAAGTTGTACTAAACTGCATTACATTTATACTAAGTCGCAGTACAAGAAAGGAATTAATCAAGACTATTAAAATTATACCCTACTAACTGATATAAATATGATGTACATACGATGTGTTAAACGACAACTAATTTACTTTTGCGACGAGACCAGGCCCACATACATAAAGCCATGATTATCAAGATAATGAACAACGACCTAGACTTTCACCGCAGATTAACTAGAATACAAGTGTTCTCAAATAACAACTGAACAATTTTTTGAAGGTAGACTACCGAGGAGAGCGCGAGAATCTGCCCTAACCATGTTAATAATATGTTACCGTAGCAACACGCAAATAATGCATATTATTGAAAATTCTAAATAATTTATTAAAGTAGTATATAGTATAGTATATAGTAGTAGTATATATATATATATATATTTTGCTGAATTTTTTCGGTACATTGGACAGTGATTAACTACGCTTTAATTCACAGTTAACATGTTTCGATTTATTTTAAAATCTCATCAGAACCCTACAATTACAGATATAAATTAATTACTAATACTATTTTTTTAATAAGACTTACATGAATATATCTAGCTTATAAACTAACTTAATGTTAAACAGATTGATTTAAGAATGACAACTAAGAATTGACATCTAAAATTTGATTAGGTAGGTCTAGTTCTTTGACCTTGGTAGCGTCTATCTATACACACACATATGCATTATCACAAACACTTAAACATACATTAATTCAGTAATTGTTTAAAATATTATTGTAAATTAAGCTCAGCCCTTGAATGTCTATTTTGTTGTTAATGGTGTTGGGTGTTGTTTTTATTTTAATCATTTCTAATATGAGTCTTTTACTATGGTTTGTTTCTGTTGCTAAAATTTTGATATTATTCAGGTTAAAATTAAAATTGTGGTTGTATTTATGATGATGTGAAGTTAAATTTTAGCAACAGAAACAAACCATAGTAAAAGACTCATATTAGAAATGATTAAAATAAAAACAACACCCAACACCATTAACAACAAAATAGACATTCAAGGGCTGAGCTTAATTTACAATAATATTTTAAACAATTACTGAATTAATGTATGTTTAAGTGTTTGTGATAATGCATATGTGTGTGTATAGATGGACGCTACCAAGGTCAAAGAACTAGACCTACTTAATCAAATTTTAGATGTCAATTCTTAGTTGTCATTCTTAAATCAATCTGTTTAACATTAAGTTAGTTTATAAGCTAGATATATTCATGTAAGTCTTATTAAAAAAATAGTATTAGTAATTAATTTATATCTGTAATTGTAGGGTTCTGATGAGATTTTAAAATAAATCGAAACATGTTAACTGTGAATTAAAGCGTAGTTAATCACTGTCCAATGTACCGAAAAAATTCAGCAAAATATATTCATATAAACTGGACACAAAACCAATAGATATATATATATATATATATATATATATATATATAATGTCAAAAATAACGACCTTTAATTTATATTCGAATGAGTTAGGTAACGGGTTTATAGGTCTATGTTTCTTTATAGATTAAAACTCTTTGTCTTTAACCAAGCTTTCGACTTTAATTAAAATCTTCATCAGGGTGCTGCAATATTATAACATCATTAAAATATTATAGATGAAATGACTTACAAAAACTGGAGTATTGGTGTAAGTACAAAAGTAGGAATGTAACAAAAAAAAATTTAAATATAAATCACAAAACACAAACGTAAACTAACATATTAAACCTAAAAGTATGTCGTCACAGTTTTTTGAATTTTATATGACTGAATGGTGACAGATGTTACTATAAGTTAAAATACAATGATAAGGTGATAAAAATATATAGTTTAATTTGATGTTCTTATTCTATAATTGTTTCTATGTATATTACCTAGTTTTAAAATATACGAATATATTGCACTTAAACTGTCTGTATCCGATTTATAATTTAAGGTATTATTGTTGTTTATGATATGTGTCATTTCAAGAAAAAGTCTCCCTTTGTAGTTAACTTCAGTATCTAAAATATTAACCTTATTAAAGTCAGGTTGATGATTATATTTTTTTGAATGATAGGCTAAGGCACACGAATCTTTCCCTATTTTACAGTCACTCCTATGTTGAACAATTCTGGACCGTAACCATTGAGTCAAATATAGATCTTATCGCAGTCCCTACAAGGAATGGAATAAATGATATTGGAATTGTTGAGTATAGGATTCCTGTCTTTGATAACAGAAAATAACTGGTTGATTGTGAAAGGATTATATCTAGCAATTATGACAGAGTCATTCTGTAGGACATTTATTAATTTAAAAGTTAAGTTTTTTATCATAGGAAGTTTTTTGTAAGTAACATCGGTAGAGGGTGCTATATTCGAGGTAAGCTTTTTGTTGTGGACTGTGTTGAAAATGAGTTTTTTTGTTAAACTTTTAGGAAAACCATTATTGATAGCAATTTCTGTTAACAAATGCAAATTTTTAAAAAGTAAGGATGGATGTGAGATTTTAGTTATTCTATTTTTTAAACCTAAAAAAGTGTTAATCTTTTGATTGATACTATTATTAGAAAAATAATTAATATATCTTCCTGAACTTGTAGGTTTTCTGTACCAATCTAAAATAATTATATTTTCGGTGTTTCTGATTAGTTTGATATCCAGAAATGAGATTGTGTTATCGTGTTCTCTTTCTAAGGTGAATTGTATGTGCTTGTTAAAGTTATTAAAAATAGCTAAAGTTTCGTTAACTAAGTTTTCAGGTACTGCACAGATGACATCATCCACATACTTCTTAATAAAAGCTGGAGGAGTGGGAAGGTGGGGAATAACTTCATCAAAAAGATAATTCATAATTATGGTGGCAATGATAGGGCTAAGTGGGGAACCCATAGGTGCTCCAAAAACTTGTAGATAAAATTTGTTATTAAAAGTGAAATAGGTGTTGTGAAATATAAAACACAGTGTTTCAGTAAATAGTTCTAAAGTGAAATCACAATGAAGTTTTATAATATCCCACTTGCTTGTAATAATTTCTAGTGCCAGTTTCAAAGGGATGTTCGTGAAAAGGGAAACAACATCTAGGGATATCAAAACAAAACCATCAGGAATGCGATAGTTTTGGAACTCTGTGGCAAAGGAAAAAGAGTCTATAGTGTTATAATTGTTTTGATTGCAGAAGGACTTTGCAAGGATATTTGCAAGGAACGATGAAAGTTTATAAGTATGTGTGTTAATTGAAGAAACAATGGGTCTCAGAGGAACTTCATTTTTGTGGATCCTTGGCAATCCGTAGAATTTGGGAGCTACTGCATTGTTAATGCATAGATCTTTTTTTGTTTCTTTGTTGATGCAATTATTATTGTATAGTCTTTTTATGAGTTCATTATTTTTCTTTTGTGTAGTGAACGTTGGATCTGCTTTTAACGGTTTATAGACTGTAGCGTCGTTAACAATTTCCATATCTTTTTTAACGTAATCATTTTTATACATTATTACAGTAACCGAACCTTTATCAGATTTAGTTATTAAAATATCTGGATGGTTTGATAAAAATTGTTTGCTCTTATTAAATAAATGTGTTTCTATTGAAAGTTTTTGATTACTTCTTAAAAAGTTTGTTATAATGTTTGTAACACGAGCCCGTTTTATCTCTCTGTCTTCATATGGTGATAATGCTAAAATTATTTCTACATCTACTAGTAACTTGTTTACATTCAAATTGTGAGGAACGGCCGATATCCCAAATTTTGGTCCTAGAGATAGAAAATTGGTGATCTCCTCTGGAATAATTTCGTTAGTTAGATTATGTAACCATTTACTGTAAACCCGTTACCTAACTCATTCGAATATATATATATATATATATATATATTGTAGTGAATTTAAAGGGTTAAATTTTGGGGTCAACAAAGCAATTTCTTAACACACTGTATAGAGAAAGGAACCATTTATATACGCGCAAAATTAATTTCAAATATTTAATTTAAATTAACAAGTATTGACATAATTTTATAATTAGGGATTAGAAGGTAATAGATTCACAAAGAAAATCAATTTTATAAGCCAATAGAAATTATTAATTAATTTAATGCATTTTAATTCAACGGGTTACAACGTCAGAAAACGCATAAGAGCATGTAAAATCGATAATCTCAAGGCGAAAAGCTTTGCTTAACAAACAGACAGACGTCGGTTATATAGAATACCATGAAAACAAACTCCGAGAAATGTTATTTTAAACAATCATTAATTTAGCACACCTGCATGTTGGAAAGGTCGCTTTCCGGTTATTTGTGTAGATAACAGAGCGAGCTTCAAGGAAATATTGTTCAACCGTCGGTGGTTTAGTAATAAACACTAACAAGAGCTGCTTAAAGAGCAGAAAGGATGCACAATTAATAATATGTTACAGAATGAGACGGGCATAGAAGCATGCATTTTAGTAGGCACGTATTCGCTCTACGTGGGATTCATAAAGACGCGGGCAGTAATATCGATTTTCTACCACTCAAGCAAGGTTAGAACGCGACATCCAATATGCATAAGACAGAAATAAAGATATCACAGGCGGAGTTTATGACGTCACTGAAATGTATCATTGGTCGAAATAGATAGGTTTAGAACAGGGAAACACGCAACAGGTGGATGTGATAGTTTGTCGTAAATAGTGTGGTTGACGCGGGGATATTTCTAGGAATTAAAGACGGTTAGATAAAATTTGCGGAAATGTTATTTTGCAATTAGATATTTCGCGTAAAGTTTTACACTTTTATTTTTAATTTAGCCTAAAATATATTTCATAATTAGTGGGAGGTTTGAAGTTTATTGTTTATTATAATCATTTTTTGCAGGCAGCACAATTTGAAAAAATATTATCACATCTATTTGACGTTACATGTGAACTTTGTATGACCAAAAAATGACGGAAGTCTGCTACGTGAGGGTAAAGAATGGGAACACTAATAAGTTGCCTATATATTAAAGCTGATTTTGACATTTTTCAAATTGAAAATATAATTACCATTGCAGACCCCTTGTAAAGATACACAAGACAATGAACGTCCCTAAAGTGAAGTGTAAAATGATGTAAGAAAAATTATCGTTTTTTGAGAACGTCCTCCCCCAGATCGTTCAAATTTGTAAATCATTTTGCTGACTATCAAACTCGCAACCTAATTTGTAACAAAATGTATCCTATTCCCCTGCGTTGGTTCCACTAAGATATTTTAATAAACATTACTCTTGCTAACATGATGCAATATTTTGCTTATATTGAATATTGTAGAATATCTAGTTACGTTTTGGGATACGGCACACTACCCTTTTTTTAAAAACTATTATAGCATAGTATAAGCTTCACAAAGTAACACTGCTGTAATAATTTACTTATCGCTTGTAAACATAAACATGGAAGTTTACAAACAACCATGGATGTTGAGGTTATGTCGTTTTTGGCTTCATAAATATTCGCAATTAATCCAATCATTATTATATTACACTTATCAAAAGGTAATTCACCATATATTATTAGTTTACTTTATTTCAATGCGACAAAAACAAAGTCCAAAATAATTCAATTTGAAATATTCTGGTTTTAAACCTTATTCTACACATCATTAACAGTGTCATCCTCGAAGAAAGTCGTGAACAATTTCTATTAAAATGGCGTACAATTAATGTAATAATTCAATAAAATTCAGTCAGTACACTACGACTATCATGATCAATATTTTTGAAATTTTTTTTAACAGAACGATTATACATGTATTGTGCTATCCAACGAATGCTTTTTTTTATATACAAATTGATTCTGTTAGATGTAGTAACTAAAATAATGTAAGTCAATTTTAACATTACTTTTAACAGCTATTTCTTGCTTATTACTCCACTTTAGAAAAAAAAGCAAACCTTCGTTAGAAAGTACAAAGTTTTGTGAGTCTAATGGTAAAGTTACATTTTGCATATTTTCAATCCAACAAAAGTTATTTACCAAACAGAATAACCTGTTTTTGATGGATTTTAAGCAGCCAATCATACATCCGATCGCGCCCTTAAGCTATAATGTAAGGAGCAGCCGGAGCTTTCCATCACTGGAGAGGGTATAATGTTACTGTTGCAATGTTATACAGATATTGACTCAATTGGTGTACAATTATACCTCTGTTATATCTCTTAACTAGTCTTCAATCCGCAGAACCTTCACTCTGACAGGCTTCCAAACAGCAGAAACAAACATACTTTTTTTTGGCGTTAGTCAAGACTAATTCGAAGAGAAATATTCTTTTTGTTACATTTTTGTTTTGAAAATTTTATTATGCGTCACTGAGTTTTTGCGCCTTAAAATGTAAAGCAATTTTTACGTCGCTTACCGTAATCTAGCCAAAATTTTGATTTACTTGCCTGAATAATAGTAAAGTTGTTTTAAAAACGCTATCCGTTCTACCAATCTCTAATACTGTTATAAAGCAAATAGCTTGTATGAGCATTCTGAAAAACTTATTGTGTAATAGCAATGCGGTTACAGCGCTTTCATAACATGGCTTGAGTCTAGAAAATGCAATACTTAGCGTAGTAATACGTATATGCTTCTGCTTTCGGGATCAAATCATCTCGGAAAACCAATTTCTGTTTGCCTTATAACTTGTAGCGTAAGCACGTAAAGCGCCTTGCGAGTATGTGGAAGCGTTTTTAAGCAGTATGAAAGAAAATTGCTAACTATCAGCTTTCTAAATTAAGTTCAGCAAAACGTTGCACAATTTTAAAATATTATCTCTGTCGCCTTACTTAATTTATACTCTTGCTGCAGTGGCTTGGTATTAGAGGCGTTATAAACGATTTATATGACGAAAACAGGAAAGGCTCAGAATTAAATGCATTTAAGAACTTCACGAATTCTGGTAACTGTTGCATCCTAGTACGCGCTCTTTGGAAAGTGGCATTTTATAGCAAATACAGGAAAAGTGAAAGCCAACAGTAAAATTCCTGGTTAATTCAAACAAATAGCACATCAGAGGAATACTATAAAAACAGAACTAATGAAAAAGAAACTCTGCTAGCAAAATCAATACCTCACATCGCTCGTTTTGGACATTTGATTGTCATGAACCGCAGACTAACATTACTTTTCACCATCGACCACATGAAACGCTAATAGCAGAATTGAATGCCATTATCCAAGAGAAAGCTTTTTAAGTAACGTATGGTTTATTTGTTATCGACCAGAAAACTGCTAGAAACAAATCAAACCATATTCACAGAAATTTTTACACATAGATATGAATTCACATCTACACAGGACATGGTCGTCTGCTCTACATGCGATAAAGCGTACAGTCAATACCTAGAGTTATCAAATTATCAAAATGTTCTGCAGGAGCCGGTTGCGTGCCCTCAAACAGGTTCGCGTATGACTGTTGATTCCAAGATACGAGATTCGATTCGACACGGACCACTTAAAAAATGTTAGGCAAGCATTTTTCACAAAAACACAACCTCGTTCGGACAAGAGGTAAAATGTAGGTTCGGTGTGTGTGTTGCCACGCACGTTAAAGATTCCTACCTTGCTTAAAATAACAAGGGTTCGGCATAGTTCACAATTTCCAGGTAAAAAACTCTCTTTCTGACCAATGTACTACCTTCGGGTGAGCTTTGGAAAGACAAATGTAGGGGGAATGTTAGGATTGCAAAAATTAACACTAATTCAAAATAACTTCGATATTGAATGACAAAATAGGGAAACACAAATAGCAGCGGAAGGACCCGTGTGATAATAATTAAAATATTTCTACAAAAATCCTATCCTACTTATATTGTTTCTATACTATTCGTAAGGCGAGGCGTTACTTTAGATAAAATATAGTAGAAGGATACATTTATTAGTTTAGGATAGGTAGAATAAATATTTTTAATAGAGCAACATCGTGTATATTAAAGACTTATAGTAGTAGTTACGCGGTAAGTGATTTAACCCGTAACATGCCTTATATTTATTGGATAACCAGTTTCCATTTTCTAGTATTTAATAGATCTATTATTTTTTATATTAGAAGTAAAAGCAATTCCCTTATTTCTAGGATCTGACATTGAGCAAGGTACAAATCATTAGTTACATTGAGAATTTAAAATGATCTAATAAGTGTAAATACGTTAAGCTTGTCTCGGGGAATTTTTACCGCGCTCGGGAAAATCATATGAAACTATTTCTACCGGGAATGACAGACTTCACTTTCGTATCGGGACTTAACCAAAGCGGTTGTGTTGTAAGTGCCGTTCAGTGCGTGTTTTTGATGCAGTGACCTAATTATCGTCCCCCTGCCTCTCTTAACCTTATCTTTTTAAAGCACTACTGGAACAGAAAGATTCATATGACGAAAATCTGATAGAAACCCGGACCAGAGCTCCCTGAAAACCCGACTCGACCTTTTTCGGAGAGCTAGAATGTAAGTAAAAACCTGTTATAACCTTGACATAGAAATTTGCGTGCCTGAATCATAAAATTTATTATGTAAGGGTTAAGGCATATTTATCGCGTAGCAACTGATGCCCAAACTGGTGTTATAATAAAAAACATTAACTTTTCTAGCGAACTGCACAATATCGTTCAATTCCATAATAATTCCGTTCTTTATTTTAAAATAATGCCGGAAACGTAATTTTCTCGTATCTAAACAGGTTTTTCAAAATAAAAATTAATGTTTAAGTTTTAATGAAGTTAATAAATTAAAATTGTGACTTTTGTCAATATTTAACAGACTTTACGTCTACTTAAAGGAAAAACTTTAAAATTTTATACCCAATAACGCGTTTAACTTTCGAGCTTAACATATAACTTATAAATAAATTTCACGATTAGACTTGCATAGAGTGATTTATTTTGAAACACCATTTGTTACGCATTAAGAGCGAACTGTAAGGGTTGGTACACTTGATAATTGCGGGTAAAATAGGTAAAATAGAAATAAAAGAAAGTTATAAAATCTGTGGTACTCACCGGCACAATACTGTGCGTGACTAACAAAGGCAGTATGTAAGCAGCTCGGGCTTGACAGTATGCAGTTGAGTTCAGGTGATCGTCACGGGATCCTGTTCTTCCACACACTTACACGTACACGTTTCAATAGACAATGACATTATATACTGCACTTACACACTTTATAGGGAGGGAATGGAACAACAACAATAGGAATTTTATTCTAATTGCAATCGCAAACACCACCGTATCTAATTTAACATTTTTTTTTATATAAATAACTTGGACTTATCTGTAATTTTCCTTTGTCCAATAAACATTTTTTTAAATATTAAGATATACTTGTCGTGTATGTAAATCTCCATAACATAAATATATCTATACTCGTAATGTTTGTCGAGTCTTAACAAAATATTTACCTTTGAGTAATTTTTGTTTACTCATTTAAGATTTTGACACTTGAAAATGGTTTTTCCCGTCGAAGAGTAGTTTTTTTATTTAAATTGACTTGTGCAAAAATGTTCTTGTTGAACATTTTGTTTTCCTACCTATATAACCTAACTTTTGATAACTTTTGCAAGCCAAATTGCAAATAAAAACTCGTAAAATAATTTTTTAAAAATTTTTTCGTAATTTAAATTTAAACCTTTAAAATGAATTATTTACTGATAACGAAAGAAATTTGTTATGAACCTAAAAATTTTTCTATTAAATTACCTTTAAAATTTATCTTATGTAAGTAATGTGGGTTGCCGATCCGTTTATCTACGAACTTGAAGATCTTACTGGTAAACCACAAAGTAAGTAGTAAATAAAAGATCTAAAATTTTTTGTTCGATAACACCCTTCCAGTAATTAATACCTTTCATCTACCTTTTTAAATTTATCTATACCACATAATGTCTTCTGCCGTTACCCTCTACTTATTTTTTTCCTTATTTCACGTTGAAAACCCATTCAACCTGTCATACTTAAATGGGTAGAACACTTTATTTCTTGTAAATTATTTTTTTTTTATATTTTGCCTTCTTATGACCTTAATTTTTATTTGTACAATATGCCTTTAATTCCCTTATTTTTATTTTTTTGGTTCCTTAAATGTTCAAGATATCATTAGTAATTTTTGTAATATTTTCGCGGTTACTATTTTCGCTACACCTTCCTTTCTGTCCATTTATGATTGATACACATTTGGCGTAAATTGCGCAATAAATGTTTAGAACTTGTCGGAGCTGATGTTGACTTGATGCTTTTCCAATAAGGTAAGTAAACTTGGCGGTCGACAACCGTGCGTATGTTGAAAGAAGTCGATATTCTCTGTTGTGAAGACGGAAAATTTCTATTTCTGTGTTTCATTCTAGAGGTTTCACTCACTATCATATCCCCTCCTTGCGCTTCCATTATCCTTTACCAGTAACTTGGAAATCTTATCGCATTTTTTTTGTTTTTTTTGCTTAACATATGGGTCAGACGCTGCCGCTTTTCTATACCTCTCTTGGTTATGATGGTATGAATTTACCGTATATATCTTTTTCTTATCTTTTTCTATTTTTGAGAATAGTTCGCTGTAGTTGTGTTCTTGTTTCTTTTGCTAAAACAAGGGGCGTTTCAAACATCCTGCTCTTTTTACTTAGGGGTATTTCTCTTTCTCTCTCCTATAGGACGTTTGTTCGAAAACTTAACTTCTTTTATATACTGCCGTTTCCTCTTCTGCCTTAATTTTCCTCCGAAGGGCCTGCCTTAAGTCCCAAAGACCACCACCGTCTATCACATAAGAGTAATGATCCCTCACTCCAGATTACTGACCGCGTTTTGGTGAGTTGAGTAGTGCTTTTCTCTACACTTTGCCTTCCATTTTTTGCTTAATGCGAGCCCTTCTTCATGCCTGTTAATCTCGGAATCCATTATGACATTCAACTGATTCCGACATCCTTCTTTTAATACCTTTATTATTCTATTTACCTCTTCTTTTCGGCTAGTCGCCGTATAATCTGGGGAACCAGGAAATCCATTACACTGGGCTATGTTGTGCGGACCTCTTTTCAGCTATGCGTCGCCATAGCCCTTGCCTTAAGCAGTGGCAATGTTTTGTTAATTCGTTTGCCTTTGGTATACTTTATCGACTTTGCACCTGGCGCACAGACGATCCTGTATCATCGGTAAGGCTGCCCATTGTGCTCTCAAAAGAACGGGTATCGCTTCTCTAACCTCTATTTTGGGTACAAAAATACTTCCCATTTAACGGTTCTACGGGAGCACTCTCTGATTTTAGTTTTAGGTGTATTCATGTTTTATCTTATAATGCTATTTTTATCTTGGAGTTATTTTTAAAAATTATCTTGGGATATTACTTTTGTATCGGGATTACCTTTGAGATTTACCTTGGGAATTTATCTTTATCTTTGGGTTATTCTGAATATTATCTTAGAGTTTTAGCTTTACCTAGGGATATCCTATATTATTTTTATCTTGCGGTTACCTTCGAGAACTATCTTGGGACTTTACATTTACTTGGGATTATCTTTGGGAACTAATTTGGGATATTACCTTTATCTCAGGATTTAACTTTTATCTCGGGGTTATCTTTGGAATTTTAATCGCTATCTTGAGCTTGTCTCGGTAATTTATCCTTTGTTCTTGTAATTATACAAAAATTTTTGAGAAAATTTAATTAACTGATATTTTGAAACCAAGGCTATATAATTTGGGTAAAAAAATAAAAGCTGGAAGTAATAACTTAACTTGTTTTAGCTTTATAATGTGTTAGGGCAGTTAGGGAGAGCTATTAAGCATTTGCTTAATTCAGGTACCAAAATAGCCTGGGTAAAATTTGAATACTTACCTGTATTTTCGTTAATATTTTTATTGACTGTTCTATACGTTAAAATGTTCATAGTATATAATAAAAAAAGCTTGAAAAAAATAGTTAATTAAACTAGGTTATATTTTAAGACTTAGATTTGTAGTTTTGTTTTGTTAGCAGCAATTGCAGTAAAAAAAAACTCTGCGCAATAGTGAGGCAGTCGAAAAATTTGTGGATACTTCTCGTTTTCCGTTCTTTGATTTAGTGCGGGTTGTTTCAAGAAAAACCAGGTAGCGCCTAAAAACTTTTTTAGTTATTAATGGTTTTAGATGGCAAGTGTTGTCTGAACTTAAGGGAAAAAGACAACTTTTCCTGTTTTATTTTTGTAGTTCTATAGCGATTGTTACGTGTTAAGTGATATAACCCGTAAAATGTCTTTTATTTATTGGATAACCAGTTTCCATTTCCTTATGTTTAATAGATCTATTATTTTTTTGTATTAAAAGTAAAAATAACTACCTATGTTTCTTGAATCTGGCCTTGAGTGGGTTATAAATTATTAGTTACATTGTAGGTTTATAATGATCTAATAGATGGGGTGGCCTAACTTGTTGGTAGTTAGTGAACAAGTGAATCATTGATGTTCATGGACGTGCTTAATTAATTTAAACAACCACGAAGTGGAATTTATAACTCTGACTACTGTTTAAGATTTTCTTGTTGTTTTCGGTTTACAATTAATAAATATGTACATGCAAACTTGTAAATATAAAATGTAATTGGTCGGTACAGCGACCGAAATAGTTTGTTTGTATTTGAGCATGCTATTATTGGAAAAGAAGTTAGTTAAAGGCATTTTTAAATAAATGAGATTAAAAATGTCGTTTAAATCAATCTAGGACAATGGAATGGTAGTATTATTTATGGATTATGGTTTTTTTAAGTAGTTCTGTTAATAATACCTAGCCAGTGGAAGTAGATTAGGTTTGTTATTTTAAGGTTAATGTACGTGTTATTGTATTTTCGAAATTTAATATTAACAGAGTTTAAACGTAGATGGACTTTTACTTAGAGATAAGTATAGGTGATGATTGCGAAAGAATATCCAGCGACCCTAGTAATAAAGTCATATTTGGGAGAAACCATTATTTTGAAAAATTGTTTTTGTTGGACAAAAGTCTAAAGAGTATTTTTAAAGTATGGTTAGAAATGTAAAAGAGGGGGCGACAAGAATTTAAGAAAACCCAATGCACGGCGACATAGCCGAACTAACCGTCTTTCGGGTAGCGAAAATATTGAAGAAATTGCTGCGTAATAACAAACCTGCGTTGAATGAAAAACTGTTTTACCCAGTCGTCCATATTGTTCCTCTTTTCTCGGCCATAGAGACCTACAAACCAAATACTTCTCTTTTTTCTAAACTACGTCCCGTCGTGGAGTTGTT
Organism: Platerodrilus igneus; assembly: GCA_036346225.1. Lineage (NCBI taxonomy): Eukaryota > Metazoa > Arthropoda > Insecta > Coleoptera > Lycidae > Platerodrilus > Platerodrilus igneus. Next base: position 191,055 of record JARFIW010001151.1, on the reverse strand, counting down.
TATTTTTATTCTGCGATTCAATTTCTAACGACTTTGAAACTTTAAATCTAAGCCCTAAGTTTTTATTGAATATAAATGCTACTCCTATATGACCATTGTTTATGCTAAAATGTATGATTCTGTAAGTTGCTTACAAGAAGACACGATTAATCTTCCATTTAACTTCACTTAAACAAACTGTTAATATTCATCGCTTCTTTAAATTCTTAATCTCTTTGCTAGCGAGTTTTCAGACATTTTAGGCAAGGACCGATTTTTAGTGTCTCCAGGTTTCCTATTCTAATACACCACTTCCTTAGAACAGTTTTTGATGATAGGTTCCCGTTATCTTTTACCATAATAGTCCATTTTCTTACATTGGTCATTATAAAGTGGGCCCAAATCAGTGCCTAATAAGTCCGGACTTGCTTGCGCATACGCATGATGTGTTTTACTTCTGGCAATTCACCACTGACTAGTGGAATCTCATTTTTCTTTACATTAAAATTTCACTATCAGCTAAAGTTATTATGGTGAATTGTATTGATTCTATGACAAGTACATGTGTTTGCTTTTCTACGTTTTTGCTAAAGAAAACTTATACAAACTCGTACCAATGGTACAGAACGTTTCAAAATGGTCTGACAATAAAAAATGCTTCTATATTGTAAACTAAAGGTGTGTCAAAAGGTGGTTTCGGAACATATCTAAACAGTAGTGCTTAAAGCATATACAACTAACATACAGGGCCTTATTTTCGGAGCTTCGGATTCTTAAATTTAGAATCTCCAGTCAGATATTACACAAATGAGGAAAGTAAATTTCTTTTTCGCTTCGTGATTGTCTCACAGTTACTGGTATCCTTGAAAATAAAATTGCTATCTAATATAATTTACAACAAATTTCAGTATGTAACTGGGTCAAATACAAAGTTTTAAAAAGCTTTTCTAGATAAAAAGATTGTATATTTATTTTCATCATCTCTAAAGCATTAAAGTAACATACATCTGACTAATAGCTCATATCCAACTGCGTGCCTGTACAAACAATCAATTTGAAAGCTCTCGTTCATATTTTGTATAAACAAACAAAAAGAAATTCAACAGTCTCAAATAAACAACCCACCAAATTTAGTTATTGAAACTAAGTAAACTGCTGTATGCCTGAACTTCTTGTGTTTCAATCGTTTTAAGTAATCGGAACAAGTAAACATACATGTACCAAAAATTAGGATTCATTTGTGGATTACCGAATTTCTGAAGTATGTAAATAAAACTGCTGAAGAATAGGCAAGTTAAATTAATAAAGTTGATCAATCCACATAACAATTTGGAGCCACATTCTGGTTACTTTATAAGGTAAATATGTACGCAATGATTTATTATCAAATCTAAATACAAACTTTGTTTACTCAGGTTTAACTAGAAATAATTTACGAATTAGTTGTATAACTCATACGTGAGTTAAGGTTCGTGGCTTCGAGCGGTCCTTTTTAAAAAGACTTTTTTGAACTTTAACAAATTTATTTGGTTTTATGTACAGAAGTTAATTATTGAATTTTACAAACTTGAATAATAAATCTAAGTCGAAATACTTTAATTAATTGTACAATGAGTTATCAGTGAACTGCAAGGTTAAAGTTGAACGTCTGATGAACTGACTAGGAGTGGAGCTCCTGGTCCTTATATAACTTTCTCCCCCTCACAATTCTGTGGGAACCTGCGGACGTAATGTCCGCTTACACTTTATGATACATAGTTGTTATCTTAAAAGCTATTCATAATTACAATGTTGCAGGCTTATTCTGCGTAATCTCGGTACGTGACATCCGACGACCGTCTGTGACCTGACTTCTGCAGTGTCACTTATCCTTGTGCTACTTTGTAGCGTTTCCACTCGTGGGAACTGAAATCATCTTAATAAAATGTAATAAATTGTTGCAACGACATTGTTGCACTGTCCTAACATTTACTAATGTTTCCTAATACAGATATTAGTTTTATATATATAATAGATGGGGGTTCCTATAACTCCTCCCAACGTACATTAAAAATTAAGGGTTTTTTTTACCTTATCTTGATTTTTAATTAAATTCATTTTCGTTTAATCTCATTTAAAATTCATATTTTCTAGGGGTACATTTGTTTGTTTGGGTTTCTTAAATCTAAAACTGTTTTCTTTATTATTCTTAAATCTAATACATATTTTGTACGTTACATAAATGATCAATAAAATAGTCAATAAAATCAATATAATTGTCCATACACTAATGTTATCATAGTGCACTTTGGGCGTCTTGATCTCGTTCAGTTTTTCTTTGTATTCTTCCATGAGTTTCATGGCGTGGTTTAAGTTGTCTAATTCCAGGTGTTCCAATTGTCTTGGTTTTTGAAGGGTTTCATCATCTTCTTCTTGGGTAATCTTGATTTGCAGATCGGGTAGATTTGCTAATTTCTTGCTTTGTACTGGATCTTGGTAAACTCTAATTATTTCATTTTTTAATTTTAAATAACAATTTTCCTTAAGGGTGATTAATTTACTTCCGGTTAATGCTAAATTACTTTCGTCTTGATTGCAATACATTGTTGCGATTACTTCGGTGAGAAAAATGACTATCCATTTATTTTCCGTTACTTTCTGAATTTTCATGTTGTTGATTAATACAGGTTTGGCTTCACAATTTTCATAACGATTGGTAAATTTTAGTAGTTGTACTTTGCAAGAGCTGTCTTCTTGAATTGTTGTTGTCGTTTGTATAACCATATCTTTGTTCATTTAAGGATAGGAATTTGGTTTTTGGAATAATAACTTGGTATGTGCTAGTCATTTTCATTGGAAAAGCAAATAAGTGATAATAATTGTAACTGTTAATCTCTACTATTGGTATTTCTATTAAAAATATTATATCGTTATTTTTTACATATCCTTTAACTATAGCTATTTTTTCAAATATTAAAATGTTTGATTCTAATACATCGAAAGGTAATTTACTATTAGTTATCAAAGATTTTATTCTCAATAATTCTTTTAATAAATCTATTGGTTCTATGATACTTGAATGTAGGGTATTTAATTTTGCAAAGGTTACTGCGTTTTCTAATGTTGCTAGGATTTGTTGAATTAAAGTTAGGGTTGATATTATTTGGTTATATATCGTATTGAATCTGATTAAATCTCGCATGCCTAACATAGTAGTTCGCATGTTATTTTCTAAGGTTTCTATTCGATTGGCTATACTATCTTGATTTCTAACTAATTTTCTAAGGGTTTCATTAAATTTGATGATCGTTGATTGTATTAACGTTATTTGATTGTTTTAGTCAAAATAATTATTTTTTATTATTTGAAATTCTCGTTTTAGCTCGGTTAAATCGAATTTTTGTGCATAGGTCCAATAATCTATAGTGTTTTGCATACTGCCTAATTTTATTGGTAGTATACCGGGGTTGTTCTTTATGTCTTCAATTATAATTTCTGTGTCCGTTCTACCTGGGTGGAGGTTGACAGTAAGGGTGACGATTATCCATCTGAAAGTACAGGGTGTCTTAAATTTTTGAGGTGAACATATTTTGTTATCTTGCCGTCGTCTATCGCGGCTACGTTTTTGTCGGATATTCGTTTGATTTTAAAGGGTCCTAAATTTCTCGGTGCCGTTTTGTGTCCTTTGCTTTGGTAATTTTTCTCAAATACGGTTTGTCCTATGGAAAATTTGTTTATGTCTGAGTTTTTATTACGGGTCGCGGTAATTCGATCTTTATCGTTATCTAATTTGTCCTTTACTTTGTCATAGGTTATTTTTAGTTTCTCCTTGTGATCTTTAGCGTATTGCTGATAGATTTCTTTGTTATAATGTATACCGTAGGGGTTGCGTGAATCTGAATGTCCTAAGGTTAGTTCTAAGGGTGTAAAATTTGTAGTTGAATGAATCGTGTTATTATACGCGATTAATGCGTATGACATTAAATTGGTTATGTGCTCTTTCTTGTAGTTTAATCTTAATAGTCTGATCTGTTCTAATAGGGTTGAATGTAGTCTCTCAATTAGTCCGTTTGATTCAGGGTGGTTTTCCGTTATAAGTGAATTTTTATTTTGTGTAATTCTAAAGTGTTTTGAATTGTTTCGTTCTTAAATTCGCTTCCGTTATCTAACGTTATTGTTTCGGGTGTTCCGTAAAATGTAAAATAGTGTAGAAATCCTTGGGTTACGTCTATACTATTTTTTGAAGTGATTGGTATTGCTTGTCCTATTTTCGTAAATGCGTCCACGATTGTTAGGTAACTTTGTGCTTCTACTACTAGAGTATCTGCATGTAATTTCTGGAAAGGTTTGTCTGGTGTTTTAGTTAACATTAAGGGTATCTTTGGGGGTTTTCTGTCATATTTGGCTTTATTACATAATTCGCACTGATTGATAAAGTCTGTAGTTAATTCTTTCATGTCCTTGAAATAGTAACGTCTCATAATTTGTTTTAGGGTCTCGTTTATTCCTCGATGGTTGGTCTTTCCTTCGTGTTGGTTTCTTATTACGTCATTTATTTCGTCTGGGTCGTCTAATGTTATTAATTTTCTTGTGCATCTTATAAGTTCGGGGCCAGAATTGTTAAATAGTTTAACATATATTTCCGAAAATCGTCTGTACAAGTTTTCTGTGTTAAAATAAAAGTAAAATCGTTTTTTCTCGGGGGTGTATTCCTTTAATATTTTAATTATTTGTGACTCGTTGTCGTCTTTGGTTATTTGAACTTTGTAAATTTTCTTATTATCCACTTTCGTGTATTTTACAGGGTTGGGGTTGTTTAAAACTTCTGTGATTATGAATTGATTGGGCTTCATGTCTATAGCTTCGTTTAAAATTTTTATTGCGGTTTCCGGTTCGTCATTTTGTGTCGAATGTATGGTTTCCATTTCTTCTGGGTCTTCTCTGACTTCGTTTTCGTCTACGTTTCCTGCTAATGATTCTGTCTCAAGTGCGTTAAGTTGGATTCTGCTTAAAGCATCTGCATTATTGTTGTAAATTCCCTTTTTGTATATGATCTCATAGTCATATCCTTCTAGTCTAATTCTCCATCTTTGTAATTTCGAGTTAGTTTCCTTGAGTTTGCATAGCCAAACTAGTGGTCTATGATCGGTATATATATAGAATTTCCGTCCGTATAGGTACGGTCTGAAATACTTTGTTGCCCAAATTATGGCTAATAATTCTTTCTCTATCGTACTGTATCGTTGCTCTGTTTCGTTGAGGGTTCTTGATGCGTAACTGATGGGTTTATCGTTACCTACTGTTCCTTGGCTTAATACTGCGCCTAAGGCTACATTTGATGCGTCTGTTGTTAAAATGAATGGTTACGAAAAGTCTGGGTATTCTAATACGGGGTGATTTGTTAAAATACTTTTGATTTTGTCTACTGCTTTTATAAATTTTGGGGTATGTACAATTTTGTTTCCCTTTTTTAAACAATTGGTTAGGGGCTTTGTTATTTGAGCATAACCTTTTATAAATTTTCGGTAATATCCGCTAAGGCCTAAAAATCCTTTAATTTCTTTATTCGTTTTGGGTATAGGGTAAATTAATACAGCGTTTGTTTTATCGGGGTTTGGCATCACTCCTTGGGGTGTTATTACGTGTCCTAAAAAGGTTACTTCTTTCTGTAGAAATTCGCTTTTGTCTAGTTGTACTTTAAATTTCGCGGTTCTTAATCTTTCGAACACTTCTCTTAATCTTTCTATGTGCTCCACTAATGATGTTGAATACACTATTATATCGTCTAGGTACACAAGGCATTTTTCGTTGTGTATCCCTCGTAGTATGTTATCCATTACTCGTTGAAACGTTGCGGGTGCGTTCTTCAGTCCAAATGGCATCCGTTTATACTCGTAGTGTCCTCTACGTGTGCTAAAGGCTGTTTTCTGTGTATCTCCTTCTTCCATTTCTACTAATGCGGTTGGGGTTTCTACTCCTTGTTGAAAAGTTATGTGGTTTATTATTCCTAAGTTTTTATTTGAATTTACGGGGATTCTTATTTTTTTTTCGGTTCGGGGTTCTAATGTATATTTTTCGTCGATTTGGGTATTTTGAAATTTAATGGGGATTCGTCCATACTTGGTTCTTAATAATCGGTTTTTGATATCTATGTTGGCTCCTAATCTTAGAAGGTCCATTCCTAATAGTCCGTCATATTTGTCATTAAATTCAAATATGCAGAATTTGTGTTTCATCTTTACGTTAAAGGTTTTTGGTAAAGGTATGTTTGCTACGAATTGATGCAGGGTTGTTTGATGGGCGGTTTTAATTTTGAAGGGTTCTCTCTCTACATAGTTTAAATAATGTTTCTCTACTGTTCGCGGGCTTATTAATATTTTAGAAGATCCGGTATCGATTAGTAATTTAAATTCAGCGTGGGGTATTTCGATATAGGGTAATACAAGGTGATTCATATTATTTAGATTTATTACGTTAGGTCGTTTATAAAATGGTCCATGCGAAAATTTGAACATGTGTTCTCTTCGTCGTCTTCCTCGTAATTTTCGTGTGGTTCTTCGCGTTCATACTGGTTTGATTTTGTTCGTTATTTGTACACGGTTGATTATTATTATTCTGGTCATCTTCATACTCTTCTACTTCTTGGTGAAATAGCTCTTCTGAAGTGAAAGCGCGTTTTTGATTAGGGTTTGGTCTTATGTGCGTTATTTTTGTGTTGGGTCTGGTGTTACCAGATGAGGTATCCATTGGTGTAGGTTTGTAATAATTATTGGGATTATTATTGTTTATCATCGGTGAGTTTCTGTTAGGATTCGCGTTAAATGCTGGTCTTTGTTGATTTATATTTTGGTTAAATCTCGGTTGAAATGCGGGTTTTGAAAAGTTCGGGTAAAATGTTGGTTTTGTAAATTGTTTATATTGGTTGTTAAAGTTTGACTTATTAAAATGTGGATTATTTGTTCGCGTTTGGTTTGTTTGTGCATTGAATGAGTTAAATTTTTGTTGTGGATTTATTTGTCTTGCGGGTTGTATAGTTTTCATTGGCGTATAGTTTTTATTCGCGTTGGGGTTATATAGTCGGTTTCTATAGTACATTACGTTTTCTTCTTCGATTATCATATTCATTGCTTGTTCTAAGTTTTGGGGATGTTGAAATCTAATTTTATCTGAAAGTCTTTCGGGTAATGCATTTAGATAGGTATCTAATGCCATCTCGTCATACATTTTAGTTTTTATTAGTCTCACGTTTGGGTCGGTTGCTTCGATTTTGAGTTTTGTCAAGATTAAACTTCTTACATCTTGGCATCTCATTCCAAATTGATAGGGTGACTGGTTATGTTCCATTCGTAGACCGGTTAAGTCCCTTACTAAACATTTTAAGTTCCGTTGATCGCCGAAATATGCAATTAATATTTGTTTAAATTGTTCCCATTCGTCTACGTCTTCGCGACTGGCTATTAACGTTAGTGCCCTTCCGGTTAGTTTACTCGTAATGAGGCGGATCAGTAAAGTGTTTCTGTCGTTATCGCCTGGCTTATAAAAGGTCTTTAAGAATATTTCGCTTGCCGAAATGTAATTGCTGAGTAAACAGGTGTCATTTCCATTGAATGGCGGTATCATTTTGAGGTACAGCTTCATTTCATTAGTCATCCTGGCTGGGGTAATATTTGGGTAATTTTAAAAAAGTAAAAATTTTTTTTTTTTTTTTGAAAAAAATTTGGTTTTATTTTGTAGTTTTTGGGCGTTATTTGATGAGTTTTACGTTTGGTATTAGTTTGGTTGAGTTTACTTTTGATTTGCCGATTTTTAATTTTAATTTTTGAAGTTTCAATGGGCTGGGTTATTTTTGTGGTAATTTATCGGGTGTGAATGTTTTGCGTTATTTGCGTCAGTTATTACTTCTTTAATGTTTTATTATGTCGATTTTATTTAGATGCGTATTAATTCTCTCGTTGGTTTATGCGATTGTAAGGTGTCTGCAATGCTTACCATGTTATCTGCTGTTACAGGATGTTGTTAGTCACTTAGTTGCATTTGCGTCTCAATTATGAGTTATTTTTAATTTTACCGTGGGTGTAATTTATTACTCGCAGTGATTTTATATAATACAATTGGTTCGTCTTTAATTTATTGCAGTAAAATTTTCACGTTTGAATAAGGTTGTAATTTTGCGTTTTAGTACCGTACTTATTTATTCTCTTTCTGAGTTGGTTTTAGATTGATACTTAAATAAAGTTTCTGATCGTAATTTTATGTTGCTTTTAATTTCACAATGATGAAAGGTTTCGCGATGTATTTAAATAGCTTTTGATGTGATTTATTATTAGATTTTTATGCGTATTTATTCAAGGTTAGTTTCTATGAAGTATGAGTGTTAGTTTTGCCTTCAATTTGAATTCGCGCTTCGTTATTTCTCGTATTAAGATGTGGTTTTTTAATAATAGAATGCGATTTGTCTATTTATGGATGGTATTTGAATTTGAATCGTGGTGTTGCTTTCGCGTTTTTATTCTTGGTGTATTTTAATTTAATTTTGTGAGTCAGTTAATTTGTTTATTGTAGGATTGGAAGTTTTTTATTTCTTGTGTTAGTTGGGATTAAAAATTCTAAAATTTGTTGCGTTAGTTAAGGTTGAATTAGAAATTCTAAAAATTTCTGTGTCAGTTAAGGTTGTCGAGTTAGAGGTTTTAAAAATTTTTTCGCGCCAGTTAAGATTTAATTCAGCAATCTTAAGAAGTTTGATTTTGTTTCTAAAAGTTTTTCTTACGTTAGTTAGAACGTGATCTAGTCTCCTGCGCTTTGCGACTTTTTTTTTAATAATTGTCTCTAGTTTTTGTTTCAGAATAATTTTTCTCAGTTCTTAGTCTCAGAATTTTTTGTTGTCTCAAGTTTTTGTAAATTTTTCATATATACAAGTAAAACAATAATAAAATTTCAATAAAGGCTTGAAGATAATCTCTAGCAATTGCTAAGTCGATTATTTTCAAAAAATGGTATAAAATATTTGTAACAATAGTCAACATATACATAAATAAATTCATAAAACTAGCAAATATCAAATGTCTTTGTTAATAATAAAATAAATTTCAATTGGTTTAGGAAAATGAACTTACACTAGTTGCTTGGTTGCTTTCATTGATTTGTTTTCTTTGTTTCTGTTTTTCTTTTGGCTTCTTGGATTTGATCTATGCTTGTATCGCCTCCAATTTTTTTCTTTTGTTGAATTCAAACTATGCTTGTTTCTCCTTCAACTGCTGGACTTGAACGATGCGTGTTTCTTCTCCAACTTTTTGTTTTGTTCTGCCAAAATCGGAATTGAAATTCCCGGACCACCAGTTCCTCGAAGTTGGATTCGCTAGTGCCCTTTTGACATCCGTTACGACTGCGCCAGTTAAGGTTCGTGGCTTCGAGCGGTCCTTTTTAAAAAGACTTTTTTGAACTTTAACAAATTTATTTGGTTTTATGTACAGAAGTTAATTATTGAATTTTACAAACTTGAATAATAAATCTAAGTCGAAATACTTTAATTAATTGTACAATGAGTTATCAGTGAACTGCAAGGTTAAAGCTGAACGTCTGATGAACTGACTAGGAGTGGAGCTCCTGGTCCTTATATAACTTTCTCCCCCTCACAATTCTGTGGGAACCTGCGGACGTAATGTCCGCTTACACTTTATGATACATAGTTGTTATCTTAAAAGCTATTCATAATTACAATGTTGCAGGCTTATTCTGCGTAATCTCGGTACGTGACATCCGACGACCGTCTGTGACCTGACTTCTGCAGTGTCACTTATCCTTGTGCTACTTTGTAGCGTTTCCACTCGTGGGAACTGAAATCATCTTAATAAAATGTAATAAATTGTTGCAACGACATTGTTGCACTGTCTTAACATTTACTAATGTTTCCTAATACAGATATTAGTTTTATATATATAATAGATGGGGGTTCCTATAACTCGTGCCCGTTGAAATTTCTGCCCGTATAATTCTGGAAATAGATAGGAAAATATTTAGAAATTTTGTACCTAAACTCTAACCTAGTAAAAGTTAAGCATCAGGAAATTTCCGATTTCATGAAATATCTACCACTTTGTATCGGCCTACACCATCATTGAATCAACACTATTGACGCTATGTCTGACTGTAGATAAGGATTATAAGGATCAGTCGTTAAGTGAATTGCAATATAGAGCAGCGACTTCCAACAAGCATAACGTATCGTTTTTTGGAGAACTATGCGAATCAAGTGGAAAATTAACAATTTAAATTAAAAGGTTTACGCTCAGTAAGAATAAATTGTTTATTCAAATACATAGTATTAATATTTTCGGTTTATTTTTAAACGTTTGTTTAATAAAATAAAGTGTGTTTGTTTATGGAATAATAATTAGCGACCTAAGCATGGGTTTGCAAGAGAAAGGTGCAAAGACTGGGTTCAATCGGTGGGGCACTTGTATATAGTAGATCTACTAATAGACTCAGGACTAGTATACTAATTAACAGCAACTTTTAGTGGTTGCAGCTTACAGAATTCTGTCAACAAGACCTTTTGGCGGTCACGGTGGGACTAGGCGGAGGTGGGCCGAAGGAGATTATACTCGGATCGGCCTATCTTCCGTTCGACTCCCTTAACTTTCCCCACTTCAGGGAATTAGAGGTACTGGTGGCCAGGTGCAGAGTGGATAGATTTCACCTCGTCATTGGTAGCGACGCAAATGCTCACCACACAGTATGGGGCAGTACTGGAACCAGTCCTAGAGGTGTAGCAATAATGCAATTCATAATGGCAAACCATTTAGATATTTTGAATAAAGGTAATATTCCAACCTTCGTAAATAGATGTAGGATGAAAGTCATTGATATAACTATAAAGTTCACCATACATAAGCAACTTAGTAAAGAATTGACATGTGTCTGATGAGGAGAGCTGCTCAGACCACAGATACATAAGATTTTCCTTTACCGAACTCAAACAGGTAAAGGAATTTTACCACAACCCAAGAAAAACTCACTGGAGTAACTATAAGTTGGACCTGGATCAGTACCTTGCAAGTGAAGTTTAAACAGTGCAAAGCTGTCTGGATGTTGAAATAGCCGCGGGGAATATTACCAACGCGGTTACTTCAGCTTATAACAAAAACTGCCCTCAGTTGGAGAGGAGAACTATCAGGAAGGTTCCGTGGTGGAATTCTAAACTCAGACAACTGAGAGGACAGGTAAGAACTTTATTTAATAAAGCAAAAAAATCAGGTAATTGGGAGGTGTACAAGCGGACTCATATTGTGTATAACAAAGCTCTGAAGAAGGCCAAGAGAGAGTTATGGAGAAGGTACTGTGAAGATATCGAAGGATATCCTGAATGCGACAGACTTCAAAGAATTCTCTCGAAGGACACCCAGAGATCTATTGGCTCACTGTTCATGGGAGACAGTAGTTTACCAGGAATGAGCAGGATACGATGACTCTTTTGGTCCAAACTCATTTTCCTAGTTCGACAAAACTGGAACAATCACCTTTTGAGTGGCAAGTCCAGGGGCTTGAGGCCCCCAAAAGGAGGGCGTCTCAGGAAGACTGGGCAGTAGCAAAGAAGGTGATTACCTTCCAAAAAATTTAATGGGCGATAAATACTTTCAAATCATATAAATCTCCCGGCATTAACGGGATTATCCCAGCCATGCTACAAAACTTTGAGCTAGTACGCCAATAGCATATCTACTAGTAAATTATCTTAGTTTACACCTACTTATTTTTCCAAGAGTACAATCTCTTCTATGCGAATTTGTATATCATTTTGGGAGGTTACATAACTATCAATACCTGGATATTCTTTGAAACCACCGAGCGAGACTTCTTGGAATTGATTTCAAAAGTATTTTTAAAGGCGTTAAGTATTAATTAATTAACTAACCAAAAAGCTTATTGTAAAAAAATGTTGGTAGTGATCGAGTGAGATGGTAAGCATATACTTTGTGCTTGATATAGATTTTCTTGTCCTCTAATGTGGAGTTTAAGCTACTTTATAAACTTTGTAAAAAGTTTTTAGTATACTTACGCGTCAAAATAACGTTACGTTATGAATTTCGATCTGCCCGGAAGCGACGGGAACTTCGTAGCAATTTTATAAGTGCATTGGCTAACTATTGTGATGCGAGATTGGATTGTTATGAAAAAAATTATAAAGATAATAAAATTATAAAATATAAAATCACCGAAATACAAAACTACCTTACAAGTACCGCTTACCCTGAAAGATTTACTAGTTGTCAAAATAAAGGGCGCCAAACCGTCTTATCTAAGTAGTCCCTTAAATATTTTTGCTGTTTGAAAGACGGTTATTCCGGATAGGTTTCGTTGCTTTCGATTTTCCTAAATCTCGTCACCTCATATTCTACCTTAAACTCTCCTTTATTTTTCACTGAAATGTTGTGTGAACGGCATTGTCCAATTCCCGTGGCATAATATAAAATGGATAAGAATTTCTTTTGGTTTAACAAGGGGTCTATTTCTGTAGTGGTATGAGATTGCAGGGATAGGTCTATATCAAAAATATAACTCTTGTAACTCTAAAGCTTTACCAACAGGCGCCACCGCGTTTAAAATAAATTTTAAAGTATAACTTCTAATCAAACTTACAGGATGTATTTTAACAGGAACAATCCAACTCCAAGCTGAAATAAATGTTCTTGAATTTTTAGATCATATATTTAGTTAAATGGGAGAACTGCTAACAGTGGCGTAACTACGATTTTTGGGCCCCCCCCGCAAAAATTTTAAAGTGGGCTCTCTTTAAAATGTATTACTTTTACTGGCTTATATTTAGCCATATTTTTAAATTATAGTACATGTAGAGAAGGAAGCAGTATAGAATTAAATACATATACTATATTAATCAAGTGCTTTATTAATTATAAAACCAAATTACATAAATTCAAACTTATAAGTTAATTAATATTAAATCTACATATTTATACGCCGCACAAAATTATTTACACCTAAAAATTTGATACAGTAAAACCTATGAGCTAGCAGACATTCCAAATCAAATTCAAAATTTTGTTTTTCTTGCATGTTTTGCTGCAAACGCGTTTATTGTATCCTCTATATTCATATTTTTGGCAGTGTCATGTTCTACTGCTAAGAGGGATAAATCGTCTAATCTATCTTGTGAAGTGCGGTTCCTAAGATAATTTTAATAATTTTAATTTTGAGAAAGATCTCTCCGCACTTGCAACGCTAACGGGTAAAGTTAGGTATAACATTAAGGCTGTTATGGTGTTTGGAAAACTGCTAGAACCTGTAGATTTGGAAAGTACTAGATATTCTAAAATTGTAAGATACCGTTAACATTTTTAATTCATCACAAATAAGTCTATTATTTTTGAGTGTAGTAAGTTCTATACCTATAGCATCATTTAAATCTTTGTAGTAAAATTTTGCAATTGTTTTGCCTTAGATAAATATCGTCTGCAGTTAAATTCAAAAATATATTAGGTTCTAAGAAATTAAACTTTTCGTTTACATGAAAAAGCGATTTAAAACGATTCGACAGCTGTGAAATTATAATATCCATTACGCGATAAAATACATTTATTTTAAATTTAAATTCTTCATCATTAAATCGATAATCATTGGATAATTCATCGTAATGCTTTTTATTTTTGGTTGCCTTTTTTATAAATTCCGGTTTAATATTCCATTGCCCTGCAACTTTCGCTGCTTCCTCCTTGATGTTGGAATAGTTATTTCTTGTTTCCTTGAAAATTTTAAAGTTTTTGAAATAAGAGAGTTATCTGATTAATATTCGCCTTTTCACTCTGAGCAGTTTGTGAGAGCTTGTTAAGCTCTTCTAGAATTTGACTTAAAAACACTTAAAAAATAAAATTAAAATTATCCATGCTAGTTAATATTTGCTTTGCGTCATTTCGTTCATCTGTTTTTTGATATCATAATAATTTTATTAAGAGACATTACTATATCTTTATACCGAATTCTTATGGCAGCTAAAGATTTTACTCGATCCGCCCAACGTGTCGGATTTAAGCGTTTCAATTGTGTGAAATTTTCTTTAAAAACAGAAAGCCAATTCCATCTTACTATACTATTAGCAAAAAATGTATATATGTTTTCTAAAAGTAGAAAAAACGATTCTATTTCTTTTATACCTTTAACGGCATCATTTATGACTAGATTTAAGTTATGGGCACTACAGTGCATATATAAGGCTGCAGGCTCTATGTTTAAAATTCTCTTTTGCACGCCAGAATACGTACCGTTCATAACGTTAGCTCCATCGTAGCCCTGCCCTCTACATTTATTTATATCTAATTGCATGTTGGTTAAATTGCTTAATATAGTATTACATTGTCCTTCAGCAGATTGGGACTCTACTTTTGTAAAACCCACAAAAGTTTCACAAATATCTATTTTGGTTACCTCTCCCAAGCTGTCTTTTTAAAATCAATATATCTTACAATTTTACTTAATTGATCAATCTTAGTTATATCCTGTGTAGTGTCTATTATGATTGAGAAAAAGGAGCGGATCTAATTTTATTTAATAAAATATTTTTAAGTGTGCGCTTAAAGTATTAATAATATCGTTTTGAATTTTTGGGAAAGATATTTAATTGAACCTTTGGGTCGTTCAAGCACTTTTTGTAATATAGGATCATAGTTACTAATTAAATGAACTAAACTTAAGAAATTACCGTTGTAACTGTCTTTGAATCAGAAAAACTTTCTCTATGTCCTCGAAATGACAGCATGCGCTGGGATAGTGTTAAAGTAACATTGAAAAGTCTGTGTAAAACATTTTTCCAAAATTCAGTTTCTTGTTTTAATAGTAGAGTATCTTTCTTATCTATGGTATAATTTTTTTCCACATATCGTAAATAAAACAACAAGTTAAATGAGATTGAGCAAGCAAATGCTCTTTAATTTTTTGATAAACCCTGCCAATCATTAATTCCGGTCGTCCAACTTGACCTTACTGAAGCAAACAGCCAACATGGTTGACAATAAACACAATTTTTAATTTAGAATAACACAACCACCCATTTGAATTGTGTGGTAAGTTTAACGTATTGCTTTTATTTTCGCTTGCAGTTATTAAGTAATAATAGTGAACTGAAAACTTCTATTTTATTATCTTTAGGAAACGCACCATCTGGTCTACACAATCCGTAATTAATTATTTCTTTTCTTAAATTGTCATGTTGTAAAACATTGATTTTTAAAAATGTGCAAAATCGGTTGGATATTCTTTCGTCAGATCCATAGATAGTTCATTAAGTGAAAAGTACTACTCACATTTACCTCTGTAATTGTAGTGGTATCTAGTTCCAAATTTCTATCGCGGCCGTCATTATGTGATGTACTTGCGCCCTGGGTGAGAGTTTTAAAATTGTTGACGACTGCTGTTCGTCTGTAGCGGAACTAGTAGATGCTACTGTCGAAAGCCCAATTTCTTTCATAGATTGTTCTTGTTTTCGGACTCTTTAGAAGTAAAAAGGAACTTATTTTTGGAATCTTGCTCTTTGATTCTTCCAATAGTTTCCTTTTTCGTTTTTTGCAGCGCCGCTTGTAGTGCTCATTGTATATTATTTCCTGCAATTTTGAATGAAATTAATTATAATGTAATTAGATAAGTAATAATTATTTAAAAGCCTTTTGAAATTACAAATAACACATACATACTTTGCTTTAAATGCTTTAATTAACAAAATATAAATGATTTTATTGAATGCTTAAAGATTTATTTATATGTATTTCTCAGCGCGACTTCAACTATGATCAAATCAATAGTAGTTTAATAAAAATAGATATAAATACTTACGTTTAAATATGAAAGACCTCCTGTAATACGAACACAACACTATTGAGTAAAACGTACTGGAATGCTTTTTACTTCCTTTCCGTTATATATAATGCAGCTAATGCAAATACGTTGCAACCAGCTGACTAGAAACCACAAAATGAATTTCTTTCTAGTATTATATTTCTAGAAAGCGAAGGTTACTAAGCTACCTGCCATCCTGTGAATCTGTACTGTACAGACAATAGCCCTTTTATTCCTATTTAAAATCCCACAAACCAAACTAACCCTACTATACGTCGTTTAATAATGCTTTACCACTTTATACAACTTATCACTTAAGAATAATATAGACATCTTTGTTATTAAAGTTTACAGTCTCTTTCATCTGTTTATTAACCCTTACAAAATAGGACAGAACGGATAGAAAGAAGAAAGGATGCAGGCTGCAGGTGGTGTTCAGTATTTATCTTAATTATTATTTCTTGTATTTCAGCAGTTCCTAGTAGTAACATCAAGAAAACGTTCGTTAACCTGCGGTTTCTGAATTATCTGCAATATTTTCTTGACCGTTTCTTACCTGCCAAATACGTTGAAGATGAATAAGTTGAGTTTATTATCGTTTGGGCCTTCTTGCACTTGGGGCCCCCCCCGCATAGCGGGGGCTGGCAGGGGTGTAGTTACGCCACTGACTGCTAATGTCCCAATGAATTAATAAGCAAAATATCAGAACTATGCAAATAAAAATAGTATCATATTTAATCATATAATATTCTCTTATTTAAATTTATATACATTAAATTAATTCAGCACTATATATGTCTAAATGTTATTCCTTTCACTTCAATTGATTAGTCTACGAATTTTATTCTCCTTCAACAAAATAATGCAAACTAAATTCAGATCAAAGTTGTAACACTGTACTATTAGAAAACTGATAATGGCATATTAAGCTTCCTACGGAATCAAGCAAAGATATCTTTGTTTCACCGGTACATATTTAATTATCAAAAACGTTAGTTAAAAATTACGCTCAATATTCATAGGTCAAAACAATTAATTTTATACTAATCGATGAATCATTATTATTTTAACAAAACCATACTTGAATTTAAAGGAGCTTTAGAATTATTTCTAACAGTTACTTTTAAATTCTTTTCAGGGTACATAATGAACATCTTAGGTAATAATTTTTATTGTTGCTCTCAAAGGAATTATTAAGTGAAATATTTAAGCGGGTTTGTACTTATCTTTTCAGCTTATTCCAACTGTTAAACATGTTAACAACAAGATGTCTTCTTAAACATCTGGTATCCGTAAATCACCAAAATTATTTTTGATCGATGCTAGATACTTCCATATTATTGAGATCAAATAAAATAATAATCTATAGGAACACTGTGGCACGATTTAAATAAAATTAAATAAAAACCCTTAAACATAAAGGACCCCTCTTAAACACCGATAAAGGGCCAATAGCGCCATCTGCTTTGCTTTCCCTATTGGTCAACAACCAATGAGAAAGCAAGATTAAATTGGTTCCGCTTCAGTAGATTTAGAATTAGTATAAATTAAGTAGATTTAAGTTATAATGTCACAATTCACTTGTTTGTTGTTGAGAACACCAGCCTGCGGGTGAAGAGAATATCCTCGATAGTGTTTAAAGCAACAATATAGTAAATTATAGGTTGGGAAGGTTCACTTCAGCCTAAGTGGTGAGGAGAATATCCTCTGAAGCGTTCCAGGACAACAGCTAATTATTATTATTATTGTTCTTTTTTTTTTTAATATTTTTTTTAATATTTTTTTTTATTTTTTTTTTTTTTTTATTATTTTTTTTTTTAAGAGGTTACCTACTGATGATGACCACATAGTGGTCGAAATACGTATCTAGTAATTTAAATATTTTTTGTGGTTAAGGGTTTTTATTTAATTTTATTTAAATAAAATAATGGATTTTTACAAACGCCCTTTAAATCACAATTTATTCCAATAGACGATCTTTATCTAAACTAGACCAAATAAGCGAATTGGATCTTTAACGTAAGCAGCTTTTTTACAACTTTTCTGGACTTGCTATAAATACAATCTTATCAAACAATTTAATTGGATACTAACCGTTTTATTTCACATTATAACTTAATCAAATTTAACATATTGCTTGTTTAGTGACTACCCATTGCTATTTGCAACTACCATGCCATTAAAGACATTTTAACGACTCAAATTCTTCGTTTACAAGACGCGTGTTATGCCATTTCTACTACGTACTTATAATTTCCCAACAGGCGCGCATGGCTATCACATCAAATTCCCTTTCAACCAAGACAAATGTATAACGACAGTAAAATCCTCTGTAAGTCATGCAACCAACTCATCGCAAGTTTGCTATGCGAGTTGCACATAACGAAATATCTATTTCACTTTTCTTATATTACGGAAATAAATATGTAAAAATCGTAAGAACGATGTACCCGAATTTTGAACAGTTCAACCTTTAACTACCATACCTTAGGAACACTTCTAACTTTCTGTTATTTTAAATCAATTCTTCAAATAACGGCCTATCCCAATTATGACTGCATCACTGGGGTAGCAAAATATCCATTCACAATGATTACTTGTAGCCTATCTCATAAATAAATCCAAACAAAATTTCATGTAAATTTAAACTCCCTTAATAGTAATTTTTGGACATATACGTATACTAACCTAAGAAAAAACCTAATATAACCTCCAGCTGGCCAGATATTAACAGAACTCATAAAAACTTTTATCTATAAATAGTACTACCATCCATTGTTCTCGTTTTCTAGATTGATTTATATGTTATCTTAAATTGCATTTATTTGGAAATGCCCCAACAATACATAGGAAAACATTGCGCAATACCAACTTCGGCTTTTGCTATTCCACTGTACATTAAAAATACTAAATCTACACAAAGAAATTAAGTAACAAAGACATCCCACAATCAAAGCTTGTGTTTAAATTAATACGCACATATTTCTGAACGTTTCAAACGTTTCAAACTTCCTTTCTAACAATATTATGGTTAAATGCAAACTAACTAATTCAGTCATTCTACAAACCAATTACAACTTATATTTATAAGTTCGCATTTACACGATTATCAAGCGGAAATCAAAAACTAAGAAAAGTTTAAACAGTACTCACAACTTAGGTCTAAAGATTTTTAGGTATCTTTATTGATTTACCTTTTCTTTATTGGC
Organism: Platerodrilus igneus; assembly: GCA_036346225.1. Lineage (NCBI taxonomy): Eukaryota > Metazoa > Arthropoda > Insecta > Coleoptera > Lycidae > Platerodrilus > Platerodrilus igneus. The sequence continues at coordinate 172,048 of JARFIW010001151.1, read as the reverse complement.
ATGTTAGATCCCAATTCCAGCTATTTAACTTCCAATATTCAGTTTCCGGGTGAAAATCTACTTATCACCCTTTTGATTCACCACCGGCCCGATTTAAATTCCAGGCTTAACCCGCGTGCTTTAGCTTTCCGGTCCGATTATCCAGCAAAGCTCAAAAAAATTTGATGTTGATCACTTATCGAAAGGGGCCTACACCTTACACACGTCCACTGTCACTAAATTATAATTTCGTTCTTCACTTACTAATTCCGAACCTAATCGCTATATCCCATTTTCCTTCCTTTTAAGAATTCCATTCTCACACTTTGTGTCTAAAACTATCTTATCGACAAGTTCAGAGTCAGCCGTCTGTGTGAACGATTTTTGTTCCCACACCTTACAGCGAATACCGAAACTTGATCATACGCGTTAAATTTTATGGCGTTATATGAATCTATGGTACTTTGAACTCCAGGTGAATTATACAAATATTATTATGAACGTTAATGTTTTCGGATTTTATTGGTAATTTTTCTTGTCCTAATTTAATATCATACTGAAATAACCCTTCTACAAGATGTAAACTACCCAAACTTTTATACATTTTACAGGGCTAGTTGAACTAACTAAATTATACCAACCTTTTGTAAAGATTGTAAAAAAGGCAAAAGAACAGTACATAAGGAGTGGCTTAAGGAATGTGGATAGCAACGCAAGGAGTGGTTATGTATTTAGAGGAGAATCAAGAAAAGATATATCTTGTTGTTTAAGGAGGAGCCGCGTTTGTGAGGATGCGTAAGTAAAATACTTATTCATAGTTAAGCAATTTATACACATTTGAAAGAGAATAAAGTGTAATTCTGTACGGAATAAGGTTCCGGTGGACTTGTCAAAAAAAAATTAATAAGGGGCTGGTGCTGACTACTGTCAGTCATAAATAATTTGGAGCTTCTCATATTTGCCGCAGGTTTTGATCTTTTTTTAAAGAACGTAGAATAGAGTTCAATACACACACGCCATAGAACCGTTATGTGTGTATATAAAAAAATATTGGCCAATACAGAACCCTGAGGGAAAAGGCCGTGGCAACATTTTAATAATCGATACATTAAAGAATATCTACGACGTTGAGCTGTGGTATATAAAAGCATAATCTACGACATTGGTCACTGTGATATATATATATATATATATATATATATATATATATATGTTATGTATGTTGATATTTTATGTGAATTGCTGCTTTAATATACGAGTAAAATAATAGGTGCAACCTGTAATATGGTGTTAGTCTGTAATTGATTAAAATAAAACTCTCTCAATTCAATTATGCCACGGCTTTTTGAAACTCTTTCTCAGGGAAACTGTATCTAGTATTTTAACTCTGTAAGGAGAAGTAGGTTCTTTGTCCCCTTACAGGTATTGAAACACAAGCACCTAAAGCGTATACGATCAAAATCAAACTTAACCTCTAAGTCGTGCTTACGTATACCGATTAAACAAAGATTGATAAATCTGTTCTGCAATTATTTATTCTAGTTAACGTTTGAAATTTAATTTATTCAAAATTACTTAATATGAAGAGTAGATAATATTAACTTTTATACCTGTAACTCCGTTGAATGTGTCTGGTTGTACAGGATTGGAACAGGATACACAAAGTTGCCTCAAGCGCTTTCAGTGAGTACCTATTAAATAATATGTCTTAGTATAAAATACAATAATGTTTTTCCTCTAGTTTTAGGTTCTCTTATGGAACTACTTCAACCACTAATTGTTTTATTACTCTACAACTACGAACACCTTATACGTCACCAATTAACTGATCAGCTGCAACTCCTGAACCACAACAAAGGATGCCCCTATGGTGGTATATTTGAATTCCTTTTTTCTTTAACAAATTAATTTTCGTCGTTTCACTTTCACTTTCCTTTTAATAGATTAAATGAAATGCATGCACTTTAACATGTATATTTAAATTTTTCAAAATTCTCAGTACAAGCTCTTAGCAAAACAATTTTATCAAAGTACAAAAATTTATGTGTCAACTCTTTCAAAATTTTATAATAATCCTCTCAAACAATTTTATAATTAATTCCTTTTAAACAATTATCACTATAACAACAACAACAAAAAAACAAACTTATTTCTAGCCTACTAACTAATATAACATAAGGGGTGCATTCAACATATAAAACTTAATTCTACTTAACTACTATTTTAGAACAGTTTTGTTTTATTTTACATTTTATTTGACATTTCAAAAATTTTATATTGCTTTATAATTTAAATGTATTAAACATATTTCATTTTAGGTAACTCAAAATTATAATTGTCCTACAGTATCCTGCACAAATTACAATTGCTAAATTGAAGACAAAACCTATATACATTCAATCGAAGATGCATTAAATACCCTTCGTATATGCAAACAAATGAAAATGCTTGTTATAAGCCTCAAACGCTGTATTACTAGTACATAATATCCTATATATGTTTTCAACAAGTAACTATCCATCAATCTTTGTTAACCGTAGTGGTTTTAACTTTTAGTATAGCTTGATAAAATGGAAAATTTATGGTTTTATCAGTAGCACTAACGAACTACCTTTGTAGATCCTTTGATAAATGTCAAATGTCATAGAAGCCCCACCTGGTTTGATAAAATAAATATAAGATTCTCTTTCCTCTAAACAGTGTCAACGATTGTAATAAGCTTATTTTTATTTTATTAAACCACTGCTAACCTTACGTTTTTAAATTACTAACTGTAGTTCAACAAATATCAATTTTTAATATGAATACTAACACTAAATTTAACTTTTGTAGAATTGTGTAGACTTGATTACTAATGCTTGTAATTTACTAACACTTTGTGATATAAAATGTGTATGTGTATTTATTGTATGAATGGATATAAATGTTCCAAGTGAAGTCGTCCCCGACATTCACCCCTTTCATTCTCAAGCTCAAACGTATTACCATTAGCGAAAATTTTCTTTATTTGATAAGATCCTTCATATGGAAATAATAATTTTGCACAAATGTTTCTACCCCAATTCGAAACTCTCAACCTCTTAACGATTACTAAATCCCCAATCTGAAATTTTGTCTGTTTCTTTATTCGTTTGCATCGTTTCTCGACCTCCCTACGTTGTCTAGTCTCTGCCCTAGCTCTGGCCTGTTCTAATAAACTGTCAATGTCCTCCACCTCGTTCTGATCTTGCCATGGCCTGGCTGGTACCACCCCTTTCATTAACGTTACTGGACAAACTTTCGTCACTGAACTCGGTACAAAATTCAAATAATTTTCGATCCTTGGTAAATTTCGAACCCAACTATTATGCTGTCCCTCAACCGATATCCTTAAGTACTTGATGACTTCCCTAATGTAGCGTTCACATGGATTTGCTTGTGGATGTCGTATACTACAAAACCCAACTTTTATACCTTCTCCCCTTAATTTATCAATCACCCTTTTATTATTAAAATAAGTGGCGTTGTCCATCAATATCTTTTCATCACCCCGGTCTGTTCAGTGTACTTTCCTATGCTCGTCAAAACGTGTCTTGTGTTGCAGTTTCTGCCTGGGTATAATTTTACGTACTTCGAAAAAATGTCCACCATCACCAAAATATGTCTGTATCCGTTATGTCCTGGTATTAAGTTGCTTACATAGTCGACTGCTACGATGTCCAAAGGTCTTTCTGTGTTAATTACCATGTGTGTGTTTTGTAACGTCATGTTCTTGTCTTTGCTTAGTAAGCATGTTCTACAACTATTTATGCTGTCCTTTATCAAAGAAATGTCGTTGTTCGTATAAAAGTCTCCTAAACAGTAAAAGGTCTTTCGTATTCCAATGTGTCCGTATGTCCTGTGAATTTCTACGATCATTTTTAGTGCTGTCTCTTTCGATAATACCAGTAAGTCTTCGTCCCCAATGCGTTTTACCAAAAAGTTATTCCTCAGATTAAACCCTTTATATTCAACCCCATTTTGCTCGTTTAATTTCGTCCGAATGGTCATAATGTCCTCGTGTTGTTGCATGTTGATAAATTCCTGGTTTGTCCATCTACCCTCGTCTTTAAATGTCTGTAACGCTACTAAAAACCCCTTTTTTTCACCCCCAGTTATGTCACCCTTTCTACTAAGAAAGTCTGCAGTCACGTTCTCCTTCCCTGGCTTGTGCCTAATGTCAAAGTCATATTCTTGTAGTGTTAACGCCCACCTATATAAACGGTTATTTAAAAATTCTTTCTTCTTCAAAAACGTCACAGCCGAATTATCTGACTCTATCAGAAACCTATTCCCTAACAAATAAAACCTTAATTTTTTCACTGCGTACACAATAGCTAACATCTCCTTCTCGGCAGTTGAATACCTTGTCTCATATTCCTTCAGTACTCTTGAAATGAAGCATATTGGCACTTCTACCCCCTTTTGTATTTGAACTAATTCTGCGCCTATCGCACGATTGGATGCATCTGTTCGTAAAATAAACCTATCAACAAAATTTGGATATTTTAACGATAATTCCTGATAAAACCCCCTTTTCAAATCCTGAAATGCATTCTCTCGCTGCTCCGTCCACCTCCATCTCTCATTCTTTCTAAGTAATTCCACCAATGGTAGGCACAATTCTGAATAATGTGGTATAAAACGTTTATAGTAGTTGAGAACTCCTAAAAACCCTCGCAAGCCCCTTAAATTTCTTGGTTGTTCTAAATTTTTAAGTTCGTCCAACCTTTTTTTACAAATTGTAATGCCCTCGTCACAAATTACAAATCCCAAATAACCAACTTCACGTTTGAAAAATTCACATTTCTCTACATTCAACTGTAAACCTCCTTCATCTATCCTACGTATAATTTTTGTTACATGTTCCAGGTGTTCCTCGTTATTCCTGGAGAATATCAGTATGTCATCGACATAGTGCGTGCAAAATTCCTCGAACTCATTTAATAACTTCTGCATGGCTCTGACCAATGCAGCTGAACTTGAAGCAAGACCAAATGGAACTACTCTATATTGAAATATTTCTCCCTCGATGCTAAAACCAGTATACTTTCGGCTGTCTTCATGCAAAGGAATCAACCAAAATGAGTTTTTCAGATCTAATTTGCTGAAAACCTTTCTCCCACTAATTTTGTATAATAAATTATCCATCGATTGTGGCTGTTCATATTGTGCTTTAGTAATTAAATTTAATTTTCTGGCATCTAAACAAATTCTTATATCTAACTTATCACTAGGTTTGGGTACAACAACGATCGGATTAATAAAAGAAGTCCTTGCTGGCTCTATTATTCTATTTTTCAACATATCTTTTATTTTTATCTTAACTCTCTCCCTCATACTATACGGAATCGGATATACCTTCGTGTAAAACCCATTTTCTTCTGTTACTTCTAACTTGTGTACATACTTAGTCGCTACCCTTGGTTTCCCATTAAATAACCCTACGTGCTCATTAAATATCTCATATAATCTACCCTTTATTCCCTCGTCTATAATCCCTATCTGTCCTTCGTCAAATACCTTCTCAAATAAATTACCTAACATTATCTCATCCTGTCCTTCTAAATTACTTTCCTTAATCATCCCTGTATCATAAACATCATTATTAGTATCCATTCCTTTATTCGAACTACCATTAGGTACCACCCAATTCTTCCTAATATTTAAAATCTGTATTCTTCTATCCTTGCCATCTATTTTCATCCCAAATCTTTCTATAACATCTATCCCTATTATAAAATCTAAATATAACCCCGTTGCCACTAAAAACTCAGCTTTTCCTAGCTTTTCTCCCCCTATTGAAATCGGTACACAAATCATTTCGTCGATTACTGATATCTTCTTTTTCATCGCAGACCACAAACTTATCCGTTTTATATTGCAAATCCTCCCTTTTAATAACTCAGCGTGCTTGATTACTATTTCTCTCTTTACCAGCGACAGCTCAGACCCACTATCAATTTATGCTACATATAAACAATTTCCTAACTTTAAATTAACAAACGGTAAACTACTTTTTCTTTCACTTCTGTCTTCTAATAACGAATGTACAAAACTTAAGCTACTAGTCGTACCCAAATCCACTAAACTTAAACCTATATCTAACTCTAAATTAACTAACTTATTTACATAATCGGAGTTTTTTTTAAACCCGATGGCTCCTCGTGAACCTGTGCAATTTCAATCAAGTTTTCGGATTCCCTGTTCCTGCCTGACGTCGTCATATGTCGGATACCTACATTACGCTGCTCTGGACTTTTATCTCTCTCCCTATTGTATCTTAATTGTTCGTTGTCGTTGTATCTACCCCCATAGTCCTGCTGTCCACGTTGAAAATCATGTCGCCGGTTAAATTGTCTCCCATCTCCCCAGTCATTTCTATGCCAGTTATTTGATCCCCTGAAATTTTCGTCTCTATGTACCCGTTGACCCCAGTTGTTCGTTCTCCCTTGATCTCCCTGATTTTGATTCCTGTTCCAGTTATTAAAACGGTAATTGTCCCCCTTGTTCTGGTTTCTGTTCCCATTGTGTTGAGGTGTCATGTGTCTCTCCCCGTGTCGTTGTTCCTGTCTTGGATTGTCATATCGGTTCCATGTTTTAAAATTTTCTTGTCGATTCCGGTTTCTCCCGGTGTTCCTACCTTCCCAATATCTATTGTTATTTTCAAATTCCCTGGCCATGTCATAATTCCGCATGATTTCTAAAAATTCTTTCAGTGTTTTAATGTTTTGAGTGGCCACCGCCCTAGCCACTTCAGCTTCCATATGTCTCGATAAAACTGTATCAACTCCTCTTCTCTAAATTTCGAGTCAAATGCTGCGCCTGATTGTAATTGTCAATGATGTAGTCCTCTCGTGACCCCATGCTAGTCGAATACTGTCCTGTTATCAATTTTGTCCGAATTTCTGTCTGTTTCGCGTTACCCCAATATTGTTCTTTGAAAAGAGTCTTAAATTGCTCGTATGTATTGTAACTTTTCCTGATGATGCTGTGCCATTTTTCAGCGTTTCCTTTTAAACTTGCCCCTATTATTTGTATGCGCACCCTCTCTGGTTCACCTTCCATTATCTCGTCCAACTTGTCTAAGTATAACATCGGCTGTTCGTAACGTCTTCCCTCAAATTTCGGTAAGATTTCTCGTCCAATTTTGAAATAGCCCTGGTCCATTGTCCCTAAACGTCCCCCTTCTAAACCTGTCACTTGTTCCCTAATTACCCTAACACTACCTTCAAGTACCCCAAATTTCTCATCTACCCTGTCTTTAAAACCAATTACATCAGCCCTTAATTCCCCTGAATCTCTAATTTTATCCTGAATCATTTCCATCACTTCCCTTTTTGAATTTTGAAGATTCTCCGTTTGTTTTAGATCGACTCCTACCAATTCACCCCTTAGCTCCGATAGACCTGTTACAAAATTTTCTTCGACGACCTTTACCCTGTCTTCCACGTCCATCCTTACTTCATCTCTCAGTGAACCCAAACTACTCTGTATTAGCGCATTTATCCCTCCGAATTTCATCTCAATCATTTCAAATCTTTCTCTCACTTCCACTCGTGAATTCTCATTTTTCTCTTCCATTTTCACAAATCTTGTCTCCATTTTCTCAAATCTTTCCCCCATTCTCTCAAAATTTTTCTTACCTTCCGCTTGTGAATTCTCATTTTTCTCTTCTAATTTCTCAAATCTTGTCTCCATTCTCTCAAAATTTCTTCTATTTTCCGCTTGTGAATTTTCATTTTTTTCCTCCTGTGAGTTCCTAAATTCTCTCAAAAACTGCATAATACCTAGCATGTCCCCCTCGTTCGATGTCTCTCTGACACCTCCAACCTGTCTTTCCTCCTCCGGCTGAATTACAACCACCTCCGGCTCCACATATTCTCTTCCTTCATCCCCTGCATCTCCTGCCGCTACAGTCTCCATCACCCGTTGCCCTCTCATAACCGTCTCGACACCATAAACCTTTCCTGACCTGGTGATCCCTTTCTCGTCTGACATGTTCTAAATAATGTTGTCTTTTTTTTAATGACCTTTTTCTTGCCCCACCAAAATACCAATGCTCCAAACCTGCAACTACGCTAATTCTCTCTCTCCAAAACACCACGCTTACAACACTGCTTATCAAGCCCCACCTGCTTTTTGTCCTACTGCAACCTATTACTCTTTAAATTGCCCCACGTTTGTTGGTCGCCAATATTATGTTATGTATGTTGATATTTTATGTGAATTGCTGCTTTAATATACGAGTAAAATAATAGGTGCAACCTGTAATATGGTGTTAGTCTGTAATTGATTAAAATAAAACTCTCTCAATTCAATTCTGCCACGGCTTTTTGAAACTCTTTCTCAGGGAAACTGTATCTAGTATTTTAACTCTGTAAGGAGAAGTAGGTTCTTTGTCCCCTTACAGGTATTGAAACACAAGCACCTAAAGCGTATACGATCAAAATCAAACTTAACCTCTAAGTCGTGCTTACGTATACCGATTAAACAAAGATTGATAAATCTGTTCTGCAATTATTTATTCTAGTTAACGTTTGAAATTTAATTTATTCAAAATTACTTAATATGAAGAGTAGATAATATTAACTTTTATACCTGTAACTCCGTTGAATGTGTCTGGTTGTACAGGATTGGAACAGGATACACAAAGTTGCCTCAAGCGCTTTCAGTGAGTACCTATTAAATAATATGTCTTAGTATAAAATACAATAATGTTTTTCCTCTAGTTTTAGGTTCTCTTATGGAACTACTTCAACCACTAATTGTTTTATTACTCTACAACTACGAACACCTTATACGTCACCAATTAACTGATCAGCTGCAACTCCTGAACCACAACAAAGGATGCCCCTATGGTGGTATATTTGAATTCCTTTTTTCTTTAACAAATTAATTTTCGTCGTTTCACTTTCACTTTCCTTTTAATAGATTAAATGAAATGCATGCACTTTAACATGTATATTTAAATTTTTCAAAATTTTCAGTACAAGCTCTTAGCAAAACAATTTTATCAAAGTACAAAAATTTATGTGTAAACTCTTTCAAAAATTTTATAATAATCCTCTCAAACAATTTTATAATTAATTCCTTTTAAACAATTATCACTATAACAACAACAACAAAAAAAACAAACTTATTTCTAGCCTACTAACTAATATAACATAAGGGGTGCATTCAACATATAAAACTTAATTCTACTTAACTACTATTTTAGAACAGTTTTGTTTTATTTTACATTTTATTTGACATTTCAAAAATTTTATATTGCTTTATAATTTAAATGTATTAAACATATTTCATTTTAGGTAACTCAAAATTATAATTGTCCTACAGTATCCTGCACAAATTACAATTGCTAAATTGAAGACAAAAACTATACACATTCAATCGAAGATGCATTAAATACCCTTCGTATATGCAAACAAATGAAAATGCTTGTTATAAGCCTCAAACGCTGTATAACTAGTACATAATATCCTATATATGTTTTCAACAAGTAACTATCCATCAATCTTTGTTAACCGTAGTGGTTTTAACTTTTAGTATAGCTTGATAAAATGGAAAATTTATGGTTTTATCAGTAGCACTAACGAACTACCTTTGTAGATCCTTTGATAAATGTCAAATGTCATAATATATATATATATATATATATATATATATATATATATATATTGCTGTAATAAGAGGTTGTTTAGGGGTGTATTGAGTAGCAAGGGTCGTGTGGTAACCATACATTGCGATAGGAAGCAGAAAACTGCATTTATTTAGCAGAAAATTAAGTAATTTATACATTATGTAAATAGCAAGCATTTAACACTCTGTATATAGACCATAATTAGCTTTAAACAATGCGAATAAGCATATCTTACAACAATAGTACTCGTATTTAGCAGGAAAATAGGTAATTCATACATTAGATAAAATAGCAAATATTTAACACTCTGTATATAGATCATAATTAATTTTAAGTAATGCAAACAAGAATATAATTCAACAAAAGTACGCGTATTGAGAGGAAAGGATAGTACATGTAATTAAACACGCGGTGAGAAGTGTTCTAATTAGTTATAAAACAAATGCGAAGATAAGAGATAAAACCTAACAAAGCTTTACGCAATTACGCAGAAACAATAAACATTTTGATAACAAAACGCAGTTTCAAAAATAAATAAACAAAAGTAGAATTGAAGTTACATCATTTATTTGTTCAATTATGGAAAAGGCGATATCTAAACAAAACAACGTATGGTGAAGATAGCGAACAATAAGGTATCAAGCAAACTCCATTACACGGAAAACCAAATATATTACATCAGAAAACACTTCAAGATGCAGAAAATACAAAAACCTTATTGGTTAAGATATCTACAAGACTTGTTGAAAACCCAGCCCATATGCAAGTGGGAACAGCCTATATTTAACACCGAGCAGTGACAAAACGGGGAAGTTTAAAGTCAAGCAGGGCAAAGCTGCGTCACTGCTAATCAGGAGGTCACGCGTAATTATAATAAAATATCAAGTACGTTATAGTGACATTAAAGTGCAACAATTATGAAGACTTCTTTTGCTGTTTAACGGCTTCAAATTCGAATGTTGATGATAAGAATACTAATTGATGGTATAACATTTCGAATGTGATGACAATAATTCAAATTTTGGTTGATACAATATTTCGAGTGGATAGATATTATAATTCAATTGTGTTGAAGATAATTCAAATGTGGGGATATTTTAAATGGATTAATATAATATTTCAAATCAGCGTCGACGATTTTGGTACAATTCTGGTACAATTTTGAGTTGCAAGAATCAATGCAAATAAAATAAAGAAGCACAAAGTAATTTATGGAAAACGAGGAATTCAACTAAACAAAGCAGTGATAGACGAATGAAGACAACAAAGGGCTGTTGATCTAGAACCCGAACAACCTGTAACAGGTCAGATCTAATTAGTTTTAAGATACTCCCTGTATGTTTGTTGTGGTTTGTTTAGTATTCTTCTTAATCTTCTTTGGGGATTAAACCACTCATAGTTTTTAAAATGATCTTTATTAACGTTTCGATCCATGACCTAGGATCGTTTTCAAAATTTTGAAAACGATCCTAGGTCATGGATCAAAACGTTAATAAAGATCATTTAAAAAACTATGAGTGGTTTAATCCCCAAAGAAGATTAAGAAGAATAGTTTTAAGATATTTTTTGTATTTAAATTTCAATACTGAATTTATTCAATTTATATAAACTTGTGATAAAGTCAAGAACAAACATTGCATACGTTAAACTTACGTAATATATTATAAAGAGGTCCAGAACGTTCCAGGTCTCTTTGGTAAAAAGAGGTAGTTTTTGGTGACTTTAGATTGATTTCAAAGCATATAAAGTTTGGGATAAATGATACATATGATATTGCTTGATTGAGGAGTGTACTTTAATATTTTTCAAAACTTGTAAATAATATTTCTTTTCATTATATGAAATTAATTGACTTCGTTTTATAATTCAAACAAATAGGTAATCATAAAGGAGTGAAGAAGAGAAAATTGATCATCGTAACGTTGTGCACTCTGTGTAGATTATAAAGGGCTAGCCGTGGCATAATAATAAAATTAGTAAGATTAGATTTGATTTGAGAACACAGAGCGGTGGAGTTAAGTGAAAACGTCATTACACCGAATACGGCGCTATCATATCAATATATATATATATATATATATATATATATATATATATATATATATTGTTCTGGTCTGAAGATGATTCCAAATGAGCCCCACGCTAGGCGTCGATGAACATGTTGTGGTTTGAATATTCCCGCCGTCGTTGAGAGACAATAAAAATGCTGTTGACTGAAAATGCCTAACGTTTAGCCTCAATAAACGTTTCTGTGGTCTGAAGATGATTTAAGTAAAAGTATTGCCCTAATTATCTTTGCTAGATGAGTTTAATTGAAACCACTAGAATCATCGTGACGTTTAAAATGAGTGTCGAACAACTGATTCCTGTAATTGATTTCCATTGGTTTTTATAGGATCGAGTTCTATAACGTCATACGTGAAAACATTCGTAGAATGCATGCTATGACGAAAGTAAAGTTGTAGGTCTGGAAAAGCAAAATATATTTTAAAACATCTAAGCAATTTATGCAACCAGCCATACGGTTACGAAAGATCAGTTGCCTAATTTTTTAGAAAAGTTTGGATGTTTGCATTATCATCGTTCCACGCTACGAGGAACGACTTAATTAGCAGATCTATTTTATTACCCGTAAAACTTGAGCGAGCTCGAACGCCTGCAAATAACAAAATAGAATTTCACAGAAAACGTACAGATAACAACTCCATTAACTATTTAATAATCATAAAGTTTTAATTTTTTGACGAATGACTATTGGAAATAACAAACAGCGGTTAAAATACGTTTCAGGGAATTGATAAGGCGAGCATCTAGCCTTTAGAAATTGTTTACGAACAGCAAACATTCAACAAATTTAAAAGCGGTTATAGGGTATATTCCACGTACTGAGGGACATTTTTATATAGGACGGTTTAATACGTATTTGTTTAGTTTGTATTACTTGAAAATAACATAAAAAAGGTTTAAGTTAGCGTTTTCAATTAAAGTAGTTGAAATTTAATGCAGAATTGCTCTTTTTCAAAAGCTCCCGTAACAAGTTTGTTAAATTAGACATTGATGAAATTATATAACGCTTACTATCATTGTGCTCGTGTGTATAAAACCTACCTATTGAAATTTAATTTAAAAAGGTTGAGAACGTGATGCAATAATTATAATTGAATAGTTAATATTATGACAAATCAAAATTGAATTGATTTATGTAATTTAAAAATTTGGAGTTCGTATCTGTTTACAGGAACAATATTGTGATGCTTGTGATTAAATAGATTTAAGCGACGCAGTGAGACTTCTCCCGCACCACTGTAGTTAATAGATGCACCTTTAATTTGTTACGAGATTTCTGTCCTTACTGGGCAATTCAAAATTTAACAGTCAAATGAATTTTTCACCCATAACATCATTCAACAGACGTTTTATTGGCGTCATGTCACCGTAATTATTCTTTTAGAGTATGTGCGAATTCTAAATATACGTAGTGCAGTAGACTTAATCTTAATGGATTAAAACAATAAACGATATAGTTGAAGGGTTAACTGAAAAGAATGATATAAATACGAAGAAGTATCTAGAAGTAACGTAAAATAAACAAGCAAATATACGTGTGCTGCAAGTAACCAAATGCATGTGAAGTATGATATTTCTTCATCTCACATAATGTTGATGTAGTTAAAATTACATTAAAAACATCATAAGGGCAATTTCTTTGGCTTACATATGGTTTTCAGGTTAGAATAATTTTTCAGTGTTAGTTTATTTTAACTACTGTGGTGAAATCCTACAAACGCATTGAGAACCTACCTTATAACACACCATTTCTCCAATGACAGTCTAAACTGCAAACAGATTGTCTCCATCCTTGTACCTCTAATTACTAGATGTCTCCAGTGCCATTCGCGTTAAACAAAAATCCACAGTAAAATAAAATTACAGCTAATTGGTACTTTCATCTAAATTAACAAAATTACGGTTAACTATCTGTATATTTCGCATAGAAATTATGAAACAACCAGTAATATACCGGCAATAAAAAATATTAACGTACCTATAGCAGACTTTTTATTCAACCATAAATAATGCTTTAATTATATTAATTTAGACTTTGTGCAAGTTTAGGCCATTAGCAAAGGTTTGGAAGCCGTTGTACGGATTAGCTTTACGAATGGGAGAAGTTTATTAACATTTCAACTGCTCCATTCCGAGGAAACTCTGTGTTTATTCGAAATGCTGATAATGTAACTGAAATTTATAAACAATAGAGTGGCACATCGCGACTGCAAATCTGCCTATTATACAATTGAAAAGTGCAATTTTATATCTACGTCTCTAGCCAGCAACATTCTGCAAATCCTGCATTCTTAATCATATTTACATAAACGATATGTATTTGCATTTCAAATTCGCTATAAAAAGATTTAAACCACCTCGAGCGTTGTAAATGAAAGGAAGCTGCGACAAGCGCGCATAGCTTATGCAGTTTTTATTACCATAGTCCTAATCCATTCCTGCATTATCCAACCCTTGTATTTACTGTAACTTATAATATCGCCACCCGAGATGGTTTATAGCAGTGCCAAACAGCTTTCATCAGCTCAATTCATCTACAGTACAAAATAAACCTTTCAAATATTTGAACTTTCACTATTTGAAAAGGAAGTTACTGTTTTATCAATTGTAAAATAAATGTTTTTGATCGCGATTAATTTGTATATTGGCAGCAGTTTGAAAAAATGGCAACTTAAGAGTGCCATCTATAGAAATAATGGTGATTGAAATGCAGTGATTGGCAGTATTAAATCAGATTAGATAAAAAGGTATGGACAGGGGGAAAAATATAACAGGAGACAGATTTATCCGAATTTGCAAAAAATTGCGTTGAAGTACGAAATAATTTTTACCATAAAATAAAACGAGAAAAGTGGACATTATAAGTTAATATTAGATGTACCGAAACTGGAAGACCACAGCAAAAATATAGGTAATGGAGATCTACATTTGAAAAGTTTGACTAAACGTATTTCTAAAAGTTGTAACGCATCGGCGTTACGTTAAATAGAAATCGGGCGCGAAAAGCGGTAAATTAACCTTAAACGGACAAATTAATAATGATGCACTGTAACATGTCATTTGGTCAAGGGCTAGCCATGTTACAACGTGTTTCACACTTAATAAAATACTCGTATTTTTCTTACTCTAAAGACACATTTTATTACCACTTGGAATTAAGTTTCATTCCGAATATATTCACGTTTACTCTAGAAAATAAAGCTAGACACAAAGATTATTATATTTATTCACAGGAAACCGAGGAGATTAGATTGTATAATATTTTTGCAAAGATTATAGATGAGTACCGTATAGGGGAGATAGATGAACAGATTAAGGGGTAATTAATTGATTTGTTTAATGAATTTGTAGGGGTGTTTAATAGGGAGCCTAGGTTTGTGAAACGATGCACCACAAGTTGAGGATTTTTTAAATTGTGCCGAGTTTGGTAACGAGTACATGTCCCATCACGTTAATGAAGAAAATACTAGCAAGATCATGGAGAGTTGAAGGAAAAGTGGAAGATATTACAGAGTTGCTCGGCAAAGCAAGACATTATAATTTAATTAAGGACCGCTATGCTTGCGGCCACGTCCCCATTGCTCCACCCGAAGGTACTACACTGGGTTCAAACGCGAAAATATAAACGTGCTCCTAATTATTCTAACTTCAAAATTAACACATCTTAAATAAAAATCTAACAATTGAAAAAACACTTAAAATAGGGTTTGATTGATGGTATCCCTAGCGTTGATTTGGAGTGTGCCCGATCAACAAGACACAAACAAAATGAATGGGAAGGGATCCGTAATGATGGATTGCAGCTGACAGCTCTGCTTACCGGCGCGACCTAAAGGGTCAACTTAAAACTATCCAAATCTAGCTAGTTAATTTAAAATGGATTCAAATTTTCTAAGAATACGCCAAATATTAATATTAAATCCAGCTATTTTACCTGCTCTATAAATTTACAAATTTGTCTTTCCTGGTCTAAGTAATTTGTTAGCCTAAATCCGTCCCTAGCTTTCCCTATTATTCCCTAACTGATTTATATTGTAATTACAATCTTCTCAGACAATCTTCCTTCCTATATATAAGCTGCCACCAAAAAATGGCGGCAGAACATCAAACAAATAATATCAAACCACAAACAATAAAAGCAGGCAAAAATATAAATATAAAAATAAATATAAATATTTATGTAAATATATAACTAAACATCTATAAGCATTAAGTGTTGAGCAGTGCATAAGTTCTTATTTCCATACGAAGATCTTTATCGAGTGAGAAGAATTTTTGCAGAAGGGAATACATACGAACTAGAGAATGACAGGGGTGAATGTCGGGGATGTTTTCATATAGAAAGTTAGTATCCATATATTTCCATGTGGAAAATAAATTATAACAAGAATAAAATTAACATTGTAAATAATATTAACAAGCTTAAAACTCAATATACAGAAACTAACACTTAACCATACATAAAGTAAAATTAAAACTAAGATTATATAGTGATTTTAAATAAAAATTTTAAAATTTACCAAAAAATTAAAAGAATTACTTATATCTACGAAGCAATTTTTCATTTTTATTTAAAATCAGTGGGGCCTATATGATGTAAAAGGGGGATACAGCATAGTATCTTCTGCGTGTAATGCACAATAATTAATGAATATCTACGATATTTTGTTCATAACCACTAATACACAATTATTTGTTTACTTTTTACCCTTTTACTCATTTTACTCCAAAACTAGCAGAGCCATCATAGCAGCCCCTCCAGGTCTCTTGTTTGCATATATTGACTATATGTAATTACGTGTTATGTATCTAAATAATTTGTATTAGCATTAGTTTTCTGGATGATTATGAAGTCATGTTATTTTATTAAGGTAGTGCATACATTGTCTTATCATTAAAACCCGTAAGGATTTCAAAAAAAGCAGTATGTATTGCAATGATCCCCCCTACTAGGAGCTACGGTCACGTTTACCTGCTTTGAAAGGGTTATTCTGCAGCAATCTTAGCAGCGAGAGGTTCATCAATGTACAGTTTTCAATGAACATAATGTAGTTGCTCAATGCGAGTAGAGAATAATTTCTTATCCCTCTATTTGATACAACAGTATCTGAAAGCAGTTCTGACGGTGATTGGAAAAAGTTAATGATTCAGTTTTTATGATATAATTGAGAAGTAGAGGAAAATCAAAAATCCTGGGCCCTTATTTCTTCCAGCATCCTCATTTCCTCACACATCTTACATGTAAATTCCCATAAGGAGGATCTGATGAGGAGGGATTTCCTCCTTGCTTTCCTCGTTGTTTGAGCACCCCAACATCAACCATTTTGATTACGTCACACTCGCCTTCTTTAAACCCGCCAGATAAATCTTTCTCCACATTTCCACCCACGAGCTAAATCTATCTTGTTTTGTATCAGTTAATATCAGATTTTTCTCAGCTACCTGAATTTCTAGGAGCTTTTCAGATTGCATCATCTCCCAGGGAGCTACCCTCATTTTAAGATTTTTTTACCAGCAGCGATTTTTGACCATCCTTATAAATTTTTTTAGCCATGCAATACAACATATTAGTCTAGAATTTTACGCAGAATCTGAATCTGTAAATAGATTTAAAATCCGATCACTCCTTACCGTTTTACACACATACCCTCTAGCAAACATCCACCCGATCCAACACTTGGGGCGTTTTTCTTTAGGGTATGATACATAAGTTACCAACCCGAAATTTTTTCAAAACTAAACTGCAGGAACACGAATACTAACAACACCATGCGCGACAACTACAAACTTTTCCTTAGCGTCTTAAGATTTCCAAGAATTTTTAACATAACTTTTTCCACACTTCATTTATATTCTTTTCTATTCACCCGTCTTATATCTAGATCCATGCTAAATTATAACTTTCCTGCAACTTAAACCTAAAAGAAAATCCAAAGACCATTCTTAAAACTTTTTATTACAGACAATTTTTAACTAATACAGTTTAAATTTTGTAAATCACATTTCTAAATACATATTCACAATTTTTATTCTTAGCTTAGAACTTTTCACATCGGCTTATACTTATTAATATTTATCTCTAAGTAGAGCACCTTTTCCAAAGACCAGCCGGACCCACGTGTTTCAAATTCCTTTGATTTTGTTCTCATGGTTTCGCTTAAGACCTCGTACATATTTTCCAGACTACTTGTGTTAAAGGATTTCACATCGGTTGTCTCTTCTCCTATTTTTGTGTAGATGCCGTAAAGTTCGCAATTAACTTTTACTGCTGTATGTTGTGTTCTTTTTTATTAATTAATCGAATAAACCGCCCTTTCTGCTTCCAAAGAAACTCGGACACTCCATCGTCGACACTGGCGTACTTTATGCAATAGCTAGCCATACGGTCGTTAAACGCTGTGCTAACCATTTCTACACCATCTTCGCCAGTAGCGGTAACTGTTGCATTCTTATGTCTGTTGCTCTTCAAGTTTGCGGCATACGTAGTCTTTTCCACCTCGAAATCGCATACTTTACACAGAATTTGTGGTTGTTTCGTACAAGACCCTTTAACAGCTGGCGGAGCTGAACGTTTACGGCTTAATGACATACCGTGCTGTTTTTCCTTGTGCCGCAGTAAGTTGGCCATTCTCGTAAAAGCGATACCGCAAGACCCACAGTTTAAGTACTTTGCTGCTGACGGATGTATAAGCTTAACACTGGACGATGTTACACCACGACATTTGTTCTGGTGCCGTTTGAGAGCATTTTTCCAGGCATAGGAAGGACCACAAGAGTTGCAATTAAAAATATTTTCGGATGGCATTTTTCTTCGACCAGCTTCCATGGATAGCACCATATACATTTTGGAAACAATCGAAGATTGCCGAAGACACTCGAAGAGCGCACAAGCGCGGTCACTAAACCAATTAGCATTAATACCAAAGTATTCCGTACTGTCGTAGGTTGCTCATTTCCTAGAACCAAATCTTCTGCATAGCGGTCGGTAGCACGTAACTATTTCTAGAGCTGGCAAGTACTCGATACCACCCAAATAGAGAGTTAGATGCTCGGTGTCTGTTAACTTCCGCTTCCTTCGTAAAAGGTACAAAAACTTGGTCAATCATCCGTCTAACTTATACTTCGACCAGCTCCCATTCTTGTAATTTCCAAATATTTTTCAAACGACAATGGTCTCAGAATTTTTAAACCTCCGAGGAAGCTATAAATCATGATCAATTACACGTTCGAGCTACCCGTAAACTAACATATTTTATAGTAACAGTGCGCCGTATAATATATGCATACCCCTTCTCTGCGCTACTGCTATTCTTGTAGTTGGTTGAAAAAATTATTCGCCTTTTTTACTGCTAGGACCGCTGCAAAACATCATTTTATACTTTTTTTTTATAAGTATAGCACATCGCGCACTTTTTTGCCTCATAATTAAATTTTGCTCATGTAGGCTTTTACACTTTCGCATATTTAAACATCTAATACGATCGCTTAACCACTTTCGTTTATTCTAACGGGAACCGCCACACATTCCGCCGCGCCGGTCTTTTTGAATCCAACGATCCAATGGGCTTCCACACACTAACACCTAACGTATCTTTCCTACTATTTGTTAAACAAAAACAACCGGCATCGCCATGTCCATATGTAGACGTAAGCAGATGTTTGTGGGTGTGTACTGGAATATGTAACCATATACATTAATCAGTCTAAGCTATTTTATTTAGTCCAAGAAAACTACTATTTATTCTAAACCACAATTAATAATCACCTTTATAGGTTTAACATTTTTACCACTTCCCAATGGCTGGTGCTACGTACATGGAAACTTTAATTTCTTATTGGAGAGAATCCTTTTTCTCCCACTCACTGTTACGTAGTTGCATGTCCGAGCAAGGAGTGGAGCAAGGAGGGAACAAGGAGGAAATCCATCCTCCTCAGATCCTCCTTATGGAAATTTACATGTAAAATGTGTGAGGAAATGAGGATGCTGGAGGAAATGAAGGTCCAGGATTCTTGATTTTCCTCTACTATGAGAATGCTACTTATCTACGATTTTATTAATTTTGTTTAAGTTTGAATTCATTGAATATGCTGTTCCATTGGCAGTAATAATGATGTGATTGTAATTGAGTATGCTCATCTTGAAAACCTTTTATAAAAACCTACGCGGTGTGTTTATATGGGAAATGCTAAATTCGTATCTCAGATAAACGCGTTTAAACGTCTAATAAGGATCTAGCTGGATGAAGGTGTTTATTATCATTCAGTTCACACCTTAAATTCGATTCATGTTAGCAAAAACCCCTCTATTAGGAATAAAATCAAGCAGGTGGAAGATGAAAATGGAATTCAAGTTGCCGCAGTACTTTCGATGCACCTCGTTGGAAATGTAAATTGGATAGTGCAGCTGAGCGCATTGCACATGCAGTAATTTTCCTTGCCTCAACAACACTTTTTAGATTAGATTTATAGATAGCATATTTTGTGCTTTGGCTTATGTATAGTAGAAATTTATTATACACTTTGCTGCTGGAGAATAATAAATACCTTACCCAAACATCTTTTTTCATAAAAAATTTTTAATCTTGAAAGCAGTCCTTCCAATCATTGCCTCCAAATCAATTGTAATTCACTTTGATCTTTATCATACGGTTTGACGTTACAATGTACATAAAGTTTGATTAATAAAAAAAGGCGTTATTTTTAGAAAGTGCAATCTGCATTAATATATTCCGGATTTAGTGCATTAGACATTCTTTTGAGTGACCAATTGGTCGTATTTTACTGTCTTCACAAATTTTCAGGAATTTTTCTTTAGTTTTCTTTATTATTATTAACTAGGAATTTTGACTAAACCTTCTTTTTTAGGATGGTTATATTTCATTTAATAACATTCCCTGGTTAGAGAACATTTGTTATAGTTCTGCTCTGCTATAATAGATGCGTAGGAGTATGCAACCAACCATACCCATAACTAACAATAAGCACGAGCATGCAAATAAATAGCTTACACGCTTAAAACACCCTTCATCAATAATGGACTCGCCCAATACAGATATAACTGTCCAAATGTACAATACAAATTAATCTCGGTATAAAACGAGTTCCAAACGTTAAAGCAAATCGTTTCTTGTTGTTCTCTCTTAAAGAAAGTCACCAAACCTTTTAGAGGGAACGTAAGAATAGTGTAGGATGGAAGTCACCAAGCTCCTCGAGCATTAGGGTGTTCCTCATGACTATCTTGTGGTGACCACCAAATCTAAAGGAGATAATATGAAGTAAACCCTCACAACGCTAAACGATTTTGGCATAACTTAGATCGATCCACCGCCGAGACTATTAGGACCACCTTGTAGAGCACGATTGGGAACATTCCCAAATCAGCCTGCTTCAATTTCTATCAATTAAGGAAGTGACCGTACGCCAGCGTCAGTCCACCAACCCCTAGGTATCGAAGCTTTGGAAATCAGATTGCAATCACCGTCACGAAGTGCAGCATTGAATTCAATGTAACCCACGTCAGGGTTACTTACAAGGATGGACATCATCTTCACCTACACGAACCCAGATTTCAGGTCTGTATCGTGAAGTCGCAACATTTAATTCTTCAACATAGGAACGCGTTCCGAATTTTACAAACTAAAGCGTTTTCAGTTTCAGGGTAAGCGACACTTGCAGTAAATCACACACACAAAAACATTTGCACATATTTCTTTGTGCTTTCATGACTTTGATGTTGATGTATAACAAGATCATATCAATATTTCAACTTGAAAATGAACGTTATCTCTGTTGCTACGAAACATTAACAAAGTGAATACTGCCTGTATGTTTGTTGTGGTTTGTTTTGTATTTTTTTTTTAATTTTTCTTGGGTATTCAACCACTCAGTTTTTAAAAATGTCTTTATTTACGTTTCCATCCATGACCTAGGATCGTTGACAAAATAATAAAAAAATAATAAAAATTTTTAGATTTGAGATTTATAACACAAATTGAAGGATCGAAACGTAAATAAAGACAATTTTAAAAACTCTGAGTGATTTAATACTCAAGAAAAATGAAGAAAAATTAACAGAGTGAACCCAGACAATCGGAACACCGCAGATTGTATAATAGAATTACTTGTACAAAGAAATAACATTGCAAGTATTCAATTATAAAACATTTGTGCGCGAAAAATTACGTCATTCGAATGATGACATTTCAACAGTCACACGTTCGAAGCCATGTTCGGAAATTTGCTTTCACGCTTTCGATTATTTCCTTTGTAATACGTTAGGTTTGATGTGTTAGGGTGCACAACTATCTTTTGATCAAATGTGCTTTAAGATTTAGATAAGCCTCACAAATGAAAATCATACAGAAAAAGACTAAGTGAGCGTGGAAGACAGTAGATAGTATCTAAGTGAGAAATGGCCCAACCACGGAAAAACCATAAAATTGCAAACATGGAAGCACTGACAGTAGGGGCAGTGGGTCTATTTTGCTGGAACTATACAGATTTCCTGTTGATCGTTTGACTTAAATGCTCCAGGGTGGGAAAAATGTTGATCATTCTTACATATCGAACAAAATTATCGGTTATAGTGTTTTTATCTTTTCCAAAGAAAAATTGATGATTATCCCACATTTTCCTATGGCATACCAAACAGTCATTATTGAAATGCGCAACGGTCTCTGATGCAACTTATGAGGATTTTCGACAGTTTAGTATTGATAATTCTGTTAATTTGCGGCCAATATAGACAAACATTATTCAACAAGAGCTTACGCGCAATGATTTGGAACGAAAACATTTTTCCACACTTAAATGCACTCGCACAAAAGACCACGGCACTCAGCCACCAACTTTATCTTAACGGATAAAGGACACAAACAAAACTACCCGGACAGAGAGAAAAAAGTACCACCTCTCCTCGTACCGAGGCTCTGCCTCGTAGGCCGGAAACCGATCTCCTGGAGTTCCGAGAGCTCTGCTCTTGATGACCAGAAGCAACAAGATCAAAGCATCAACCTGACTTTGAAACAATTTAACTCCCTAATATGTAGACTTTGCATGCTCCTACATATTAGCAACCCCGTCTCTAACAAATAATGAGTAACAGTAGTAGTAGAAGTTAATCTTAAGTAGTAGAATATGGAACTTCTTTTCTTTTTACTAACGCTAAATTTTAAGAACCAACTTGAGGCAAATAATACAACAACAAATCCTTTCCTCTGAAAGAACCTAGCAAAACTTTATGCTCTTTTCTTTAAACATGCTTTAATACTATTCATCAGCAATTTTGACCCACAACCAAACTTTTGTTACATTAAATGACGAAAGGTTCTAAGAATGCAAGGTTAATTTAACATTTAGCTAATCACTACTTGGGAGATAGCAATACAATATTATATTGTAGATAGGTATGCAATTATCATAATGTTTATGACGTACTATTACATCTGCCAAACAAATATGACCAATCTAACAGAATGTCTGGTCCTTTTACAATCTTAAACATGTCCTCTGTTCACAAACAATGAACGTCTCTTATCTTCTTAGCGCTTATCTTGTGTCAAGACAAAAGTCTAACCTTAAATTTCGTTACCAACACAACATAATTTTCTACAGCATGCTTTCCACAGCATAGCAATGAATAATTTAAATTCTGTATATGTTCTTTCTAATAATGCAGTATCAGATAAAACACATTAATTCGAATTCGTAACGACTGTTTCCTTCCATAAATCTGCTTTCAATAACTTTCATACCATGTTTCTGCTGGGTGCATTAACTTGTTTCTGTGCTAATGAACATCACTCAATGCACTAGGTTATTCGTCTGTTTGCGGGCATCTCAATCCTGTACCACATCTTTTCACTTTAACAAACGGTCGTCGAATTAAATCGAAAGATGCTTTCCGAAAGTAAGGGAGAATTTGAAATACATGTGGCACTATGAATTAGAGAGGTGTTTATAAAAGGTAACTGAATTATAATATGAGTTTATTATAAACCATTCCAGCGGATACTTAATGTAAAAATTAATACATAAAAACATGTATATGTATTAAAATAGATGGTAAATGTAAATAGCTAGTAGTGAAAGCTATATATTTATAAGTAAATACAAGTTTTTAAAAAGAATGTGTACTACTTTGTTGAGAATTTTTAGGTCTTGACTATGAGTTGATCAAAGCTTAAATCAATTGCAAATTCGGACTTGTACGAAAATTTGAGCCTATCGAATGCTTTAACGCCACGAAACGGCTTATATATAGAAAAGTATGCGTTTAGGGGTTGTAAATCTTATATTAAATGCAATGTCGGATTGGGATTTCCAACAAAATTTGGTTCTGATTGAACTCCATAAAGGTCAAAAATTAAAAAGTTGAGAATACCAAAGTTGTACTTAATCGATTAAGCGCCGAGAGGTATCTTGAAAATTTTAAGGTTGGGTTACCGATTTTTTAGGACTGAACGGTATTAACAAATAATAGCATTTGAGCATCAAGAACATAAACTAGACTCTTTACTGTTATTCAAATATGCAAGAGGACACTTTCAATACATATAGATGAGCAATTTTGTAAACTGCAGTTAGTTTTGAGTTTATATATGTGTTGTATAAGCTATTGTGACAGTTCAATCAGATGGCGGTAGTGTGAGGCGCTGAGACATTATAGTATTGTGGGTTGCCTAACATAAGTTAGATGGCTAAGGTGGGTTGCATACATTTTGGTGGTGGCAGCACAAAGCTTAACCGTATTGTGGGTTGCTTACCCTAAACTTGACGTGTAAGGTGAGTTGCAAATATTCAGGTGGCGGTAGATCTTGTGGCTGTGACGCTGTCCCAGAACATGCTTATTCTCCAACTGACCCCAAAATTAATTTCAAAAATCAAAGGCAGCACTTGGAGTTGTTCAAAACGAAAATCAAATTTTTAGGCAAGTCCTAAGAAACATATACGTCGTTCAATCGTGTGAATTCAAGATCAAGCACGACATTTTGCACAACTATTGTTGCATTGAGCAACCTCTAAAAGTTTGATCCCATAGTTTTGAATCACCCTAAATATGGGAGTAAATGAGTTTGGACAATCTTTCATGAATGATTCTGTTGCTTTTACAATTTTGTTTAAAGAAATCTCGTTTTTTTTAAATATTCGGTATAATAATCTTCAGACAATAAAGATACTACTGTAGCAATACAGTCGCTTGTTTAAAATGACCAATCTATTTCCTTTGTAAGCTTTTAAATAGTAATTTTTAGTCGAAGTTCCTTAATAATTAAATGATCATTTTGCTTGTTCTAAAACTTTTCTGGCACAATGGTGCAAGCTTTTTGAAAGCTCAATATTGAATGCGTTTCTAATGGAATTTGTTTGTTTATCGTTTGATTTTGCAATAAAGTTTCCAATGCCGGAATTTATACATTCTAAGGGGATTTTTGAATGCTGTTACGTTAAATTTTCGAAATCGATTGATTTCTGCCCGCTGTATATAAATTTTAATTTCCTAACTACTTTGTTTTATCTCCTTTTAATAAAGGCCTCCTAAAGTTTCTTACCTAAACGACTTTATCTTTTTATGCTATTTTAAACCATACGAAGTGTCATTGAACAAGTTCAATTGAAATGAATACTTATGTAAAACGTACTATAACATTTCCTCAAGTACTTATTATATAATATTTTGCTTCGTTAGTCGCATTATAAATTCGTTAAAATTAGCAAATAGCTGCTGTCGTTCAACAGCTTTTAATAGGTTCATTAGAAGACTAGAAACTTCGCTTTATAAATTTGTTGAAGTACGTTTTAAAGAACCTGCACTGTAAAAATATATAAAGGTCCGAATGGTCCTGACCAATCCTATTTTGTTATCATACAAGTGTTGAGCTTGCTCATGTCTACGAGCAATAAACGGTCCCCTAATCAATTTATTCTAGGTGTTGTAGTTCGATACAATATATCGTTATTGTTTCTTTAACAAATAGGCAAACCGTTGTACATTTCACTCAAAATGCTGTAAAAAGGGTTGCAAACTTACCTGACCATTTAAATAGATTGAGTTTTCTTATGCGAAGAACAAAGTTCAGTGAAAGTCATTATAGTACATAAAGGCATTCTGCTTGCGTTAATTAGCTATTATTATAAGAATATTTTGCAGCTGCTGGTTGGAAAATATTTAACAGGTGGTGTTCAGAGAATATTTAATATTATATCGCTGAGAATTGTTTTGAAAAAGACGCAAACACGTTGTTGTCAATCCCTATAAATACAGCCTAAGCTATGAAAGAGGTGATTCTATACAACGTCCTTTTACCGAAAGAATATGCTGTAGGTCGTGGTGCTAAGATGGTTTGTTTTACTTAGTGTTAGTCTAGCTAAATTGTTTCATCCAGTATCCAGTCCGTGGATAAGTGCAGCAAGTACTTCCAAATCCTTTACGATAGTACCAGAGGCAAACAACTTGTTTTAAAGCACATTTATTCTGCTTTCTTTTTTTTTATGCTGCTGTAAAAGATACACTTCTTTGGCTGGTTGTTAAACACGTAAGGCCGTAGTATTTCTCACTCGTGGTAGCACAACAAATTACAGACTGCGTGTTACAAATTTACTTTCACAGTGCACAGACGATTATGTAATTATTTTTGCAAGTCACAATTATAAACTGAAGCTCACGTTAGAGCACATTTTACTGTTTCATTTTTTAAAAGAATTAATGGTAACATCAACAGCTTGTTTAGCAAATTATAAGCTAGAGTACGGTAACACTTGGTTTATTTTAGTTAGAGGTACGTTATTTTTTAAGAAGTGCATTTCACAGGGCAGGTAAAATTACTGCATTTATTATTGTATATATTTAGGGTTGGAAATATTATATAAGTATATATGTTATTCAGATTTTAAGATTTTACATATATATGGGTTTGAATGGGTATTACGATGTTGTGTTATATGCAAAGTGATGCTTTTGTTTGTATTATGTTATAACAGGACGACTACATAAATGTCCGACTTGGTCTCTGTAAATATTCCTTTTTATACCATGTTTAACTATCGGTTTGTAAATAAATTTCTTGTTGAGGTTTTCCATTTTTTTTATGACCCACCGCACTCTACGACGTTTTGAGCTCGCGCGGAATCCAATTCTTTAGGATTTATTCTACCTCTTAGTTTTGTAGCGGTATTCAGTGTGGGCGATTTTTCTTTACAAACTTTACTACTTTCTTTATTGTCTGCACGGAATAACGTAATAATGTCTATCTCGAATTTTATGCTTAGACCAAGGAAGGTTAATTCGTTACTCTTAAAAAAACTTAAAGATTCATAAGCTGCGATTATTCCATTAGAGTGACGCAATTTACTGTATTTTGAGGGGTTAATTCGGTTTATCTAAAAGATCGTTTAACTTATGGTTGTTAACTTGTAATGAATTCTCTGGAAATTACGCAATTCTTGACAATTGGATTCGGAGAAATTGTGCTTCAATAGAAGACTTACATATAATTCATTTCTAAATTTAACCGTTCGCTTCTATCAGTTTTGTTATTGGCAATTTGTAAAAAGAAAACAACCTATGGCCGGTTTTACTGTTTCTGCAGTTCTTCAGATTAATCTATTTTTCGCTTCACAAAACGCCAACAAACCTGTGCAACCATAATATTCAGATTTAAATACGAAATGTACAATTTCCAAAAAACCAACTTGCGAAATTCAACAACGATTGATATATGCTACACTCTTTGAAAGTACTAACGTAACTGCTATCGAGTTTGAAACACAAAACGAATTCTATTTCAATTTCGTTTATTGCTAAAAACTGCAAAATCGGTCATTGATTATTGTCTTTTATAAGTTGTCAAGAAATAAAACTGATGTGGAATCATTTTCAGTTCCGAAATCGATGACATAGCCATCAACCTGGCTCTTAGGTAGTATTTTCATAGAAAAACACCTACAAAATTCGTTGTTGAATTTGGCTAGATGACGCTTTGGAAATTGTCGACTTTTGATTTAACTTTTGCAGAATTGATTATTGTATTATTACGTTTACAATTACTAATAACTTTGACAATAATAAAATTTGGAAAAACATATTTTGCTTTACTGTTCTTTAGAAATATTGTGCATGCTTTAACTATAGTAATTCTAAGAAACAAATTATGATAACTATTAGATTTCGAAGATTGAAAATAATAACTAAGTGATAAATGAGATCTTTGAGGCAAAATACAAAAATATTGTAAAACCCATAACCCACAAAATTGATTAAAAACATAATTACGTATTTTGATCACCTATAACGCGTTTGCGTTATTCTAGCTATAAATCAGATAGGGAAGAAAACATTTAATTTTAAATGGACAGAATGAAGATGCACACAACCTCTATATTAAGATTATATGAACAATAAACGTTAATTAAGTATGACATTTCAAAATTTTGTTTCTGTAAAGGTAATTCAGATAATAAGGTATAACATTATGCTTTTAAATGCATTGTAAACGCAACAATCCAGGACGATGACCTATTTTAGAACCGCAAATGAAAACAAATCTAAATGTGACAAGACGCAACGTTACGTAGGCGTTTCTCATAGAAAGAAAAATTATACATAGATATCAGTCGTACAATAACCTGGTGTTTACGTACAGTGTTACAGCGTGAGGGCAAAATTGGTAGAAAGGAAAATTAAATGCAACAACTAGACTTCACAAGAAGGAAAAGAGTTTAAAGACGATAGTACAAATGTAACCACGATAAAAACTAAGTCACGCGGAGTTGAAAATGTGCTCTACTCGACTGTGGTGTGTTTGACTTGCTGTGCTGCAGTAAAATCACTTTCACGCATTTGTGGATTTTATTGTC
Source organism: Platerodrilus igneus (assembly GCA_036346225.1). Taxonomy (NCBI): domain Eukaryota; kingdom Metazoa; phylum Arthropoda; class Insecta; order Coleoptera; family Lycidae; genus Platerodrilus; species Platerodrilus igneus. The sequence continues at coordinate 143,487 of JARFIW010001151.1, read as the reverse complement.
GTGCCGGTGGAATAAAAATCCATAACGTAAATTTGAAAGAGCAAATAAACGTAGACGTTAAAGCTTGCGAGTTTATCCGTCCATAAATGGGACATTGTTATCGCTTTACGTGAGTTGGGGATCTAGTAGGAATGTGAACCATTAATGTTTCTGGACGTCCTTATTCAGGCGTAATAAAATAAACTGTCAGAAATAAACCTTTTAAATGCTATAGAAATAAGTTATTACCACATTGAGATGCGTATTATAGATAGCATCCCTTTATTCATAGGAGGTTGTCACAATGTTACAGCAATTGTTTGTTGAACTATTTAAATAGTGATGGGCTAGCACTAGAGCTTGATTAGTTTTAGGATGTTGGAGTAGAAAATTGCAATTAGAACATTTTTTGAATAATACATTAAGGTGTGTTTGATAATTTTTAAGGTGGATCTTATATGTGGTGTAGTGTCAGTTAAGAAGTGAACAACAAGTCGACATTTTTAAGGGACTGGAATAAGGGTAGGGAAAGCTGTATTGACCGACAATTTTGTTTTACTACTAAGATAACCTGTCCAGAGATAAGATTTAGAATGTAACCACTAACATTCATAAAACCAAGAAAATCGTAATACGTGGTCAGTTTGATTTTAGGAAACAAGTTTTTTCTTTTAAAGAAAAGTATTTGTATTGGTACGGTAGTTATTTAATTCCAATGAAGGCTAAGGGTAGGTTGAATTTTATTTGTACTTTTTGATGAACTAGGTAAAAGTAGACGAAATTTCTGAAAGGGTAGCCAGCTATCTCAGCGATGAAACAGTATTTGGGGATAGACTATTTTACTATTTTTTATAATTTGACCAAAATTTAATAAGTATTTTTAAGGTGTAGCAAAATAAGGTAAAGTATAATGTGATAAACTTAAGAAACTCAAAAGCAAAGGATACCTATTCGGAATAACCATTTTCTGGGTGAGGAAAATATCAAAAGAATTTTTGATACAAGAGGGTTTGGAGCCCATTAATTATGACAATAAGAAAACGCCTTTCACGGAAAGTGTTAGTGTAACGTAGTTTCGTATTTCAACTAGTTCAACTGTATATTTTATTTTGATTATTTTTTCCATGGGAACCCACTTCCTCACCACTGTAGTTAGGTACACTCTGAAATTGTTACGGGGTACCCGCCCCATCAGCAAAAATCTAAATTTATAACGTAACGTCTCTTTTATTCGTCACACATTAAATGAGCACCATCGTTATAAAATTTAACACAGAAAAAAGTTACGTAAAAAATTTCCGAGGTTATCTTCCCCACCACGTCGTTGACGAAAACATTTGTACTTTTAAAGTTATCGGTTATATTTTAATATATGGAGATCTTTTTAACATCAGAGTTAATTAAGATACTTTAAACGTCCATTTGATCCTTATATAAACACGTTTAAATTTCGCGGCGTGGTACAATATTTAAAATACAAAATTATGAAAAGGTAAAATGATTCCTCTCACTTTTTAACCGAGCCGCAGCTATTCATGACTTCAAGGTGCAGGTAAAAGTATCGACTTCACTACCGGGAAAGCTAACACATTCCCACTTGCGTTGGGAATTAAATTTTTATTAATCGACGAAAATCAGGCGACCCTCAACGGCCAACCACGCAATTCCTAACAAGAAGTCATATAAATGTTCAGAAAAAACGCTTAAAGGTATATTGAAATTAAATATAAAAATTACATACTAAAAGAAATTTGATGCGCGTCAAAGTAACACGTAAAACTTTTCCAACCAATAATTTGCAAGTGTGGTTTTGAACGTTTAAGAATATTCTGGTAACCGCGAGAGCTAGTGATCGCCACAACAATTCATCTTTGTTGTGACGATCGCTAGCCTATGCTGTGAAAGAAAAGGTCTTCAGGTGTTCAAAATCACATTGGTGAACTGTTTGTTAAAAAAAGTTCACTGTAGACCACGTAGTGAGGAGAATATCCTTAGAAGCGTTCCAGAACAACCTTTGTTGGGGTTGCGCTTAATTACCTGTTGTCAACTGACAATGTCTGTTTGCAGCAGTACTAAAGATTTCTTTTGTCACTCAATGCTAAGATTAGAAACACGGCAATAGGTTCTGTAGTGTTGCTGCAAACAGCTCTTATCAGTTGACAACAGGTAATTGACCGCAACTTCAATGTTCTCAAATTCTTTTCTGAATTTTCATGTTAATACGTACCATCCAAACAAATATGATAGATCAACCTGTAGTATAAGACAGACGTAACTGTTGTCTAATCTGCAGTAAATCTTACCATAGCTATGATATGGTGGAATGCACTTTTTGTCGCAAAAGGTTTAATTACGAGTTTGTCAATGTGAACGAAGGTGTAATCGGCATTGAAGACTGAAAGTGTCGTAATTGCCTAGAACCAAGTACTTCCTGGTTTCCCGCTGATCGCGATTGCAGTCGAAAATCATTGTTAATTTCTGTATCGCAAGGGCGTCGTAAAACTGTGCAGATTTAAGGTGACAAAACATGACATTAACTGCTCCCAAGAGATAACTAAACATGGGGGAGCTAAGTTCCGAAAGTCTTGAGGTTCAAATACTTCTAGAAGCAGAAAAAGGAATCGTCAGCTTAAAGCTATTGAAGATGAAGTGGAAGTACTTTGCAAGTGCTAATTGCTAGCGTCCAAGAAACGTTTATTGCTCGAACAGGATGACATCGCCTTCAGCCAATGTATTGATGATTAAGAGATACAGGCAGTTGACGCGTTGCGCAATGTAAACTTATCTCAACAAATTGAAGACGGTCTAGTGACGGTAAGCGGCAGAAACGCAAAAGTGGTTCCGAGTAAATTTACTCAAACATTTGTTCACTTGTTATTAAAATCGAACGAGTCTGCTTCTAAAAAGTGTTCGACCAGACTTAAGCAGAACCAAACGCTTCCAAAAGCTAGTGCATTACAATCTGCAGAATTACCTCAAGATCCTGCACTTAATTCATCATTTGGCATTTGCGGCAAAAATATTTGGTCATCTCTAACTTTTCAACAGACGGCTGCAAAACAGTCGATTCTAAGAGAATTGCCATCATTCGACTCGTCTTTGTTTATTAGCACTTTGGAGAGAACTATGTCTATGTGTGGATTTAATAACGATGAAAAGCCCGTTCGTTTGCAACGATAATTAAAATACAAGCAAAAAATGTTGTATCTAGTTTGTTAATTATGCCTGAATGTGTATCAAAAATCATATCTATTTTACAAATGCTTTTCGGCAGGCTTGAGCAAATCATCAAAACCCACATTTTAAAAGTACGCCACCAGGCACCAACAGAACAAGAAAAATTAGAAACCTTGGCAGAGTATGCCATTGCTGTAAAAATCTTTGCGTGTCTTTAAAAGTTGCACATTTGAATGATTTTCTCAATGACTCATCGCTATTGCAAGAATTGCTTCTAAAGCTACCTGCTTTAATGAAGCTTAATAGAGTCATGTGTAAAAGTTTCTCGTCACAGACCTACATCCCGCCTCTGTTTTGAAAGTGGTTTCATGCATTAGCTAAAAATGTATGCGGTGATCTGCAAACTTTCACAGTGATTGATGCCAAGAGTCTTACTTCAACCAAAAAACCAGAACAGTATCTTGATGTTTACCACCATAGGAATACATATAATGCACCCGTAGATATACCAAACTTAGTAAAACAGAATTGTAAAGGTAATTGTAAAAGTATTGTGAATTGCAAAGGGTTTGCCAAGTTGTCCTTATCAGAAAAATGAAATACGGTGCGTAAATTAAGACTATGTCGTTAGTGTCTGGGAGTTCATAAATTTAAATGTTTAACTCCAGTTGAGTGTGCTAAAAATGAATGTAACAAAACGCGCACCATTCATTGCTTCACAATGATGCACAGTTGTCCGAAAAGGTAAAATCTTATGTAGGCGGTCCGACGTTAAACATATGGTAACTAGATACGAAAACTCCAAGCACTATGGTTATGGCGCAACAACATAACGTTTCACTAGTCTCAGAAAAAGATGTTGCGTATATAGTTGCTTTCGAATAGTTCCTGTTATACTAAGAAATGGCGATCGCTATATTGAAACCTTTGTTTTCTTGATGAGGGCTTTTCAATCACTCTGCTTAACGAGAACCTAGCAGAAGAACTTGGTCTAGAGGGAAAGCTAGATCCTCTAACTTTAAAATGGACGAGTAAAATGCATCGAATTAAAAAAGGTTCTAAGAAAGTACGTCTTTTCATACATGGTAACTATCAGAATGCAAATCGGTGTGATCGCCGGCCAGCTCGCACTGTAAAAGAACTTAACTTACCAATTCAGTGCATAGACTTCGAATGTTATACTCCAGAGTTTTTTTATTTACAGGGACTGCCAATAAAGTCATACACCAGTGCCAAGCCTGGTATATCAATTGGTCTTGATAATTGGAAACTAGCCATCCCACGCAAGGTGAGTGAAGGTGGAGACGATCAACCATGGCATCTAAATGCAAGTTAGGATGGTCTCTGTTTGCTACCGTAAAAGTTACCGCCTTAGATAAAAGACCTCTTTCGGTCCATGCTTATCATGTATGCGAGTGTAAGCCTAGGACGGTGCAAGATTTACACGAACTACTAAAAAGCTTTTTTTATGTAGAATCGCTAGGCGTATCAGTGCCCAGGGATGCGACCGCGGCGCAAGAGGATCGTCGCGCAAGTGATATAATAAATGCCCCAATGACAAAAACCGGTATCCAATACCAAATGGGATTAATATGGAAATATGACGAGATGACAATACCATACAGCCGAACTATGACCTTTAAGAAGGTAGGAATTGTTTTGAAGCACGTTGATCAATCTGTATAAATACAAGTTGAGATTTTGAAAAAGGCCTCTTTTATACAACTTCCTTTTAGCGAAATGAAACGTGTTGAAATGCTTCGTTCTACTTAGTGTTCAGTATAGTTAAATTGGTTCATCCAGCATCCAGTCTATCGACAAATGAAGGCCGCATTCCCTAATCCTAAAATATTACCAGAGGCAGACAACTTAGTCTAAGGTCCGGTTTTTCTGTTTTCGTTACTTTTCATGTTGTTGTGGAAGATAGACACTTCTTTTGCTGGTTCTGTAGTTTCGTACTCATGATTACCCAATACATTGCAGACTGCACGTTACAAATTCTCGCCCCCAATGCACGGGGGATTATGCAATTTTACTTCAAGTCACAATTAGTTAAACCAAAGCTTGCTTTAGAACACTTTTTACTGTTTTCTTTATCTTTGTACATTAATGTTAACGTCAACAACTTGCTTACCAAATTAGTTAACACTTGGTTCATTTAAGTTAGAGAAGTTTAATGTTACGTTCTTATTCTTCGAAATGCACTTCCCAAAGCACGTACAAATTACTGTATATACTATGTCTAATTATTTCTTGTATATATTTAGGGCTGGAAGTATCCCTGCATGAATTATTTAGATTTTAAGGTTTTGTAATCGATACTTAAATGTTTATGTTGATATTATATTATATGCAAAGTGACGCTTTGTCTATATCACATTACAACAGAAAGTCTACGTAAATGTACGTTTTTGACTTTTGTAAATATTCCTTTTGGGACTGAATCTTTAACTAACGGTCTGTAACAAATCTAATTACCAAAGTTTCAAATTTTTCTTTCTGTATGAGTCACCACACTACGAAATTTGGAGCTAGCCCGAAATCTAATTCTTTTAAATTTCAATTTTACCCTTCTCCCGCTTTTGTTGCGGTATTCAAAGTAGGCGATTTCCTTTACTTACTTCACTGCCTTTTTTCTTGTCTGCGCGGAATACAATAACAAACCTTTTTATAATTTTTAGGGTTAAGCGGTTATAATTACAGCTTATGTTTATATTATACCATAGGCTTTTCACATATCAAATAAATAAAGACCTGACTGATAAATATTTCCAGATATAAATTAGTGTTACTGCGTACGCGGCATGCACAACGTAGCTTCTCACATCATCTAAACAATACCTCCTTTAAATTTGTAGATGGTGTATTTTTGCCTGCTTTATACTTATCGTAAATTTATTCCGGTTTTCAGTCGAGCAAAAAAATAGCTCTCCAGGAGATTCCTGGTCATACATTAACTTAAACTCCAAACCTATTCTAAATGTGAAAAGGTGTCGCTTTCAACCCTTCCAATAAATTTCAATCTTTATTTTATGTTCAACACCTAACGTTGTTCATAAAAGAACATTCAAGGAAATTGTGTTGACTGTAAAAATTGTGCTTATTACAGTAATATACAGTATAATTTAGAACGTCATCTGTTGAGAAAATATAATGCAGTACAGGTTTCATTACATAACCTAGAAACGACATGTACATTTCCGCTATCTTTGCACAAGACCATTACGGTTTCTTAAAAATATGTACATTCTGAAGTAGCGTTCATCTGTTTTATTGTAAACGGGCATTTTAAGTATAATATCATTTATACAACTGAATGTAACAAATTGAGGAAATTGCTTATGGGACTGAAGTAAGGAAATGGAAAGAATTTTAGAGTGACAACGTTGCGTAAATGTTCTAGAATTTTTTGAGACGTTTGATAGTCAGATTCTTGTATTTGCGTGTGGCAAAGCTAAATGTAACTTTGCTTTCACTGTGAACATAGTAACTTTCACCGCCTTTTCCAAAAGTTTATTGGGTTTTAAATTATTAAGAGCGCAAAGTCAGGTGTGGCAAACAACTTTATCATTAGAGTCTCTAATTACCTACAATTTATTTTATTACTTAAAGCATAATAGCGTGGGGGTACAGCATATTCGAGACAAAATACCATTAAGGCTATTCAAATTTAATGTAAAATATTGATGTTACCAAAAATCAGACTATGTAAGGAAGTAGTTATTCCAAGCCGATTTTATTCCACTTCAAGATCACGCAGTCTCACGTCCCATTATTACAAGATATTACTTTTGTCGAAGTTAGACAAACATTTAAAAAATACTTGTGTGTATAAAAATAACATGTCAACCATGTAATGTAACATGTTAAAAGGGAACGAGCAGTATGACGTGCAAATTTTAATCCACTTCTAAATCAAAAAGTTATTTATAAGTGCAGAGTGTAATTTGCTACGTGCAGTTCGTGCATTTAAATATTTATTAACGATTTCGACTACCTTTTCAATTTATACGGTCACTATTTAATTACTTTAATTTTGATATCGCGTTAAAAATTCGGTTTGCTTTCCTAAATAGTATAATGAGTTTATGTACGTGTTTTATGAATGTTATTTTCAATCATGAATTCGGATACATTTAAGTGTCTGATTCGCTTATCTCTTACACCTTACTTAATATAAATTATTAATTGGTTTGTGTTAAGTTTCTATAAATTTAATGCGGGAAGTTAGCCAATTCATCCTACGCGTCCTTCATAATTTCTATGAAGTTGGTTGTATTTTTCTTATCTCGTATTTAGACACGTTATTGTATATTCGTTATACTTTAGAACGCTACAACCGGCGTTAACTGTGTTTCCCGTTTTTGGTAAAAATTTCGGTTATTAAAATAATAGAGTAGGTTTTGATGAACGAGATTACCGAAGGACTCTCCAAGAAAGGTGCAATTCAATTAGTTTTCTGGCTCTATTATTAACAGATAGATGTTTTGAAAAAAATACTATTTATGTGGTGTTATTATCTACACGTGGATGTTTTCAAGGAAAGTTACGATTTTCAATGGATTCATTAATTGTGCAGGCTTTTTCTTGCTTAAACGGAATAGAATTGCTTTCCGATGCGTATATAAGAATGAGTGTTGTTTCGAAGCCCTGTTACGCGATATAATGTTGTACTTTTGCCTTCTAAGAATGATAAGGAGTGATGTTCGCTCGGTTAGTAACTGTTGTAGATGCATAAGTAGTTATTCAACTGATTACTTATATCAACTTCGTTTCCGCAAACGCGGTTATTCAATAAAACTGTTAAACTCATTGTTTGCATTCTACATCAAGAAAGGACGGTTGTGCTTGTATACATCGTCAATCAGGGTTTCGAAGCATATGGTAGAATCTGGCTGACCACTTGGGAGCAGCAACAATGTTTTTTTTGCTGAATTCCTTTGATGATAGTTCAAGCGTTGTAGAATTTTCAAAATACGAAGACAGGAAGTCGGCGTTTAAATAGTTGAGTGACCCCGACTTCATGAAGAACGAGGCCCTTGAAAGTGCACTTTTTCAACGCATCAATCCCAACAGTGCATTTATACTAGATTTTCCTTCTGTGTATTGATGTTTTGGTTTTCCTTAAGTGAGCTCACATAGTTGGCTTTATTTATTTCACCTTTATAATTTACAGGACAAAAATGTCTACGTTTTTAGTATAAAAATTAATTTATAACCATATAATCATTCTAGTGCTTTCTTTAAAAAGATAGGTAGAAATATGTTGTTTATATTTACACATTGTATGATAAAGTTTACAAATTCAGTTCTGATTAATTAAAAAGTATATTTTGAGGTATACAGAATGTGGTTACGGGATTGTTTTCAAGTGACACTGAGGTAAACAAATTTGTGTAAATTTAATCTGTCATATTTTAATTGCCATGGTTTAATATTATTAATATGCTAATAATGACGACCTTTATTGATGGGGCATTAATTATAAAATAAGATAAGCATTGGCTGTCCATATGATCTGAATAAAAATTTAGAGTTAGTTTGAATGTGACCTTTTTTCATAATTTATTACCGCTACTGTGTGTAAATGTTCGCTAGAGCACGTTTCAATGTTTCAACAAATTTTATTGCATTTGTAAGGCATAAGAATGAAGCCTTCATTAATTATTTAATTAAAATCCGGGTACAGGCATTTATTGCAGACTGAAAACGAAACGCACACACTTTTAACAAACTAAATAGATTTCAATTAGTACCTTTTGGATAAAGTATTTATTTTCGTTAAAAATACCATTTTTTCAATAAAGACTAGGTTTCTTTCAAAGAAGTTGACTTCCAATTAGTTTAGAAAGTTCGAGCACTTACGTTATTTAATAAAAGAGTACGTCATTTTACTAGAAATGTTCTAAAAGCTATTAAAGAAGCTAATTATTTTCCAGAATAAACAAGCGCTGCAATTCAATAAATCGCTACCATCGAGAAAGCCATAAAAATGTATAAGGACGATTTTAATAGCTCTAAGAGAGAGATATCAGCGATCTATTTTGTTCATTAATAATGAATGAAAGAATTGTACGACCGCAGTAACTTGATACTAATAGCATATTAAAACGCGAAATCGGGGTAATTACTACATCAACCGTGTCTAATTTTCGAAATGAAAGCTAGAAGAATAAAGAACATGACGTATGGAGTTTGTTTTGGTATATAAAACAGAAATGAATTAGAACAAAATCATTCATTCTAACGTCAACAACGTGTAAGTTTCGAGTAATTTATAATTCATTTCACGACATGCAATATGTAACAGAGAACTTGGAATAATTATGAAGCATAATTATTGTTAAGAATACTACGAATATTAAACGATCTTTGATATAAATAATCTTGATACAAGAGCAACTGTTAATTTTAATCTATTAAAAATAAATGCACTTTGCAAACTGATATTTCAACGTCAAGCATGGTTATAAATGGAGATTTGAAGTGGAACCAAAAACTATTTAATGCCGCTAATTACAATGAAAATAAGATTTTATTAGCGCTATTTGACAATACCAACTGCAAGTATAATTTTGTTTTCCTTTTGTAACCTAATAGGATATTTGAGTAAATTAAGCTAGAAAAGGATTTTAATTTTGTAAAAATTATTTGTCAAATGAGTAATTTACAGCAATTTTGAGAGATCAAAGAATTTTGATCTTTATTAAATTGTCTCTCCAGCGTCGTTGGCCAATTACACTGACAGCCGAGGTAAATAAAGGATTGGTTAATTATCAGAAGAATTTTAAAAAGAATTTTTGTAACTTACATACGAGATATTTGGGTTCTGTACTTGTTAACAAGGATTAGGTGAAGATTATTTTAATAAGTAAGCAGTCATTCGGTAAGATTTTCTGTCTAAGTTTAAGCTGTAAATTGCTTTTATTAGCGTTATTTATATCTGTGACTCGACGCAAACGACTCATTATTGTATAAATTTCTGGTTTGATAAGTGTTTCTAAGCAATACATACAGACGTAGCGTTAAATCGCATCGCATACATGTGCTTTTCTACCAACAGACACAATTTAGGTACTAAAGCTGTATATATATATATATATATATATATATATATATATTACTCAAATTTAGACCAGGGTAGAAAATTAATTAACATGTGAAACAAGCGCACAGGTTTTAGATAGAACGAACAGACTAGATTGGCGATTAAGGTTGAAATAAGATGCAAACATGAGAGGGGAAAGCATATCAGTTGGTGTGTAAAATTAATTAGCTGTTCTCGGACGTGTTGCGAGGCGTGTGGAAAATTCTTAGATTTTCAACTCGGACGAGTGCAAATTTCAGTAGAATCATTGTGTCGAGACATCGGGAGGGAAAAATAGAATGCGAATTTCTGTAAATCGGCCGTCGCGGGGCAAATTCGACTTGCAAGCGAGCCATTATATAAACCCGGGCTAATAGGAGTTTCGCTCTCTTATACTTTTGATTTTATTCGATACTTCAAACAGTTTTGCTCTTTATTTTTTGATTATTCGATACTTTAAGTAGAATACGTGGTGATTACGTGCTACAATAAAAGTTATTAGTACACTTGAGAAGATAAATAAAGTGCTATGTATCGGGAGTGTTAGTAATCAAATGTTATTCGTAAACGTGATTGGATCCACAAAACAAGATTTCGATATACTTAGATGAGTTCCTGAGAAACCCTGAAACCTTTTAGACGAATGGTGGTGTAGAAAAATTTTAAAGGCGGCCAGAAATCCGAAGAAGTAAACATAAACCAGCTGAAATGGTGGAATTAGCAAGGACGATGTAAATTGAAGTCACGAGTGCATTAATCTTCAGGTAAATTATGTATTTTAGTTCGATCTTAGATGTTTTGGTGTGTGTTGAATATCTTTATAATTTGTTTGATAAAAATGGACAGTAGTAAATTTGTATAAACAACAAATTTTTAATTTTAAGGTAAAATTTTCTTGTATAAGTAGAAAGGAGTATTTATCAGGTTTATGTTTTTGATTATGATGAAAATGTGGGTCTGTCTTTGAGCTCAATTACTCTAACCTGTTAAATTAACGTAAAGGGGTGGGAGATGCTCCCTTTTATTCAGACTCAGGTCTGCAAATATTGTTTATTTAATTAGTATGCATCCTACAAGGACTCTAATTCTGGATGCAAATTAAAATGAGAACAAATTTTAACTTAAAAATTTATGATGCTGCAATTTATGCTGAAATTTAATTTTGAAATTTTAATGTATTGTGAATATTAGTGTAAATAGAGTTAACGTTGATGTTTTGTGGTAGGAATGTGTTTTTTTTATGAATGAGGATGAAAGTTTTATCTAGGTGAGCTGCCGTGGCGGAAGGATTCAAGAGGCGATATTCAGGTAAGAAATCGAATATCAGAGGCCATTCACCTGTTGACGAGGATCACAGCAATATATATATATATATATATATATATATATATACCGCAATGGAAGAGAAGATTATTATACATTGCTTGTTTTTTAATACACTTCTTAGTGTTAGAAACTGTTCTAGAAACATTCTATTTTCGGTGTGCATTTATAGCCACTGTATTATTTATCTAAACATTTTGTTGGTCATAACTCTAGATTATTTTATTCTAAAATTAAAACGTTACCCACGTAACCATGGTATTGAGCAAATATTTTTAGAACGCATTATAAACGAGGAAAGTGTTTGAGTCTACAGAAGAGGACAGCTAGATTAAAAAATCACTCTTATTGGATTCATATTTAGTTCTTTCTAATTTTAATTTCATTTAATTAGGTTGTTAGTAATAAAAATTTAATTTGATTATATACATTTAGGGGGAATATGTATGAGATAGGTATATAGCCATAAGATTTAAAAATAATGTCATTAAATATTAAAGCATTTTCGGAGTACTTGCATGCGAACAGGCGTATCATAAATTCAACAGGTGTATTTGTATGTTCCTGACGTAGCTGCAGTTCAATAGCGACCAGAAGCTAAAGCACACAGCTACTATAGGTTCAAACATGACTGATGTGATTCAGTATGGCTATTAGCAAGGTGGACAGCTACCAGGGGAGAAAATGGCTGATGCGATTCTGTGTGTGTGTGCGCGCGCGTGCATGCGTGCGTGCGTGCATGCGTGCGCGCGTGCGTGTATGTGTGCGTGCGTGCGGGCGTGCATGCGTGCGTGCGTGCGTGCGTGACTGCATGCGTGCGCGCGCGTGCGCGCGTGTGATTCTCCTCACAAAGAAACCTCCACATATATAATAGAAAACAGAAAAATTAAATTAATTGGTAAATTAGAAATAGAGGTGTAAATATGGAAAATTTGCTTGATAAAAGGTATAATATTTAAAATTCGGAAACTGCTCTCAATTTATTTATATGTGGCAGCTTATGCCAGAACTGTATGTATTAAGTTGTAGACTGATCAAAAGAAAAAAATGAATTATGGTAATACTATATATCTTTTGATTTATGTTATAATAGGAACACTCTGGAATCTGATGTAAATAGGGTATTGTTGAGATAGTGTAAGAACTATGACGTTGTCTGTTTGGTCTCTGAAAGTTGAAACCGTGCCAACGTTCAAGCTTCAGGAATTACAGAACGTTTAATGCGGTCAAATTTAATAAACTGGTCAGATTTTGTTGTGTATGTGATCTCAAACTCGATTCATCCCATCAATCAAAATCCATTTTTGCAAATAAATCCAAGCAAAACAAAGTATATATCATTGATATCAACGCACTTAGTTAAGAAAGTAAATACGAAGTAGCGCCGCTAAGTACGCTGCATATAAAGTGCAATTGAAAGCAATTTCTTTTCGTTTCAATAAAACAATTTAGTCTTGAATTTATGGATGGTGTACAGTGTACTTAGTTTATATTTGGTCAAAATTTATTTCTTTCCCAGTCGAGTGTGGAAAACAAATAGCTTTCATAGAGGTTTTTAGTTATATGTTAACTTGAAATACTGATCGTACGCTTAAATGCAAGTAACACTTATTTTCCAACCTTCTAATAAATTTTGTAAAAAAGGGATGTGTGATTGTTTATAGGTGCGTGTTGTGTTATAAAAATTCTTGGGCAATATCTTATTAATTAATCTTTAAAAATTTGAAATGTTAGTATTATATAATAGTATATTAAGGCAGATATATCGGTTGAATGTAATTTTCCTCTAGACTCGTTCAACCAAGGCTGCTAAAGAAGGGGTTGCCTTGGTGACATCTACTGAGGATATTTGCTCTTCAAGCAACGTAATTGCTGGTTATAGCAAAGTCGTTGGGGTCGCACATACCCTACTTTTAAATTTATATAAAACCCAAGAATGGCAAACATTGTTCGGGAATAAAATACGCAAGTGCGTTATTTAATGAAACACTGGTAGTAACATGAGTTTGATAATTTCAGTTAGTTAAATGAGCTTTAAGCACAAACGAGTCTGTAAAATTTAGAAGCTTTGGCAGTTTGCCTATTTCAATATAATATTAAATTCGGATATAGAAATAAACAGGAAAGCACTTGAGATATTAAGTAAGAACAGTAATAAAAGTCGGAACCTTGCACTCTTTGTATTAAATTTAGGAAGATACAGATAGATATTTGGTAAATTACCGGGTAATTTATTTATTTGTACACATTCACAATAGTTGAAAAACAAACCGTTGAATCATGAAATTGGACTGGCAAACCTTACAACTACAATAATCATAAAACCCATCATAAAAATTAATGCGCTACTTGTAAACTGTGGGAGGAATTAAGAGCTTACACGGATTCAAAGAAACTGCAAATTGGGTAGATTACCCTTAATAATAATAATATACACATAAATTTCCAACCATAAAAAATGTGTTGTTGTGAAGGAAAACAAATGACACCGCTTTCAAAGTGCGAGAATAAAATATCCGTCACATAAATAGAGCTACATTGACCTTAAAAATAAATCAGTTAAACGCACAACTTCGTGAGAACAAAAAATAGCATGCAATGACTTTGCATGAAAAAATTATAAAACCCACAGATAGTGAAAGGAAGGGTATATCTATCAATCAAGACCAGAACAGAACTTCGAATTCGATTGACACGCAACCATCGCCGTGCGGGTTAAAGGTTGATTCTTGGGTAATTCAAGTGCCGGTATTAAACACCCGGATTGTTAGAAATCAGGTTCCCAAACGCGAGTAAAAGCACGGAAATAAAAATACCGTTAAAAGTGAGAGTGTCCTGTGGTGGAAGCTTTCATTCAACGCTAATTATGAGCATTTGATTAATTGCCATCATTCTCCTGCACTAAAAGATTGTTCGGAACTTTGTGAGGGTCCAACAAAACCTGTAAGATATTAAATTCTTGCTTTGTACATGGTAGACATTGCATGCTGTTTTATAATTAATAATTGTGACTAACAGTAATAATAAAAATAAACAAAACTTATTATTAAGAAGACCTTTTACGTTCGTGTATGTTTATTTAAGCGTATTGCAGACACAGAGATGCTCATTTGAAAGATTTTACAGTTGCATCCGCACGATTCATATGTACAAATTAAATTGGTTGAATGTATATAATTGATCAATCTAATTTTTTTTCTAGATACACGCATATTTTGCCAATTAGGGGTAGTTCTTACATCTTAGAAGGTGAGAAACGTGTACCATATTGCAGTAAAAACAGTTAAAACGTCTCGCGGAACATTCATTTTCTAGGGAAGCTCTAATCAGATTTTCTTTAGGTTTGTTGGCTTTCAAATGCTTTATTAGACAGAGAGTTTACACACTTTTTAAGTTAAGTGTAAATAAATTTAGTAAAAATGTTATAGTACGTATACCTCTTAAAGTTTTGAATTTGCTGCATTCATAGAACCTATCACGCTTCACTACAAGCTAGCTTGTGCATTACTTTACTATTACGCCACTTCGTTCTTGTAGAGTAACATAAATTCAGGTACTTAACATAAATTCATTACTTAATAACGGTTTTATTGCCTTTCAATGTACTCACTTGTAAGAGATATATACTCTTTCTCTCCCTCTCTTTCGCCCTTGCCCTCTCGCTCTCTCGTTTTTACGCTTTAAAAGATCGAATTTGATAGCAAATTTTTGGTAAATCGTTTCAAATTGCTATATTCGTAAACAGGAGGTGATAAAAATCAATTGTATAATTTCAGGCGCAAGTTGTGAGCATGATCAATAGCAATAGTACAACGCAAAAGTCGAAGTTAAATTAAGGAACCCTATAGATGTAGTATCTATTGATTCGAATGACAATCGAACGAAGAGGACTGAGCTAGAATAGTAAAATTTGCAGTAAACAAGCACGTAAACACACACAACGTACAGCAGAGTGCAACGCGTTTGCGTTAGTATAATTATAAATCATATAAGAAAATATTAATATTAAATTTGAATGAAAAGACTAAATATTGATGCACTCTGTAAGGTAGTTCAGATAATAAGGTACAGCATTATTTATTTTAAATACATTGTAAACGTAACAATCCAGGACGACGGCTTATTTTAAAACTGCAAATTAAACCAGGTGTTAATATTTCAAGAAGCTACTTATGCGTTTCTCATTAAAAATAATTTACAATAGACAGTTTTACAATAACCTTGTATTTAGGATAGATGAAATATGTTAGATTGTGTGAACAAAATTTGGAGAAGGAAAAATAATATATAACAATTAAGCACTACAAGTTGGAAATGACGTTCAGACGGTTGATATGTAGTAATACGAGCATTTAATAAGGCGGACGAACCGCGTTGCTATAGTAGGATTATTTGTTGCAGTCAAATGCAGAAAGAATTTTCTCACGATTTGTGAATTTTGACAAATGCGTGAATTGAAATGACGATAAGTTAAACATTAGTGAAGCGGAAAAAAGCTTCAAGATGTAACGTGCAATTCACCTAGTACTAAATTAAACGGTAAGCAAGCCTTTATGCAACTTGAACTTGCAAATTTGGTCAAACATGTTAGCCGTTCGCGGGATTTAAAAACTTGTATATGCCTAGATAAAAGGCTTGCTTGAGGACATGGCTCAAATAAATGGGGTGTGGTTGTGTTAGAAAACTGCTATTAGCTGGGGGAAAAAATTTAAAATGCTGGTGCTTTTGGACTAAACTCTTCAAAGGTCAACTAACCGGTGAGTAAAGTTTAGCTTATATGTTCATAAATTATAATTATGTACATATAGATATTAAATATAAATGTGTTTGTATTTAAGTAAGAAAAAAATTAATAGAAAGTGAACGTAATTATTTTTCTGAACTATGAAACAGCGGCGGAATTAGTTTTGGTTAAATTTAAACATGATATTGTCGTATACAAGAATCTGAAACATTTTAAAATACTAAGAAATATGTGCGTTTTGAGTTTAAATGCAGCCTTTATTGATGAGGGTATATTTATTTAAAGAATGAAAATTTAATATTTTGAATGGACAATGGAATGATAAACGTAAGAGTTGGTATTTAACTCTTTATATATATATATATATATATTGTTATTAAAGAAATTTCCAGAAATGGGATTTAGAATGTCGTGTATATCAATACTGGAAACGAGAACAATGCTGTGACAGTATTATTGATCGATTTAACGAATGTTTTTCGACTAGATTTCTTTTAGTAATACTTGGCAAGTTAGGAAATCAGGTTTTTAAGCAACATATATTTACATTCATATTGCAATTGTTTAATGTCAATAAAGTGTATGTGTAGGATATATTTTATTTGGGCTTATTTCTAAACTAGTGATCAACATTTAACAAATGCTCTAGAACAAAGTGACGTATGGTGTGTTATCCGCAAGACAAGCCATCCAGTAAGAAAACAACAAAATTAGTAACAGAAAGTTTACCCGAATTACGCGTAGCAAAGAAAGAGAAAAAAAAGAAAGAAAACGAATGCCGCGCCAAGCACACTAGTAGGTGGGGGGGGGGGAGGAGTCCTAAAGAACTAAACAACAGGACACACGACCTAATTCGCCTTTTGTAGAACCTGTACTTGAAAAGGTAAATAGACACAAAACACATGTATAATATAATTTCAATAAGCGACTTCTATGAATTTAAATAGCAAACAATATTAAATTGCTGGTTTAAAAACGGAAGGACGAACATCTGAGTTCTTCACTACACAATAACATGACGAATTCAGATTGCGTCTATTGCATTTGATGAGAAATGGAACACAGAATGACAAACGTAAAATAACTTCAAATTCTAAATATACCAATAAGTTTAGATAACTATACAAATAAATTTTATTTAAGTACATGCGATGTGTAAACTGATGATACTCACGGCGAGCTTGCGTGACTAGCAGCTACTAAACCCAGTACATAGACTAAATATTCACACTAGTGCGCTTAGGGGCAATCAACCAGTCAAGAACAAAAATTAGTCACTAACACAACTGATGGATAATCATTAGGTCTATTTACAATTGCAAAACCAATTAACACAATTATTCATTAATATAAAAACATTGTCATGCTAAACTGCACTAATTCCTTATTCTAATAATAACGGTAGTAAGTAGATCCTGCGTTTGATTTTCCAATGCTCTATTTGAAGCTACTACATTGGCCAGGAAGCCCGTTTTCTTTAATTAGAAATTTTAAATTTTGCTTAACTCTTGCTATTCCAAGCAAGGTATGGATTTTTAACGTGATTCACAACACACACACACACACACACACACACACAAGATATCCATTTTATTACTCATTTGAACGAGAACGTATTTTTGTAAAAAATGCTCGCCTAGCATTTTTTAAGCTGTCCGTGTCCGGAATCGAATTCGAGATATTGGACTTAGTGGTCACACGCAAACCAACTAAGCCACGGAGCCGCCTCAGTATTAAGTAGATCACAATTGCTAGTGGTTTAAGTTACTTGCAGAGTGTTTTACTGTAATTTATAAAGTGTGATAGAGGTTAATGTTTTAAATTATCTTTTCTGTAATTGCTTGATTAGAAAAATTACGTTTAGCTTTATATGATGGAGCTAATTTGCGTTCTGTCTTTTAGTATACTGGATTAACTGTTGCGTTTTCGTATTGCGCTAGTTAATTTTTCCTACTTCGGTTTCGTTTGGTATTAATGGATGTGCGTCAGTTATTTTTAGTTTATGTTTCGGTTTGTTTAATAATTGTAATGAAAACTTTTAAAAATCAAGTCTCTTTTGCTTTAAATCTCTTTAAAATTCAATTCTCATAACACTTTCTCAAAATATAATTCTCGTTTGAAAATAATTTCCCTTTGTAAACTATTTTCAAAAAATATTGGCATAAAATAAAATTCTGTACATAAATAATAATAATCAAATAATAAAATAATAAAACTAGCATATATCAATTATAGTTTGTGAGATCAATTGGTTTTAAGGAAATGAACTTACATTAATTTCTTCATCTGTTTTTTTTTGTGGGCTTGATCGATGCTGTATCTTGTCCACGTTGGTTTGTTGTGCTGGATTTGGTCGATTTGTGTACTTCCTCCAACCTGGTTTGGGTTCTGTCAAAATTGTGAATTGAAATTCTTGGTCACCAGTCTTCCGATTTTTGGATTCTTAGTGCCCTTTTGACATCCGTACGACTGCGGCAGTTAAGGTTCGGGCCTTTAGAGCGATGTTTTTAAAAAACGTCTCCAAACTCTTAACACATTTATTTTATTTTAAAACAGAAATTAACATGGAATTTTGAATAACTGTAAAAAATAACTTTAAATCGAAAATAATTAATTAATTGTAATAAGGCGAGTAGTTTAGGTAAACAACAATGCAAAAGCTGTAGTACTCAGACTGACCCAATTGAGTAGCTTGAACAACGAAGTATGGAATTCGAAGACTGACTGCCGGGCTTTGAGCTCCTGGGCTTTTTATAATACCTGCCCCCTCACATGGCTGTGGGAACTTGTAGATCTCATGTCTGCTTTACTCTTAATTCTACACTTTATTACATTGTAACAATCTTATTTCTAGATAATTGCGGTATGTTAACCGTCGGTGACCTGCCAACTGCAGTATCACTGCCATCACGGATACAAAGTTGCATATCCGTTCTCAGGAACTGTTAATAACCTGTCTGGGTAATCTTTGTATTACATTGTTGCAATGAACTTATACTTTATTTAACAATTTCTAATAATTCCTATTAGATTTAATTATTTAATCTATATAGGTAAATTGGGGGATACATAACTCGCGTCAGAAGCAACATTCAACCGGTTAATTATAATTGCTAATTATCTCTAAATATTTACCCGCTATCAGCAAAACCACATATCGTAAGTAAATGCAACAATCGTAGCTGTTGGCATTTAATGGTGTTTGTTTACCTGGGCTTTTGAAAGTCCTCAGTAACTTCAAGGTTCTTATCTCATCATAGCGTCATCTGCATACAGCGACAGCCACACAAAATATGCGATAACGACAATGTGAAGTTTCTGTAGAACGACCAAGTAAGCATTTGTTAAAAAAACTTAAGAAATGGAGCGCTACATTCGAAAAATATTGATTACAACTCGAGCTAAAATATTAACATTTCTATTAAAGGAGCACCATCCTTCAATTACCTACCAGTCACGTAAGGGAAAGCACGAATTTTATCATTAGGATTTGTAACTGTCCGAGTGAGTTCTATTATTATCACAGAAGAAACAACGAGAACTAATGCAAAAAATATAATGAACTCATTTAATCAGTGTATTTATAAAATTATTTTCTGAAGAATAATCACGGAAATTCCATATGGAGTAAAAATAGGTTTGGGAAAATTTTTATGTTTCAAAGATAACACAGTCGCTTTACCTAATTACAATTAAATTAGCAAGATCCAGTAAATTTTTGTCAACAACATGTCTAGATCAGAATCCAGAAATTTTAATTTAAACATATGGACTTTTGAATTAAATAAAGGACGAGCCACGTTGGTTGTTTAACTTAGCTAGCTTAATATAATAAAAGTGTAGCGAATCCGTATATTCAAGAAAGTAGTAATTGAAATGGTTTTTATAATTAAAGAGGCAGTAAATTTACAAATATAAAAT
Organism: Platerodrilus igneus; assembly: GCA_036346225.1. NCBI lineage: Eukaryota > Metazoa > Arthropoda > Insecta > Coleoptera > Lycidae > Platerodrilus > Platerodrilus igneus. Next base: position 123,256 of record JARFIW010001151.1, on the reverse strand, counting down.
GGAACGTAACAAATGTGATAAATTTAGGAAACGAAACGCATAAGAGACTTTCCCGATATAACCGCCTTCCCTATGGGAAAAATATTTAAGGAATTGCTGATACAAAACTGTTTGGCGCTACCTAATTACGATAATGGAAAAGGCCTTTCAAGGTATGTGGTAATTGTAACATAGCTTTCCTGCTTTTCGGCCATTTCAAAAGTTTCCTTTTTATTTTTATTGTTTTTCTTTTCTTGGAACCCACTCCAGCACCACTTTAGTTAGCCGGTGCACCCTTAGAATTGTTACAGAATTATCGCTTCTTTGAGGCAAATTTGAATTTATAACGTACCGCTCATTTCACCATAACAAGAGGAATTTACCTCAAAATCATTCAAATACTAACGGAACTGTAACTTAACAAATATTTGAAATTTAATATATTATAAGAAAATTTCAAGTTAAACTATTTCCATTTTAATTACATCTTGCAGATTTAAATTGTTTCTCAAATTCAACTTATTTTTTAGTGATGCAATTTAGAATGTTGAAAGTTGAATTACTAGCTATAATAAACCGTAAATGGTGAGCTGACATCTGTATCTTACTGACACTATGGCTAACTTTAGAATATAAAACTCTGTATTTGCCCCGTCATGCACAGTCTGGAGAGGATAAATGCATTAAAGAGAACTCGCTTGAGGATTTGATGTAACACGGATTTAGTTACAAAGCAATAGTAATCCGGTTTGATACCACAGAAATTGGGTTTAACGACTTAAACTGTAATCTGGTTTATTTGTTGCTGAATATGCTATACGCTTGGTCTTTAAAAAAAACAAGTAACACTCTAGGATTTAGGTACAACTCAATTCACGTATTCAGCAACAAGTACAACAAAGCAATTTTGTTGTTCAAATGCAACCAGTGGAAAGTAGATTAAACCTTTCTGTAAAATTTATTAAAGCTATTGCTAATCGCGGTGGTAGAAACAACGTGTGCTTACAAAAGCTCATTTGTGCAACTGAAACAATTTCAGCAAACTAAAACAAGAGGTGTTTTAAGTACATGAAATGGGATAAATTTAAACATCTTTTAAATGCTTCAAAAATTGGAAATTGTTATTTCAGTAAGTGGAATAAACCCTTCACTGTGACTAGCAATAAAAACTACAGATAGCACACTGTTACGTTGATCGAAAAATATTACTAGTGCCATATTAGATATCATTAATTAACAGTTGCGGTTTGTGGTCAATTCCATAAAGGGGTCAAATTCTGTCGGTCCACCATTTGCCAAATGGATACACTTTAGTTCTAAAATTATAAATATTTTTGCGAAACTCGACAAAAAATATACTGTAACGAATTTTCTAATTGCTATTTGACCTTTAAAACCAATAAATACAAGTCCAATAATTAGGTATCCTTCACAATTACAGGTATTTACAGAATCTCGCCTGCATTAACACCAGCAGCTTTATCACTATTTGTAGGTACTAATTTATTCATCTAAAAGCAACGAATTAAATACTATTACAGCACTAATCGTACTGGTAATTTGTTGCGTAACATATTTATATCATCATCATCATTAATTAGGTCTTCAGTCCTAGAACTGGTTGGACGCGTACCCTCATTGTTTTCTAGTCTGAACCAACCTAACACATTTCCCTGAAATTTGCATAGTCTGCATCTATCACTATCTGTGTGCGAAAGTTTGATATCGGTCTACCTCTGCCTCTATTTTTCTATCTCTGCTTGTAGTATATCCCGTACTATTCCCCAGAAATACCTTAAAACGTATCCTGTCCTTCTATTTCTCCTATTTTTTTCATTTTCCATAGATATCTTTATTCCTCTACTATTGCTACAACCTATTTGTTATTAACTTTGCCTGTCCATGCTATCATTCTCATACATCCGAAGCACAACATTCCAGAAGGCTTCTATCTCTTTCTGTTTGCTTTTCCTACTGCCCATATTTCATAGATGAACAATGCTGTGCTCCACACTATGCTTTGAACAGTTTTCTTCTTGTATCTATGTTCGTTGTCTTTGAATATAGCTGCTGTTCTTTCTTGTATGATGCAGTTCGGTAACCTTCTTTTGTTTTACAGTTATATACCCTATTTCCACGATATTCAGTGGTATGTGAAGGGGGGTAAGCAGCCTTTGGCTGCCAAGTTTCCCCAGCACCTGAACCTTTGTCGTTATTAATAGTTTTACAATTTATCCTTTCGCACAATCAACATTAGTTGAAAATATTCCACAACCAATACCTGTAGTTGTTTGTAGTAATCATCAGATTTAAGAGTACTTATTTATTCGTCATTGGGTTTTACATCTTGAAACTGGTCGAACTTGTACCTCAGTTTATTTATGTTCTGAGCTAGCCTACACCGTTCACTGCAATTTTCACAACAGCCTATATACATTACATGTGATTTTCCAATGCTCCACCCGAAGGTACTACATTGGCCAGGAAGCGAGTTTTTTTTTACCTGGAAAATTTTGAATTTTGCCGAATCCTTGCTGTTCCAAGCAAGGTAGGGATCTTTAACGTGCGTGACAACACTCACACACGGGACCTCCATTTTACCTCTCATCCGAACGAGGGTGTATTTTTGCGAAAAATGCTCGCTTAACATTTTTCAAGCGGACCGTGTCGGGATTCGAACCCAGGACCTAGGGCGTAGTAGTCACACACATACCACTACGCCACGGAGCCGCCTACACAGCCTATATACATTACATGTGATTTTCCAATGCTCCACCCGAAGGTACTACATTGGCCAGGAAGCGAGTTTTTACCTGGAAAATTTGGAATTTTGCCGAACCCTTGCTGTTCCAAGCAAGGTAGGGATCTTTAACGTGCGTGACAACACTCACACACGGGACCTCCATTTTTACCTCTCATCCGAACGAGGGTGTATTTTTGTGAAAAATGCTCGCCTAACATTTTTCAAGCGGACCGTGTCGGGATTCGAACCCGGGACCTTGGGCGTAGTAGTCACACACATATCACTATGCCACGGAGCCGCCTACACAGCCTATATACAGCTCGATTCCCTTCTACTGTTTTCTAATTATATGCCCTATTTCACCGAGATTCAGTAGTATGTGAAGGGGGTTAAGCAGCCTGTGGCTGCCAAGGATCCCCCAACACTTAGACATTTGTCGTATTAATAGTTTTCAAGTAAATCTTTTCGCACAAGTAACATTAGCTGAGAGTTGAGTTGCAATAGCAAAACCAATATCTGTAGTTGTTTATAATAATCACCATGTCATTATTTTTGTCATTAGTTTTTCCATTTTGCGCCTGGTTGGAAGCGTATCTCCATTGACTTCTATTCCGAGCTAGTCTACACATATCCCTGAAATTCTCACAGCCTACATCTTTCACTATCTGTGTGCAGTAGTCTAACTTAGGTCTACCTCTACTTCTCTTTTTTCCCATTTCTGCTTCTAATATATTCCGCACTATTCCCTCATGTCTTAATATGTGTCATTTTATCTCTCATATGTTTTACTGTTTTCCACATAGTTCTTTCTTCCCCTACCATTTCTAGTACCTCTTTGTTCGTAACTTTGTCTGTCCATGGTATCTTCATCATACGTCTGTAGCACCACATTTCAAAGGCCTCTGCCTTTTTCTTGTCTGCTTCTCCTACTTTAACTTGTTTCTATGTTTGTGGTCTTGGAACACAGTAGTTGCTTTTTCTTGTTAAATGCAGCACGACCTTGTGCTAATCTTTGTTTTACATCTTTTGTGCTTTTCCCATCTTGCGTTATTTGACTTCCTAGGTAGCAGAAATCCTTAACCTTTTGTACGTTATCGTTACCTATTTGTATTCTTGTTTTTGATTTATTTTCCCCTCTTTTGCATACTAAAACTTTAGTTTTATTTTTGTTAATTTTCATACCATTTCTATCCGTTACAACTGTTTCCATTTCATTAAGAGCAGCTTCTAACTCTTTCTTGCTAGATGCTAATACCGCTATATCATCTGCAAATCTAAGCATATCAATCTATTGTCCCTGCATATTAATTCCAAATGTCTTCCTGCATTTGACAGTATTCACTACCTCTTCTATGTACAAGTTAAAAATTAATGGGGATAAGCCACATCCCTGTTTCTCCCCTTTCCTAATATTTACTTCTCGACTTTCTTGCTCTAATTACCGCTGTTTGCTCTTTGTATAAGACATGTACTATCCGTTTATCCCTAAAACTTATTCCAATCTTTTTGAGTATTTCGAACATTTTTTTCCATTTTACATGCGCTTTTTCCCCTTCTCTATTGTTTTTTCCATCATCACCCTCAGAGCTAAAATAGCCTCCCGTATTCCCCTGTTTCGCCTAAACCCAAATTGACCATCTCCCAGTATTTCTTCAGCTCGTTTTTTCATTCGTTTTTGTACAATTTGTTATACTCTAGATGTTCAACTCAAAGGTATACTGTTAAAGTCCCGGCGCGTAATTTATAACAGTTGATATCATAATAAATACGTGCGTGATATTGCGCAATAAGGGGTTAGGCCACAAATTATTATCACATACAAAGAAAAAGACAAAAGGTACTCACGTAAAATGTAGAACTCGTCACGGCATTGCAGCTATTCTGGCGTCAGGCTCTCGCCGTGGGTTGAGCGTTATTGGGCGTGGGTCGTCCTTTGCCCCCTCGTCGAAATCAAATTAAATTTGTCTTCTCTCTTCTGTAGCGGTACGGTAAAGGATACTGGTAATAGGAACGATAACAGGTACAAGGCAGGAAACCTACATATCTGAAAGAGAAGACAAGATAAACGGCACTCAGATAACCACATTTTTCGGAGTCTCGATGATTAGTCCCTGACGTTACGGAAATCACCACTTACTTGCACACTCCGCGTCTGCGCATTCTCGGGCGCCGACGCAACTATCTGAAGTGACGGAAATGCACGCACAAGTCTATTTCTAAATTATGGGCGCGAATTCACTTACAAATTTAAAACTAAATTAGGAATGTTTACATACCGATTTTCGGCATGTAACAAATTCTAGTTAATATTTTTGAAGCGTGTGCTGTCAAGCCTATTGTTTGAAAATTTTCACATCTATTCGCACTTCTTTTTTTTGGTATAGTTACTATAATGTTACGTTTCAAATCCTTGGGTGTCTCGCCTGTCCCGTACATATAGCTTACAAGTCGGAAAAGACGTTCTGTTACTGCTTGTCCAGCGGCTTTTAGAGTTTCTTCTTGCACCTTATCTGTACCCGGCGACTTACCATTTTTCAGACTTTTTAATGTTAATTCAAACTCATCTCTAAGTATAGGATATCCCAGGTCATCATGTTCAATGTCTGATTCCTGTTCTAAATGCTGATAGTTCCTCTTCTGAATATAAATTCCCTATATATTCCTGCCATCTAGCTACTTTCTCTACATTCTCTGTAATGACGTTTCCTCCCGCATCTCTTATATTTTTGCTATTTGGTTTTATATCACTATAATTCATTCTAATTAATTTGCATGCTTCGTATGTCTTTCCTATTTCCATCTTAGTTCGTACCTCGTTGCACTTTTCATCTATCCATTGTTCTTTAGCTATCCTGCATTTGCGAATAATTTTCCATTTTATGGCTTTGTATCTCTGTTTTCCTGTTTCGTCTGATCTATTTTTGTATTTTCGTCTTTCTTCTATTAAATTCAGGATATCCTTTATTATCGATGGTTTCTTATTTTCTTTCTGTGTATACTCCAGAATATCTCTGGCCGCCATGTCTAGACTGGATTTAATGCTATTCCATTCTGTTTCTACTTCCTATCAGATATTTTCCCGATATCTTTCAGCAATTCATTTAACTTGTATTCGAATCTTTTTTGAATATCTTTATCTTTTAGTTTCTCAAAGTCAACGTGCCTTTTTCCGTTTCTTTTTTTCAAATTTTTAAATTTAAGTACGGCCTTCATAATTACGATGTTGTGGTCAGTGTCTGTATCTGCTTCCGGGTAGCTTCTACAGTCTTTTACTTGATTTCTAAACCGTTGTATAACAATAATGTAATCTATTTGATATCTTTCTATATCTCCTGGCATCTTCCACGTATATCGTCCTCTAGCATGATGTTGAAATAATTAATGTATTTGTAATGGTTAAGTTGTTCTTGTCGCAAAATTCCACCAGCCTATTTCCCCTGTCGTTTCTCGTGCCTAAATCAAATAAACTTTATATCGCTCCTTCCCTAACCTCACCTACCACTACATTAAAATTCCCCGTAATTATTAAATTTTCATGTCCTTTTACGTATCTTAGTATGTCTTCGATATCTTTGTAGATCGCCTCTACCCTCTTCCTAACTGTAGCTAGAGGTGGGCATGTATACTTGTATTATTACTGTATTTACTGGTTTAGATTTAAATCTAACCATCTTTCGTTCTTTTGTAAGTAGTTTTCTACACGTCGTCCTATCTTTTTTCGCGTAACTATCCGTTAAATTTCTTAGTTTTAGTTTAGATTAATATATTGTAATTATGCAGACCAAAGAACAACATTTTAGTTTTAGCAGACAAAGTATTCTCAATGAATACCAGTCTTATAACTTAAAACTCGCCAAAGAAAAGAATAGGAGGCTATTTTTATTGAGATGTAAAAATGTGAATATTGTTCCAAACATTCTAATACTAAAATCAAAAACAACTGTTTATGATAATATTAGAAGTTGTTTGGAAACCATCCACATACAAAAAAACACCAACGCCATCAATTCTAAAACGGACCAGGAGGGGTTCGTAAATGTTTATTTTAACCTATTAAACAATACATAACTCTTTCTTTAGTAAATATTACCTCTGTTTATTCCAAATATTTGATACAAATGCCATTCTACAAAATTATTATCACCCTTATAGATAAGAAGAAACTAGTTTATACGTTTTAATGTTAGTCCACTTTTGTATCTAACATCGCTAACATTGCTATTGTGTTCTCGATTTTATATTTTTATAACTACATTGTTTGCATTTCAATTCAAGTTAGTGATTATTCCTCATGATACACGCAAAATACCACCTGTAGCTATCGTTATATCCTAGCATAACAATATAAAATTTCTAGTCTGTATATTTTATAGTTAAGAATTTTATTTTAATTATAACTTTTTATAGATAATCTATTTGATAATTGCCTCTTTGACCAAAACGCGTCATAGCAAAATATATTGATTTTATACTACTACGATTCTTTGTTTCAACGACTGGCATATCTGACCAACTTCCAAGAATAAACCTCAATAATATATATATATATATATATATATATATATATATATATAAATATGATTGAGATTTAAGGTTATAGCAAAGTCATATACCAGCATATGCTAAAGATTGATATGATAAGGACTCGCGTTGGAGCGCCACTGAAAAAGTGTTGCGAAACAGATACAGCAATTTGTAAAACTTAAAATTGTTCATTTACTTTCCTTTCTAACTTTGTTTGGCTAGCTCAACGGAATTGACGGAGTTTTCAAAATGAAATCAAACAGCAATATTACAAAGCATTTATACAGTATGAAATATTTTCTCTCATACAAAAGCATATAGAACATTTACCACATCGTTTCCTTCAAACATAAAATATTTCTAAAAAAAAGTTTCTTACCTTATTTTAAATTTACAAAATTTAAATTCCTCTCTTATGGATGGTTTACTTAGTTATAATTATTCTCACGTTTGTAAGATTTGTTTCGGCCAAAAAAATTCTTGACAGATAATCTATTAAGAAGGTCAAAATCTTTCGAACTCTGAACACAAACTTTCCTGGCAAAAATCAACACAAAAAATATTATATGATTAACACTTTTTATTATATCTTCAATTAAATACAAATACTCCAATATCAGTTAAAAATAAATCTATAAGTAATACTTGCAGAATCCAAAAAACACACCTCGTAATTAAATATCTCCTTACTTTAAATTGACGTCAAATCAGCTTACAAAATTTTTTATATTTAAAATACTCCCTTTAAACAGCGGTTACCAAAGTAGATTTTGCTTAAATCTTCCTTTCACATATTTAATAAAATTTTTAAGATAGCGTTACATTGAAGAATTTTCCTTCGTCATTGTAATTAATAATTCCATATTTTATGTAATTTGCGTTTAAAATATCACTTCTGAATTCATTGTATCATTGTAATTTTTAAATTTCAGTATGCTTACTGCATACTTTAAGTATCACCTTCGCAAAGCAACAGCTCGCGACTTAAATCAAACTAGCATTTCGCGATTGAATTTAAGAATCGAATGCATCCCTGTTTTAAATAAACGGTTCCTTATATAACCAAATTATGTATTTTCAGAGGTAGTAGAATAGTATGGAACATTATGATGCAAGGTTTCGCAGAAAAACTCACTAACGTCTAAAATCGCGACGTTTATTACCTCGTGTCCTGGTTCCACTTATTCGTGACGCGCGCTGTTTGTCTTTGCTTAACACATATACGATTATTGTGGCGTACCACTTCTTTCCAACAGTAAATACAAAAATCATAAATATTTCTTATCAATTTCTATTACATTTTTTGGGTTCTTTGGTGTTCTGGCCGCTTCTTGGAATAAATGTTTCATTTATTAATTAGTTTATTTACGTAATTCTAATTACTTATGACTAATATTCTAGAAAATTCTTTATTTAAAATAAATTTCTGTAATCCACAGGGCAATTAATTTAAACTTTAATTGCTTTTTAGTTCTAAAGGAGTTGCATTTTATAGAAAATATTTGATCAAAGAGTACATAGGCTATACACTTATCCAAAGCAGTCCTATGAAATTGCGAGAACATAGAAAATGAGGATTAGACTAACGAGAGCTCAGATTAGCCGAAATAGGCTTCTCCCTTTTAATCTTTAATGAAGCAGGTGCTTTATAACGTACAGGTTGAGTTTCTATCACTAGAAGAAAGGCAGAATGGAGTTTAATGTAATAGCCACTTGGTAGCGAGTCTCTCACTTTTGGCAATTGATGTTCTAGCGTTATCTGATGGATAGAGCACGAGCCTCGCTTATCTTAAGGAAAACAAGATTTAGTTAATGTAACTTATTTCCTATAACAAATATTATATTTACAACATTTTAATAACTAGAAAACAAACATTTCAAATAATGTGTATTTGTAGAAGAGGCAATTCAATAAAATTTGAGAAATTTTCTCAGAAAATAAAAATTGTTGTCTAATTCCATTGACCAATAGCGCTTAATTCCGGCACAATAATCTAGTTGGATAAATTGAGAACTCATTATGCTTTTGCTATAATGGATTTCCGCACAAAATTGTCGATCATTCTTATGGCTAGCTTGAGCCAAGTGATTTTTCTTGTTCTTACCAATGCTACTGAAGAGGTGTTGAGAATTTGTCATATCTGACTTTCCAATTATGTTACTATTCACAATTTTAGACACAAAAATAGTTGTCGCAAATCGTTAGCATTCTTGACAGAAGCTGTATAGATCTATCATCCTCCATTGGCAACTCAAAAATTAATTGATAAAAATTAAAAATCTAACAAGTTAAAGGTACTAGAAATAAACTCAATTTAATAAATTTTTTATAGATTTCTCGACTACTAAGACTTCTTCTCTTTTAATTAATTTTTTTTACCTTCACGTTTCTTTGGAATATTTTTCGATTTCGGCTACGCTTTAACCAATCTGACATGTGAACCAACCTGACAACGGATGATTCATATTCTCGACAAAATTCTTTTCGGTTCTTACTCGGTAGGGTTGAATTAAATATTTTGTTTGAAACTCACAAGTGGTAGTTTAAAAGAGTCTTAGTTTTCAAACGTGACTAATAGAACAAATGTTAATTGATTTTTCAAATACAAAGTTGTATAGATGAATTGTTATCAATAGCCTCAGTGGTCTTGGATAGTTTAGGTATAGGTATCTAGCAACGGTTTTTAAAAATTGAATAATCGTTGAATTATATATGTCATATTTTTAAATGTCCAAAATCTAAAAATTGCTGCGTTTTAAAATTTTTTAAGTATTTTTAGATTTTTACTAATACTTATTTAGAAATACAAAAATATGGAAGAACAACTTATAACACAAGGCTCGTCTGTTGTAATAATTTATTGTATATAAAGGAATGATAGAAGTAAATATAATTTTTTTCAGGACGATCTAGAAGATGTTGCAGATCCATGGTGCCTAGGGGAAAGTCCAAAAGTAATTAAATTTCAAGATATTAAAGATGCTGCTGAAAGAATCAAAGGTGGAGTGTACTATAGCCCATGCGATGTAAGTAACATATAAATAGGTAAATCACAAACTAAAACTTTCTATAGAAATCTCGGATGTCAGAAATTGCCAATATGGAGATCTACTGTAAGAAAGAATTTATGCAGTTCACTGGAAAGTAAAAACTATAGATAATTTTAAAATGTATTGCAGCTAAAATGTTTCAGCTTTAAAGAACGAGGAGCACGCAATGCTATCATGCTAATGGATGAAAGCGCTAGAAAAAACGGTATAGTAGCAGCTTCAGCGGGTAATCATGCGCAAGCTGTTAGTTATCACGGTCTCTTACTAAATGCACCAGCAACAGTTGTAATGCCGGAAATGGCTCCTATTATGAAAATAACAAAATGTCGTGATCTTAAAGCTACTGTTGTTGTAAGAGGACGCGATATGGTTGAAGCTAAAAAAATTGCTCTTAACATAGGAAAAGCTAATGGCCTAACTTATATCAACGGGTTTGTAGCTTTTTCTCGTTGAAAATGTCGAACGTAAATTTTAGGTACGATCACCCACACGTACTTGCTGGAGCTGGAACAATAGGACTGGAGATTATGGAACAAGTTCCAGATGTCGATGCTGTAGTGGTACCTGCAGGTGGAGGTGGTCTGTTGGCTGGTATATCATTAGCAGTAAAATCCATTCGTCCAGAGACAACAGTTATAGTAAATAGTTAGAATGATCGTTGTATACAACTACTACGTCCTCTTATTTTAGGCAGTTGAAGCTATAAAATGCCCAGGGTTTTCCACTTCCCTTAAGTCAGGAAAACCTACACTAGTTACATGTGAAGCGTCTTTAGCTGATGGTTTAGCTGTACCTTTAGTTGGGTTCAACTCATTTGCTACGGCACAACCACACGTTGACAAAATGGTATATCTGAAACGGGTTAAAATACTATTAACAAAACAATTGTAGGTAACCGTAAAAGAATCCAACCTTGCCCTGGCAATTCTAAGATTAGTTGAAATTGAAAAGGCTGTTGTTGAAGGGGCTGGGGCTGCTCCTTTAGCTGCTGTTCTTGAAGGGCATTTAAATGAATTTATAGGGAAAAAGTGAGTTATTAATATGTTAGCGTCTCCTAATACTTCTGCCTAGAGTGGTTCTTGTCATATCCGGTGGTAATATAGACACTACAATATTAGGAAGAGTTTTAGAAAGAGGTTTAGCAGCAGACGGAAGATTAATGAAAGTAGCAGTAACCATAAGCGATAGACCTGGCGGAATGAGCGAGTTAGCCAAGCTAATGGCGTCTGTAGGAGTTTCTATAAAAGATGTTTATTCAGAAAGAGCTTGGGTGGAAAACGATGTTTTTAGCGTGGAAGTACGGTTTTGGGCATTTTAGCAAGGGTTGTGAAATTGAGGTAATTTGATTTCAGATAACCATGTCATTGGAAACAAGAGACGCGGAGCATTCCAGGCAAGTTGCAGAACTTCTTAGAAAAAATTATAAAAAGGTTGTGGTTTGACAAGGGTTGAGTAGAATAACCTGTGATTTAAATTCTAGTTTTTATACAATGCAGTGATCTCTGTTATATATTTATATTATTTATTTTTAATAAAAAGCAACGCAGCAGTTTTTAAATAGTTTTTGCAAAAAGTAGGTTTTATTACATAATGTTCAACCTAAATATTACCAATTGTTACGTAAGAAATTTACACTACTGATCTTTTGAAATTAGTTTACTACAGAAACGTAACAGAAAAAATTGCACCAGCTAATTACAGTGGCGTGGGGCGGGTTGTAAAAACCGATAAAAATTTTCTTAAGAGTATACAGTACTAACACTTTCATCTATCTAGAAACTTCTATGAAAATAAATGCTGGATACCAACCTCTCTTGGAATTTATCGTAATCTCTCTAGATGGTGGGTGATCTTAGAGATACTAAAATGATCTATACGTTTTTGTAAATCAGGTTGGTAGAACCTCGTATAAACCTGTCTTCCTGCAATTGCTAAATTAAAATCTACAAATAAAAGCTCCAAGTTGCTATATTAAAATATATTGAAATATGAATATCATCGTAACAGAAAACTGATTAAGTATTTCCATTTGACCAAATCTACGTGAAAAAGAAGAAATTACTTATTATAAATTTCCAATAAAGGTTAATATATATACACGTTTCTGGAATTACAATTGTCGTGCTTTATTTGATTTTAAACCGCTTTCATTCAAGCACGAGCCAAAGTAAAAGTTTGTTTAATAAAAAGATTGGTTGTATGAATTTTAGGTATTAATTATGACAAAAAAACATAGTTATATGTATGAAACTTTACACACTTAGTTCAAATCGAAATGATCTAAACAGTTTTAGTTGTTAAGGAAAAAGGACATTGCAAATTAAACGGAAAGTATTATTTGTTCATGAAGTACAAATAGTTTTTATGTGGTTTGTGTTTTTTCGCTCCCGAAAAACTTATTTTGCTACCTCACTAGTGACTTCGCACATCCTATTGACTTGGATGTTATTGTCGAGTGATATTTAATTAATCTTGTTGTACACTCTGGAAATTTAAGCAAATTTTATTTTAATGGTACGCATATCCTTTGAAATAATTTAATTTCTTTTCAAAATTAACAATATACAAAAAAAGAAAATGTTAAATATCATCACAAACATGGTGCGTTTTATAACAGAAGATAAAAATTACTATAGTAGGAAGAGAACACTACCACGAGGCTAATGTTTAATAAGTAACTTTATATTACTTGTAATAGATCGTTTTTGATCCTATCCTTTTTCGTGTAGTTGCTTTGGACAAAAGTACTAATGACCAGCTAAATTCTTTTCTTGTGAACGATTGCTCTACACTTGACAGTACTGCTAACACGTTATCACGTTACCACTTTATTTTTGCACAAAGATAACATTAGATTTGTTAAGCCATAAATTAATTCTTTTTTAAACAGCTTAAAGTAGCTGAGCACATACCTGTAAACCTACGAATGAAATTTGTTACGCCTTTTGGCTGCACAAAGTTTTAGTTTTAATATTAGGAATAAGCAATTTTTTAGTTTAAAAGAGAAGACTTTTTCACATCATTAATTTAATTAGATTACTACGTGTAAAGCTTGTGGTTTCTGGGTTCATACGAATCCCAATTTTGGAAAATCCATTCCGTGAAGAAACGAGGCCATTTTTAAATTAAACTGGAGAGTAAACAGGCACAACTGTTTACTGGACCGACGAGAATCCGCACGCCCGCACACACACAAAATACATCTTTCGTTTAGCATTTTATCTAACATTTTTCCCTATTTTTAAATTTCTACACCGTGGACGATCCCGTGTAACGATTTATTGTATAATTTGGATACTTCCCTCAAAGCAATCTAAAATTGAGAACACTTTTTGCACCGACAGTGAGCTCTAGGGTATAGTAGTTGTTTTTGATAGTAACATCACAATCTAATTGGATATTCATACTTGTAGATTTGCATCTTGTGCCTCAGATATCAGAGTTCCTGTGGCTATTTAGTTCTTATTAGTTTTCCGATTTGAGATCTGTTACGACACGATTAGAATTTATATATATATATATATATATATATATATAAATATATATATATTGTTTTTGGAACATAAATGACTTTTCTGGCTTTTGTTACAAACAACGTCTAAATATGGTATAATTTTTGAATTTCTGCAATGCAAAAAGTGTGTAGTACATTTTCTCATGGGTGATGTGGCTAGGTGTATACATACATGTATATGTATATATATATATATATATATATATATATATATATATATATATATATGGTATAATTTTGAATTTCTGCAATGCAAAAGTGTGTAGTACATTTTCTCATGGGTGATGTGGTTAGGTGTATACGTACACACACACACACACACACACACACGCACGCACGCACCCACCCACACGCACGCACGCACACACACACACACATACCATATATATATACATACACACATGCATACATACAGATACACACATACAAAAATTAAAAATTTACTATTATTAATCATCCAATTGACTGTTATCTTACTTTAGTAAGTATTAAATACTACTTCTATAATTTTTAGCTATTAGTCAAATCCTGTTCATATAATTAACTCAATGTATTTATTTGTAGTACTCTTGATAATGGAAAAATAAATTTCCGAAAGCTTGAGTTTATAAAAAAGAGAATTCTTCAATTCTGCTGACCTAAAACCCATAAAGTTATATAACTATCAGAGATCAGGTATTGATCATCAGGACAGGAGTTGTAAATTTAACACAGACACCTTATGGGAAGTATAGCATCACCTAGCTCACAATTTATGTCTTCGTGTCATTTCACTTGCGATGTCAGGCGAAATGACACGAAGACACAAATTGTGAGCTAGGTGATGCTGTACTTCCCATAAGGTGTCTGTGTTAAATTTTACAACTTTGCCACTCCTGTCCTGATGAGCCCCAATTAGGGCGAAACGCGTCGACAGGATGCCCTCGTGGCTGAATTTGAGTCACTTGCCAATAATTCCTTTTTACTTTAAATATATATATATATATTGTAGTGGTTTTAAAAGGTTAAATTTAACTATAAACAAAGCAATTTGAAACACCCTGTATAGAGGAAACAACCAGAGTTTACGTGCGAAATTAATTTCATTTAGTTCATTTTAAAGTAACAAATATTTCCATAATTTTACAAGTAGTGATTAAAAATTTAGTTAGGTCGTAAAGAAAATAAACTGTAGAAGCCAATGCAAATTATTAATTGATTTAATTGAGTTTAATTGAACGGGTAATTACGTATAATACGCATAAAAGCATGAAAAATCGATAATACCAAGGTTAAACGCTTTGTTAACACATAAACAGCCGTTGAATATAAAATACCTTGAAAAGCCAACTCTTAGAAATGTTGTGTTAAAACGTCGGTTAATTGAACACCTGCATGTTTTCGAAATGTCAGGTTCCCCTTATTTTTATAGATAGCAAGCAAGTTTTAAAAAATATTGGTTAAACGACAGTCGCAAAGCACGTATACAAGTCCACATAGAGTAAAAAGAACGCGGCAGTAATATCGATTCTCTACCACTCAAACAAGGTTAGAAGGAAACATATAATATGCATAAGAAAGAGACAGCGTTAATATAGGCGGGATTTTTAAGACGTCAATAGATATACTATTGGTCGATATAGTTAGTTCTAGAACAGACAAACACCAGACTATTTGAAGTCGGGTTTATTGGAAAACATCGTAACGACGCGCTAAATTTCGGAGATTTCGAAAACGGTTGAAACAAAATTTAAGGAAGTGTTATTTTAAATTAGATTTTTCACGGGAAAAGCGGCCTAGAGGTGGCATTTGGAATCATATAAATACTCGAAGAGAATTAGCTATCGCTCTCTATTAACTTCGATCTCTTAGTATTTTCACCGCTTCAGAATACGAGTTTGTAAGTATACATATTTTTAAATTAAATAGTACAGTGTTGGTCTCATAATTTGGTACGCGAATAAGTGACGAGTCTAAAATTTAATAAAGGTGCAACATATATCTTAAACAAGCTCGTGAAGTGACGTGAAGTAACGTAAATTTAAATTAAATTAAACCAAAGTACGTAATTATGAAAGAAGTGTAATTAAATTGGATTTGGATGCACCGTGAAAGCAGAGCAAACAGCACAACCTAGATGGGGTTCATCTACAAATAGCTAAAAGCGGCCAGCAGAGCAGAGCGAAACTACCGCATCGTCAACGAAGTAGAGATCTTCAAGAAATTCCAGGTAACGCTTTAAAATTGCTGTTGTTATAAACTATGAAACTATGAAAATTGTGTGACGTGTGAGAGTGAATTTTGAAGGTATTGTGCATTATTTTGCGTATTGAAAATAATACGTGTAACTAACTTTATTATGGTATTTAAATAGAAATCTAAAGGCGTATATAAAGCTTATTAACGTTCCATCAAGAATTTAAAATTTTTATTGTTACGAGTACCTGGGTTTTTTGTTTGTTGTAAGAGTATGCGAAGTACAAAAGCATACATTATTCATAATTAACTGGGTTATCATGAGCTCACCATACTCCAGAGTATACAAATTTAAAATAAATCATAAATAAAGAAAGAAAATAAGGTATTATTCAAGGCCCATTTACTCCGGGTATATTCAATGTGTTTGATATTTTAAATTAAAATCCAGGACAGTACAAAAATAGGATTTATTGAGGTGTAACTTGATCTCTGAAAAGTGGATAATCTTGAATTTTATTTGTAAATAGTGGTCAATAAATATTGTATGATGGTTGTATTATTTTGTCGTTTTATTGAGAGTGTGCGTAAACGATACAGAGTACAATAGTGAATCTAGGTATCCAAGAGGAGGCCCAACTGAGCTAGCCTGGGACTAAAGAAGAGCGGAATCTGGGTAAGAGATTTTTTTTTTTTATTAAATTTTTCTATTGTGTGCAATTTTCGATTTTGTATAAATGAAAATAAATTAATTTTCGAATCTACTGGGATTTCCCTAGATTACACGGCAATATATATATATATATATATATATATATATATATATATATAAATATTTGAATGAGACGACCTGCGCGCCACAACCAGTCTCGCCCCACCTCTGGGGAATGTAAGAGAAGTTATTAGACCGCAAAAGAGTAAGCATGTAAAAGACGCGCTCCCGCAATTGTAACGTTGGTGTTCAGTTAATAATAAAGAGCGTTATTTTTCTTGTATGTCAGTGTTATTAATCACAGCAAGCTTCGTAAGCTTCTCGAAAATACAGTCCACTGCTCTTGCTTGCATTACATTGCTAGTGAAGGCAACACGTCTAAATTAGGTCTACCGTGACCTACTCGTTCTATAGAAAATTTCATTTCACGTACACGCGGTTGTGAAAGTGATCATATCGTTGGTTACTTCCACCCTTTCGATCTCGAACCACTGAGCCCACCAAGATCGTCATTCTGACCTCATGTCAGCATTCATTTTCTTTTGCTACAACTGATAACTAACAACAATAGATATGCCTACCTTTCTATTGGCACTCATAAGTTGTAGTTCTAATAATTTTCTCAATAGTTTTTGATATCCAGAGGCAGAATTCTTTATGTCGCGTTTACGGCTTATTATTTATTTGATTTTGCTTTAATTCGATTGTATATCATTCAATTATACATCATTTACTTCAATTATATATCACTTTTGTTTAGTTTGGTTTGGTAATTTTACTGAACCTTTATTATGTAGTCGATTCTACAAGTCGTGAAAGATTTTTTGATACCTTGTACAAGCAAATTACTGTGGAATTCAGTTTGATAGAGCTTGGATATACACCATCTATACTATTGCAGTTAAGAATGATTGCAATCGTATATATTCGAAGATCTCACAACCACTAACTCATAGTTCTTATTAAAGTTTCTACCTAAGAACTATTGTATATTTGTATTAACAGTAACTAATACTATCTCACTATTAATCGAATTTACATGTACGCTAAGGTTCAGCTAAGTTGAACTCATTGAATAATTCACCTTTCCGTTATTATAGTATGCAAAGTGTCAGTTAGTTTATTTGACAGTGTTTTACTCTGTTTAACTTTACTTACTTTAGGATCACCGCGACGTAAAAGCGCTTTTGCCGTCTCGGGTATAACATCATATTTTTATTTCGTAGAGAATCTAATTCCAGGACAACGTTCGAACTCTTATATTGTATTTTGCACGGTAACCTCCCCGTATAAAATTAATGGATTGTATATTCGTATTGTATTGAAGCTCGGCGTCATTTATTTTAGGGACATCCTATTGTTTATTCGGTTTACATTATACGTCTATTTCATTTACCAGTATTTTATTGCTACAATTATTATTTCCATACCGGTACGATTATTACTATAGGTTCCTCAGAGCTTTTTACTCTACTGATATTAGTTTTTCCCTATCTTTGTGACTCGGCACGGTACCTACGCTTCACAGTGAAACTGTCAAGTCTGTTTTTTATATAAGGCGTCGCTAACGCCCATCTGAGATTCAGTTCTAATTTTCTTTTCTTCCGTACGTTGCCTACGACCACCCTACCGCAAGCAGCTAGCCGTAAGTCGGGCAGTTCTACAGCTGCCGTCGTCCACCACTACGATTCTCACTTTTCTTGTCCCATTCGTTATATGTGCACTGTGTTTTTGGTGCATATTTTACGCTTAGGCCGTGACAAATGGTATAAAGGATGCTCCTAGTTGCTGCAAAAATATAGTATGTTAATTTTTATTTTGCAATGCCCAATTTTGATGACCACTGTATTTTTGGCTGTAAGTAACTAGATGTGCTATTAATGTAAAATATACCAAATAAACTGTAAGAATTCTTGCGGGATGCACATTATTTTTTTAAAAGCTAAAATGACCAATGAATACTATTGATTGATGGTGATTAAGGAGGTTAAGATATATGATATGCAAATTGCAATGAAGGACCAATTGCTTTTATAGCAATAACGATAATGGTGGAGCGGTTATGTAATAACAAAAAAAAAACTACACCAAACTACTTAGTAAAAGGGTATAAATACCTTAAGTCCTGCGCCGCTGGGGGCAATAGACACTTTCACGCACAAAAGCTTTTACGGAGAACCAGAAACACGCACGAAAATGGTGTCGGTCTCGCTTTCAAAGCTCTAACACAACCGTCCTTTTCAAGGGTTCGAAGGCGACTTGCCTCTTTAAAGGCTCGAGTACGACTGTCACTTTATGCACTGTTATTGCCGGTATATAAAATGTTTCACTCAAACTGTAGGATGCACGCACAAAGTATTTATTGTCACAAAATACCGAATTGTTCGATGACGACGTAACATACCGCCCACCAAATTCATAGAATTTTGAAAAGGAGGAAGTAGGTTGGGTGAAGGAAATCACATGGGATTTGACCTTGCTAGGAAAGGAGGTAACGAAAGATAGGGTGGTGCACTACAGCGAGCGATATTACCAACTATGCAAAAATAAAATATATATATGTAAATAAGCAAATATGTAAAAATAATATACTACTATACATGTAAAAATGTGTATATACATCTAAACATAAAATAAAATTAAAATACCGGTAGCGGCGCTAGTTTGACCAAAGGTCGTTTTAGTGTGCCATGTGCCGTTTTGACTTCAGCGACACGTATAATACCGTCCGCACCGGGAAAAGTATTAATAATACGACCAAACTTCCATTGAAGTGGAGAAAGCTGGTCGTCCTTGACGAGGACAATAGTGTCCTTTTCCACTTGTCGGACACCTACCTTAGAGTGCCATTTAACCTTCTGGTTCAGAGTATGTAAGTACTCATGGCTCCAGCGAGCCCAAAATCTTGGTGGAGTTTTTGCAGGAGTTTCCACCTGCTTTTAATGGTACAACGTTGGTTAAATGGTCCTCATCTGGTGGTGCAGAAAGAGGCTCCATAGTTAGGAATGACCTGGTGTTAGGCAACGCAAGTCATTTGGATCCGAACTCAAAGCGCAGAGTGGCCTTGAATTTAGCACAGATTCAATTTGTGTAAGAACTGTGTACAGTTCCTCAAAGGTAAGTTTTGTTCGCCGATTACGCGAGATAGGTGTGTCTTTACCGACTTAACACCGCTTTCCCACAAGCCACCGAAGTGAGGGGCGCTAGGTGGATTAAACGACCACTTTATCCTTTCTGAGGTTACTGCACTATGCAGATAACTCGTAAGCTGACGATAGGCACCTACAAAATTAGTACCGCAATCGCTAAATATTTGAGAACAGCGTCCTCGACGTGCTATAAATCGTCGCAAAGCGGCAAGAAACGCGTCTGCCGACAAATCCGAAACAAGTTCAATATGTGCTGCCTTAGTGGCAAAACAAACAAAAATACAAATATAGGCCTTAAGAGTTTTAGAGCCTCGCAGGCGGTTAGCCTTTATTAAAGAGGGCCAGCAAAATCAACACCAACAATACTGAACGGTTTGATTTGGGTAATACGTGCTGCCGGTAGGTCTCCCATAGGAGGAGTTACCAGGACCGGTTTGGTACGAAAACATCTATGACAGGATGATAAATAATTTCTGATTGAATGTTTAATAGAAAGGATCCAGAAATTCTGTTGGATAAGATACGCTGTGGTATTAACACCGGGATGGCAATACCTTTCATGAGTTGACAGAATGATAAGTTCGGTTAATCGGTGCCGCTGAGGCAATAACGCAGGAAACTTTTCGGAATAGGAAAGCGAAGAATGTGTCAAGCGCCCACCTACTCTTAAGATGTTTTGTGGATCAACAAATGGAGAAAGTTTTCGCAAGCTTTTAGGTAATTTACGGTTTGCCTTAATCGAAGCTATTTCCTTTAAAATGTAACATTTTGTACATGCCGAACGATAATCATGAGAGCATTGTGTAGTTCAATGTCTGTTAAGGGACCCGTATGACGTTGAGCCATGGGTTTAGAAAATCTATAAATGTAAGCCACGATGCCTTGGATTTTATATAACGATGAAAAGCGACTTAGTAAAATGTCAATGACGTTTGGATCTGTTTGAGCGACAAATGTTAGGATCTTCTTTTCCGTAGTTACCTCAGCAATTGAGGTTGACAATGTTGGTTGAGGCGGCCACGAGTCACTAGGGTAGTGAAGCCATTCAGGCCCCGCCCACCATAGCGAACATGAGATAACCGCGCTTGGCATTAATCCCCGAGATGCAGGATCAACCGGATTATGCGAAGATTTAATATAAAACCATCGGCTAGGTGCAATGATTTCTTGAATGTGGCTAACACGGTTTGCCACAAAAGTTTTCCAACGAAAAGGTGGAGAACGTATCCAAGTGAGAGCGACCGTAGAATCACTCCACGCTGAAACATCGGAGATGTCAATCAAGCCTTGATAAGACCGAATGGTAAAAGAAAGTAAATCGGTTAATAAAACGGCGGCACATAATTCCAAACGTGGAATTGAAATGCGCTTAATTGGAGCTACTTTTGTTTTAGCGGTTACAAATTGTACAGTTATTTCTCCAGTAGTTTGATTTATGAACTGAAAATACACTACCGCTGCATACCCTACCTCGCTAGCATCGCAAAACCCATGCAAATGACAAGTAAAAGGATCCGAAGGGGGTAAACAACGTGGTAACTTTAATGACGATAATAACGGCAACTCTTCTTGGTATTGCTGCCATTGAGACGAAATGTCTGCTGGTGGGATGTCATCCCAATTTAAACCTAACATCCACAGATGCTGGATTAGGCGTTTTGCAAAAGTGTTAGTGGGGCTAAAAATCCTAATGGATCATATATTCTGGCAACTTGTGAAAGTATGTTGCGCTTTGTACATATTTGGTTTAATGGTTTAACCCGAAACGAGAAAATATCTTCTGTAGGTGACCATTGAAGACCTAATATTTTTATTGATTCGTCCGAATCGAAATCGAGAGAAGTATATTGGCAAAATCTGACGGAATGCCTTCCAAAATAGAAACTGAATTAGAACTCCATTTTCGAAGTTCAAAACCAGCCAAATGTAAAAGTCGAATAAGTTGATCTTTAATTTCGCGGGCCGATTGTATAGAATCTCCACCGGCGACGAAATCATCAATATATAGATTTGACCGTATAGCGTCAGCGGCTAACGGAAACCTTTTGCCTTCGTCAATGGCTAATTGCTGAAGAGTTTTAATGCTAGATAAGGCGATGACTTAATACCGTAGGTCACTGTATTAAGCTGATATGTCTGGATGGGTTCTTCTGCGGAGAACCGCCAAACAATTAATTGAAACTTTCGATGTTCTTCGGTAACCAAAATTTGTCGATACATTTGGCGAACATCACAAGTAAAAACGAAACGATGAGTACGAAATTTCAGTAAGATTGACGAAATGTCGTTTTGGAGACTAGGTCCAGCCAATTGAGTGTCATTAAGTGACACGTTGTTTTTAGCCTTTGCAGAGGCGTCAAAACCACACGAATTTTAGAAGTATGACCTTCTTCTTTAAACACAGGGTGATGGGGTAAAAAGTAATTATCGTTCCCAACGGGCGGAGAATCGAGTAATGCCATATGACCCGCATCAAGATAGTCCTGCATGAAATTGTTGTATTGGGCGCGTAGCTCCGGTTGAGCATGTAATTTGCGCTCCAACGAAAATAGTCTTTTTTTAGCCATCTCAAAGCAATTATCAAAAACGGGCAAAGTATCGTTGAACGGTAACGCAACAATAAAACGACCGCTAGGGTCACGAGAAAACGTGTTTTCAAAATCAAATCTGCCTTTTCTTCTTCTGGAGAAGTATAAGGCTTGGATGGCAACTCTTCTATCTCCCAAAACCGCCTTAGGGTCTGGTCGATAGGATCTTCTACAGACGTAAAAATGCTTGGACAGTATCAGACTGCAAGCTTTTGTGGGA
Organism: Platerodrilus igneus; assembly: GCA_036346225.1. Classification (NCBI taxonomy): domain Eukaryota; kingdom Metazoa; phylum Arthropoda; class Insecta; order Coleoptera; family Lycidae; genus Platerodrilus; species Platerodrilus igneus. Next base: position 100,601 of record JARFIW010001151.1, on the reverse strand, counting down.
CCAATAATAGTCCAACCAAAAATTGTATTTATGGCGGCAGGCTGAAGAAACTTGCCATGTATAACACCGCCATTGATGATGAACGGATAAACATCTGCTCCTAGGAGCATGTCAATGGTTCCTGGAGAGTTCCAGGTCGGGTCTGCAAAGTGCAGGCCGCATAAGTGTTCCCAATTATTAGGAACTTCAACGCTAGGTAATTTGCCAGATATTGACGAAAGCACAAAAGTTGTGACTTCTAGAGATTTTTCAGAGTCTAACATAGAGCGAATGGTGCAGCTGACGGCACCCTATTGACTGCTGAAGTTGTCTGCCCAAGTCCATAAATCGGAACTTGAGAACGTATGCGTGGAAGCCAAAGTTTGCTCACGCAATCGTCTCGAATAAAGCTAGCTTGGGAACCAGGATCTAAGAGTACCCTGATCGGTTTGTATCTACCAGAACGATCTTGAACTTCCACAACAGCAGTGGAGAGTAAGACAGTAACCCCAAGATTTGAATTCGTCTGTGAAGACAAAACATTTGCCGGAATAGGAGAGGCTGACTGCGTCCTATTGGCATTTTTATGCATGTGTGTAGCGGTCGGTTCAGCTGAACGGCTAGAAGCAGGTTGCGATTCAAAATGTAGCAAGGTATGATGCGGCTTGGCGCAAGTTCGACAGGAATTATAAGATTTGCATTGCATGGACGCATGGTCTGTTCGTAAGCAATTTAAACAAAGGCGTAAGCGTTTGACAATGTCGAAACGTTCCGTCGGAGTTTTCTTTAGAAACGATTGACATCTATAAATTAAGTGATTGCGTTTGCAGGAAGAACAATGGTGCGAAAATGAATTATTTGAGTCACTGGAGCTACTTGGTGTGTCCAGTGAAACTACGTTAGAAGAAACTCTTGGTTTAAATTGAAACGCTGAGGATTTCTTAGGCACTGATGTGTGAGATGTATGGACAGTCGTCGAATAAGAAACAGGTGCGGTTGAAGAAAAGGTTTCCAACGCTGCACATTGTTGGGTTAAAAAATATCTCAAATCCTCGAAATTAGGTATTTGCTTCGGATCCGATTGGAGTTCGAAGCGTTTTCTAGTGAACGGATCAAGTTTTTCTAAAAGCAAATCGACCAGAATAAAGTTCCAATGTTCAGTGGGAAACTTTAAGTTAGTTAGAACAGCAAGGTTCTCCGAAAAACAATCAATAAGTGCCCTAAGTTTCTTAGGGTCTTCTGATTTTAAAGGTAGAAAGTCTTTCATTTCTTTCCAATGCAAAGTTGCCAATAAACGCGGATTGCTAAATCTCTCACGCAAGGCGTTATAGGAAATAATAAAATTATCCCCCGAAATGGGTACAGATTTAACGATTCTTAAAGACTCCCCGGTACAACAACTGATAAGATAATTTAATTTTTCGATATTGGACAGCGACGCGTTATTATAGACCAGGCTGTCAAATAAATCGATGAAAGATGAAAATTCAGTTACCTCATTATTAAAAATTTGGAGCTTTAACGGTAACAATTTTGATACCGTGCTGCTTGGAGCATTTTCTGTAATTTGTGGTGCTTTCATTTCTTGCATCGTATCGAGATGCAGCAGTATGAAAAATAAGCGGAATCTACTTCCTTCCGTACAGCGTTGTAATTTAATGATTCTACCTCGTCACAGGAGGCCAAGACAGCGACTAAAATTGTATTGAAATTTGCATAAAGGTCATGTATTCCCTTGTTTGAATAAGGAACAATGCCTTTAAACTTGGGTCACTTTGTATAGAACTACAAAGCTCAAATATTTCTAAAATCCGTGTTTTCAGTAATTGGAGTTCTACCACATGTGCCTTCTTCGGAGCCATAGTTATTTTGTTATTTTGAAAGATCTACACTAAATGCTATAAAACCGTAACGCTCAGATGTACGCGAAAAATGTTAAAATATTATGATTGTTCAAAGCACGAAAAATGTAAAATAGGGTATAACCAATAAATCACGTTTTATGACTAACGGTTCGTCAATGTGGTCTTAAAACGAGACGTCGAAAACAAGGGTTTGTCTAACAAAGCGCGAGGATAAGATGTACCGCTTTACAACCCGGGCGGTTACGGTCGGCCTTTACATCAAAAGCTCACAGAAACGTTTAAAACATGTGGCTTAACATATTTGCCGAAAGATGCAACTTTACAACCTTATTCCTCTGCAGATGTTTTCAATATTGTAATACAAAACGTGCAATAGCTTTTAAATACAAAGCAAATCCTTTACCTTTCTTGTTTAAGAAGTATAAAGCGATTTATAGTTTTCAGGTTGCTTTCTGTTTTATGCCGCTAAAATGAATTTAAAACTGAAAACTGACAAATTTTATATTATGAATTTGTTTGTAATTAAAACGCTTGCTGGTTTCAATTACGGCGAAATCGCTTAATTTAATCTAAAGACAGTATAAATAATGTTTACACATTTTAACCCGCTAAATATGGGCTTTAAGCACAAATTTAAAACTGAAATATTAATTAATTAAAAAGCTCGCTTGAATGCAATGTGATATTTTAATTTAGGACATGCGTATACCACAGGACTAATGAATCCGGCTCGACTTAGGAACAATGATTGATGGTGATTAAGGAGGTTAAGATATATGATATGCAAATTGCAATGAAGGACAAATTGCTTTTATAGCAATAACGATAATGGTGGAGCGGTTATGTAATAACAAAAAAAAAAAAACTACACCAAACTACTTAGTAAAAGGGTATAAATACCTTAAGTCCTGCGCCGCTGGGGGCAATAGACACTTTCACGCACAAAAGCTTTTACGGAGAACCAGAAACACGCACGAAAATGGTGTCGGTCTCGCTTTCAAAGCTCTAACACAACCGTCCTTTTCAAGGGTTCGAAGGCGACTTGCCTCTTTAAAGGCTCGAGTACGACTGTCACTTTATGCACTGTTATTGCCGGTATATAAAATGTTTCACTCAAACTGTAGGATGCACGCACAAAGTATTTATTGTCACAAAATACCGAATTGTTCGATGACGACGTAACAACTATGTATACATATTTATAGATACAACTACATCAATATTGTCATATAGATGATGCCAAAGAAACTGAGACGACTTAGTATAAAAACACTAAGCTGAATGAGGTATACGTGTTGTGGCAATTAAATAACGAGCATTTGTTTCTAGCTCCTATAGTGGTAACACTGATATCTTGAAAATTTTTTGACGTAAAGTTCACTAGCTTATATAAAAGTCTGCCAAGTTTGATAGTGATCGGTGTTATATTTTATGCTCTGCGATTTTTTTAAGTTAGTAGTGTAGTGTCGTGACGTACAAAAATGTGTGACGTGAAAAACGAGCAACGAATCATCATCATCAAGTTTCTGGTGAAATTTGGTGAAAAACCGGCCGAAATTTTTCGTAAATTGCAACGTGTGTTTGATAATGACTGCTTATCAAAACCACGTGTATAGGAATAGGCTGTACGTTTTGCATCAGGCCGAGAATCGACGCAAAGGGATGCAAGCTCAGGTGCCTCTAAAATCGTGCACAGTAGGTAAAACGTCGAACGTTTGAGAGTGTTGGTGCGAACAGATCGACGCCTCAAATAAAGAACTACATACTTGCATAATGGCAGACACGTTGGGATCAAAGCACAACCGGTAGAAGGGTATATGAAATGATCCCAAATATCAAAGACCGCCTAAAAGCTAAATACCTGATGTCCAGTCAAGGATTTATTCTTTACCTAACTGGCCACGGACCGTATTCCACATACAGAGAACGCATAAATTTAGTTGACAACAACATATGCACGTGCGGAGAAACAGGAACACTGGAACATCTAGTATTACGAGTGTAATGCCTTACAACCGTACCTCTACGCACATGAACAAACATTATTAAACAAGACCCTTCACGCGATGATTTGGACCGAAAACCTTTTTTCCACACTTAAATGCACTCACACAAAAAACCACGGCACTCATCCACCAAAATTATCTTAACGGATAAAGGACACAAACAAAACTACCCGGACAGAGACATAAAAGTACCACCTCTTCTTGGACCGAGGCTCTGTATAAGTTAATATTAAGTAGTAGTATTTAGTAGTATTAAGTAAGTAGTAATACGGAACTTCTTTTCTATTTACTAACGCACAAAAGGTTCACAAAACTGTTTCTGTGCAAGATCGGAGATAGCAGTACCCCCGTGCTGTCATAAATGAATACCTTTGTTTGAGCTGGTATGGGACCACGCCACTAGAGTCCAGATCGGCAGGATTCATTTTGCCAGAAATATGGCTGCATTGAAAAATTTTCGTGTAGTTAAGAATACTAACTACTCGGTTACCCACAAAGCACTTGAGTAAATAAGGAGTCCTTAGCCATGTAAGAACCACTTGAGAATCAGTGAACACTTTGAGTTCATGAATAGAATATACGCGATAGTTACTCAAGACAGAAAATATTAGGCGACATAACAAATAGGCGCCTGAAAGCTCCAGCCGCGGAATGTTATGAAACCGAAAAAAAGAAATAATTTCTGTCAAATTTCTTTGAAGTTTGTGACTAGGGTATAACCGATCATTGAGCAATAACCGTGAGGAATCGGGAGCAGAACCGTTGAACACTACACGAGACTTGGTAGTGCGACTGCTCGTTTTTAAAACAGCATGGTGCGGCAATACATAGCCCGAAGGTTTATTAGCGATCACCATGTGTCATAGGAAAAGGTATTTTTAAAGAAATTTCTGATAAATTTGTTTCTATTCCGGGAAACTAGACAAACGTCATTTCAAACTAATGTAGTCTTTATAAGTATTAACACTATTACGTGCAAGAGAAGGGACGCTCCTATTAAATGGTACAGTTACTATGTAACACCTCGTTTCGTCACGGAGACGTGTCTTTGCAATAAGCATCTTCAGGAACCGAGGCATAGCAACTTCCCTCATTTCCAAAAAGTTTCGGAAATCACAAAAAGCAAAATAAAATTAGAAGGATCGGGTACATCAAACACTTGTCCTATTAGAATACACCTAAACATGGTTCTCACTCAAGTGGGGTACCCCTGAACAATCTCAAAATGTTTCGAAAATAATATTTGAACAGATATTTCGGTTGCTAGGAGCAAATTGACCGGAGCGAATTCATAAAACCTAGAGTTTGCTAGTTCTATACTTTGAAATTTCTTTAAAATTTCTAAAGGCACTGAATGCCGAGGAACGTTTTCCGTAATTTCAGGAAAAATAAATGCGGTAAAATTCAATTGCTGCGGGACCCAATTGGAAACTAATAGAGAATGTACTACACCCTTATAGCGCACTGAATTATTAGAAATTTCAGTGATTTGTCTATAACCGTATGAACGCTTTCTTACGTTGAAAAGAGGGGAAGCTTATATAAAAAAAAACAGTAAAGAAATTTAGATAAACCGGGCTAGCTGCAAACGCAGAGAGTGGGGTGAGTCAAGGTGTACTAAATTTTCTTATTTAAGGAAAGCAGGCGGCATCCTGGTATACATTTTATGAACAAGTTATTTTTTTATAATAGAAACACATGTGGTATAAACAAATAAAATTAACTCGTGACGAAAATAGTACTTTGTATAAGACAAATTATCCCGAACGATTTCTCTGTCAGTATTACGCACAATAAAAAAGGGAATTAGAACCGTTTATGAGTAATTGTAAAATACATTACTTACTTGACTTCCCGATCACCAGCAGATGACCGTCGAGGTGCACTCTAGCCGTCAGCATGCATAAAAATGAGTAGAACATCGGCTGCAAACGGATTTGTTTCCTCGCCAACAGCAGATATACGAATAGGAGCAGGCAGAATCTTCACAGCAATTTGCTTTCAGCATTACACGTTGCCATCAGTTTAGTTACATTTATCGTGTCAGACACGACAAAAATTCTTTTGACGGAATCATTTCGGACGACAATAATCAGCTTTTTTGTGGTTACGGTGAAGATCCAAACGGACCTGTGACTAATGACAATTCAGACTATACCAAAGAGTTAAACAGAAAAAAACTCGCTAGTATGAATCAGTGCTCCAGGACTTACCAATGCATCCAGCAATATTTCTTTGTTCGTGAAACCGAAAAATGGGTGCATTGCTCCTGAAGACAAGAACGGTGTTAATCCTGTAAAGATTGTGTATTGCATTGACGAGATCAGGATTGAAAATGAATGAAATTCCAAACCACGAAAAGGTAAGTAATCCCCATATTTCATTAACATGTGCTGTTAAAACACTTTCAAACGTCGTTGCAGATAACCAAATCGGCAAATTTGATTACAATTGCTCTTATTAAGTACTTTTGAAGGAATCTTATGTTATTTAAACTCGTATTTCTGTTTAAAAATATAACGAATGCATGCTTTAGAAATCACCAATTTGTAGATAATCCAATATATTTGCTAGAATAATATTTCTGAGAGCCACGTTTTTGATAAATAAACGGTTGTTCTATTACAAGAGCAATGTTTATATTCACAAGATAATAGTTGTATAAATTAAATTATACAGGATGTTTAATAAGCATTTATTTTCTGCATTTTAGAATGCGCTTTAAAGGAATAGATTGATAGGTTTAATTAGCAGGTACAGTCTTCGCGGAGTTTCGTATGACAGGTAGTTATGGAATATTAAAACGAAAGCACGGGAGTATTTATACGGAAACTTAAAATAAACAAAAACTGTTCGGCAGGGTGTAAATGAACGTAACAACTTCAGGCGCAAACGTCGTGCGCATGCTTCAGAAATTGCGTTTATTTGAGATCTAGTATCTAAAACACAACAATCTAGCTGTAGATCACCATCAAGATCAATAATTCTCACTTGCATAGTGCCCAGTAGCACCGTACAATGTTCAGGGGAATTAGAAACAATACAAGTAGAAGTAGCTGCAGGTTAATCGAAGGACCCTCTACAACTTGTAAAGTATTTGAAGGAGTAGAGGAATAGTGTTACCAATTAGAATATAATATCGTAAGAATATTTATGATTACCTAGGCACTTGAATCAAAGAAATTTGACGCTTTAAAATTCAAACATTTATAAATTCTATAATCAACTGTGCAATAAAGATAGAGACAAATCGTATTAATTTGTCTTTAGCGGTGGTCGAAGCATTTTGAACAAGTGAAGACTTGTCTGGACTAAGTCTAAATTTAGATGGAGTTGCTGTATTAGATTTGAAACCCCTTCCTGTAGCTCAGAAGTTTTGCTTTGTATATTCAAAAATTCCAAAAACTGTTCTGGAGTAGGAAGAACCGAACTTATGGAAGTCTAGGTTTTGGTACCACAGAAACATCAAAAGACAATCGACAAGATCTTCTATATTTGGGGCTGTCTTCATAGTACTTACCGCGTTGAAATAAGTCAGAAAGAGATCTACTATGTTTGTATAGCAAATTTTATTTAAAAAGAAATTAATTATCCGACGTAGATCGTAGTAATGATCTACCAATGTTTTCCAAGCCTTATTGTATTACTCCGGCAGCAATTCAAGATTAGAAATACCAGCCAAAGCTTCACCCTTAAGCAAGGAGCAAAGATAGATAAACTGGAATCCATAAGATTAACAAAAAGAGTTTTGAACATGGACCATTGTGCCACTTTTCCGGAAAAACCTGGTATCTCGTCGGGCTTCAAATGATTAATCGAAGTATTATCAGCAGCACATAAACGCTTTAGCTTAGACCGCTCCTTTTGGTCCAAATATCTCGCCCTAATGACGTCCGACAGATTATCGAAAGCAGACCTATTTGCCTTTACTTGAAGCTTAGCTTCAACCGTTGGATTGTGACTTATTATGTCGCTATGCAATGCGTCACAGCTAATTCCTAATTTATCCAAGTGTAATACCTTTGCTTGTGAAGTATGCAGCTTGGACAAACTAGAAGTTCTGGCATAGTCTATCATTCCCGTAATACGACTAAAAATGCTTCCTAACCAAACTTCCAATCGGGCTTTTGAAACCATAATAATTTCAAAGAATTGTAAAGAAAGTATAATTTGCAAAATTGTTTAGAGCAATCCAATTAAATTATAGCAACGTTAACTAACAATAGTGCAAATGAACTTAAATTAATTAATCAAATTAAACTGCAATCATAAATCCTAAATTTGAATACCGAAATAAATCGCCACGAATAGAAATTACGTTCTCGACGTTTGTAAACACCGATTTATTACTTAGAATGTAAACAAACGAACATAGTGCGCTTGCAACACTTGTTTATATCATCTCTTCTACGTTGCACGTAAAAATGGAATTGTTTGCATTGTTCAAAGAAGTTTTCATAAGCAAGTATATTTTGTAAGGTTCTAAGAAACATCATTTTTAAAGTTATACATATTATAAGACACATAGCCAAAATTAAGGAATCAAACATGAATTGATATTTGTTTGTCAAAAAAGATCTACATAAGTCACAACAAAAACACTTGCTATTTAAAGATCAGAGTTATTTAGCATGATCAAACTCGTAAAGACATAATCTTTTAGACATTAAGAGCAAAATCAAGGAGATTCCTCTTGTTTGCAATATCCGCACCAACTTTTTGATTCAGTGGAAAGTGACCAAAGTGGTCATAGCTTAAATCATCTGCAGGTCTGCTGGGGTTGGCTTTTTTATTAGTTTATTTTCTTTAAACCTTTCTAAATTATTTCTTATAACGTGTAGATTAATACATAGATGAATCCCTGCCGGATCGTGCGGTTTATATTTTAAGCTATGATTACTTCATAAATCATCGAAACCTTCGAGACTTTACAGTTGGTACTCAATTCACCCCTTTGTACTGTTCAAAATTGGTTCTTTAAATGCATCCTTGTAGCTTTTAATCAACCGATTGTTCGCTTAATGGTTTAGTTTTCTTCATCCATCGGCCTACAATGTTACAATACGAATATTTAAAAAAAGACGATTATGTCGGTTCATAATGTTCTTACGCGCTGAAAGCGCATAGCCTTCAATAACTGCATCTGAATATTAGTTTTCCTTTACTTTAATAAATAATTCATTGTGTTTTTGATGCAGTTTTGTGATCGGCAATTTATAGTAATGAGAACCAATATGGTTTGCTTTGGATATCCTTTGGGATGTGATTTTTCTAAACGTTATTAGAAATTCGTTTTTGTTGCAAGCATTTAGAAACTTACTGAACTTATCTATGTAAATTTAGTATTAAAGATTGCTGATAATAGGGCGTTTTTAAAATGAAACGGCGTTGGAAAGATTTCATTCATTAGCATGCTTCAATTTGAATACGAATTTTATTCATAGTTACATGAAGTTAGTTTTTGTTAGGTTTGAAGAAAATAAACAAACGCCTAGTACTAAATCTCTCATCAAATAGATTAATTACTGTCAAATTCTGTAATTGCAATAAATTATTTATTTCTCGATTTAACTGTATTGATATTACATAAGTAAACCCGAGTTTGAAACTTTCTAAATGCTAAAGCTTCGAGAAACGTTTCTTGTATGAAGCTGTTTGAGATCTTAATGTTTGTAGAAGCTTTAGGTGCGATTTTCCATTTCCTAACGATCTTCTGGAAATTGTTGCATTTAGCTTTTCTCATTCGGCTCAATTTATAGCTTGGCTACCACGCTTTTCTCGTGATTGTGCAGGGATACCTCCACAAATGTTTATTTGTCAGTTCGTGATCTCATCGAAAGAGTTTTAATGTGCCTATAACCTGAACTTTAATTAAACTTTCCTTACTGCGCATTGCTATGTGGTGCAGGTGCATAAAATACAGAATCCATCTTTATAGTCACTTTAAACTGAAGCGTACTGAAACTTATGTAACTTTATTGATGTTTTAACAATTTAACGCCAAGAGGAGCCCATAAACCACAATATTGAGTATGCATATCAAAACACTTTATGCCAAAACTTTCTTTTGTATGCGTAAAGCCCACTCTAATAATATTTATTCAAAGCACGTCGGCTTCAAGTCGTGTCATCGAATTTGGGTATATAAATCGGTATATGAACTAGGACTTTTGTTCAAGCTGCTATCTGAACGGCAAGCAATTTTATTATTTGATTTAAAATCTGTCCTATTATTGAACACAACAAAGTCACAAATTAAGAAAGGTTGTTGACTAACTTAACAAGACTCCCAATTCTGCGTTGCGAAAAACACAAGAACCGAGAATCTGCCTAATTTTCCGCCGAGTGTAAATTCTAATTCCAATTAAAGTTTTAATTGTGTTAACGTAAGCTCCTACTTTAAACTCGATTATAAACAGAAAAGCAAACCTTTATACTAAAATGAGCACTAAATATACACACAACTTGCTACCATAACTTTACATTTATCGTTTTAAAAAAAAACGTTACATGTAATTTTTATGCCATATACCTGACATCTTCCATAATGAAGATCGAAGCTTTACTCAACTACAAGCACATTTTATTTAACTTCGACGAAGTATAGAAAATTAACATTTGAAATTTTTGGTCAATTATTTATTTATTTATTTTTGTTTATTAATTTGTTTTTCGTTTATTTACTTAAAAAAGACAGAGGTGTACACGAATAGCGTTTCCAAATGGATTAAACTATAATAAAATAATTTCACTGTTTGCGCCTTTTAATCTTTTCGTATTAATTAACGATTATCCACTTAGCGTCGTTAACCGCCTGGTAGTATGACAATAACAGTCGTTCGTGACTGTACTAATTCTACTCTTATTAGAGTCTATCGCTTACAATCAGAAAAAAACTCGCTAGGGTTACGTCTGTCTGAAGTGGTTCTTTCTTTAATATTGCTTTATTTTCTGCATTCACGGACCAACTCAGGGTAAGTGATCATGTCTGCTTACATTTCTTGTATTTTCTGCACATTATCGTATTTAAAGCGAATCAACTAACAAATCATGTGCCTAGATCTAAAATAGCATCGAAGCGAGTGCATTTTTGGTGTGCGAGCCGGTAATTTCGTGCAGATTCCATTATTCTAACGTACAACCGTTATCTGTTTAAAGGTCGACGGTCAACGTTTGTTCGCGGTTATCAATCCAGGCGTTGTTCATTCCATAACGTTACCATAACAACGAGTTTGTTTCTATCCCAAGTAATAAATCGGTGTTTACAAACGTCGAGAACGTAATTTCTATTCGTGCGACTTATTTCGGTATTAAAATTTAGGATTTATCCATTGCAGTTTAATTTGATTAATTAATTTAAGTTCATTTGCACTATTGTTAGTTAACGTTGCTATAATTTAATTGGATTGCTCTAAACAATTTTGCGAATTATACTTTCTTTACAATTCTTTGAAATTATTATGGTTTCAAAAGCCCGATTAGAAGTTTGATTAGGGAGCATATTTAGTCGTAGTAAGTGCCGTATAGAACAATGTAGTGGAGTGTTAATTCCGATGATTCCTGTTATTTCACCTAACTTGTTACCGTTTTTGTTGTAGAAAACTAACAAATTACGCCAACGAATCTAGAAAAAGCGTTAAATACACTTCCTCTGTAATACGTAGACAAACAATAATAATCAGTAATCCATAGGTAAGCAGAATTAAATATTTTGTTTGCACTTTCTGGAAACCGATTACGCTATCTAGGCGAGCACGCGATACCTTTAGCTTTGTTTACCGGATATAATATCATATTTGGAGAAAAATTTTATCATAATATTTTTGTTGGTCGGTATAATGTTACGGGTTCTTTTTATCCCCTAATGTGACCAGTGACCTTTAAGGAAGGACTTCCTTAAAATGGTGGAACGCAAATAACTTCCGACTATGCTAATGGTCTATTCCTTGGGCAGAACTTATGAGGATTAGTCTTGGTTCTTTTTACTAAGCATTATTTTCTTACTAGGGCTAGATTCTTAACAAAACAGGGGTTTAAATAGGGCGCCACCAAGTCATTAACTTTAAACACAGGGTTTCCGTAAGGGGGACTTGGGCGTCCTTAGGGAGGAATACCGTATTAACTGCTAACGCAGAAGCTGTAAAGAAAATTTAATTAAATTTACAAAAATGAGGACACAAGAGGTGTTCTCTTGTTACCTCATAAAAAAACAACAAAGATTAATCGGACAACAATAATATGAGCATAGATTATATGCTTCAAATTCTGAAAAGCTTTGGTTAAATTGGGTTTACCACTTTACGCTTTTTTGACCTTATACCTTGTTACTCTATTTCTGAAAGTACTTGTTCAGAATAAAACAACCTATTTGTCATTACTTGAAGCTTAGCTTCAACCGTTAGATTGTGATATATTATGTCGCTATGCAATGCGTCACAGCTAATTCCTAATTTATCCAAGTGTAATACTTTTGCTTGTGACGTATGCAGCTTGGACAAACTAGAAGTTCTGGCATAGTCTATTATTCGCGTCATACGACTAAAGATGCTCCCTAATTAAACTTCTAATCGGGCTTTTGAAACCATAATAATTTCAAAGAATTGTAAAGAAAGTATAATTCGCAAAATTGTTTAGAGCAATCCAATTAAATTATAGCAACGTTAACTAACAATAGTGCAAATGAACTTAAATTAATTAATCAAATTAAACTGCAATCATAAATCCTAAATTTTAATACCGAAATAAATCGCCACGAATAGAAATTACGTTCTCGACGTTTGTAAACACCGATTTATTACTTAGAATATAAACAAACGAACATAGTGCGCTTGCAACACTTGTTTATATCATCTCTTCTACGTTGCACGTTCTGATTGGTTCGTTTCATGACCCATGAGAAGCGTCTTTACCGCAAAATAATAAAAAAATAAAGGCTATTCCCTTTAAAACATTACCCGGGAACTCTAAACCGCATTTATAATGCTAATACTGTACTTGTAAAATTATATTACACAACTATGTGTAATATACATAAATTAATTCTACAGAAAAATCCTTTACAATAATTATTTACTATAAATAACTTGTGCAGCGTTGTTTAATGCGCAGCAATGACTTACAACAGAACTAGAATTACAACTTTATAAATTGCCAGAATTACTCTAAACTGAACAGAAAATGTTGGCTGCTTTTCCCGTAAGAGTCTGTAGTTGACATAGTTTGAAATAAAAAGTAGTTTCTGTCAATACCAATGAGCATAATGTATACAATTTGTCAAAAGTAGTCAGTATTTTCCAGCCGATCTAAAAATGGAATTGTTTGCATTGTTCAAAAAAGTTTTTATAAGCAAGTATATTTTGTAAGGTTTTGAGAAACATTATTTTTAAAGTTATACATATTATAAGATACATAGGCAAAATTAAGGAATCAAATATGAATTGATATTTGTTTGTCAAAAAAGATCTACATAAGTCACACTAGCTATTTAAAGATCAGAGTCATTTACAATGATCACACTCGTAAAGACGTAATTTTTTAAACATTAAGAGCTAAATCAAGGAGTTTCCTCTTGTTTGCAATATCTGCACCAACTTTTTGATTCAGTAGAAAGTGACCAAAGTGGTCATAGCTTAAATCATCTGCAGGTCTGCTGGGGTTGGCCTTTTTATTAGTTTATTTTCTTTTAATGTTTCAGAATAAACCTTTCTAAATTGTTTCTTATAACGTGTAAATTAATACATAGATGAATCCCTGCCGGATCGTGCGGTTTATATTTTAAGCTATGATTACTTCATAAATCATCGAAACTTTCGAGACTTTACAGTTGGTACTCAATTCACCCCTTTTGTACTGTTCAAAATTGGTTTTTTAAATGCATCCTTGTAGCTTTTAATCAACCGATTGTTCGCTTAATGGTTTAGTTTCCTTCATCCATCGGCCGACAATGTTACAATACGAACATTTAAAAAAGACGATTATGTCGGTTCATAATGTTCTTACGCGCTGAAAGCGCATAGCCTTCAATAACTGCATCTGAATATTAGTTTTCCTTTACTTTAATAAATAATTCATTGTGTTTTTGATGCAGTTTTGTGATCGGCAATTTATAGTAATGAGAACCAATATGGTTTGCTTTGGATATCCTTTGGGATGTGATTTTTCTAAACGTTATTAGAAATTCGTTTTTGTTGCAAGCATTTAGAAACTTACTGAACTTATCTATGTAAATTTAGTAATAAAGGTTGCTGATAATACGGCGTTTTTAAAATGAAACGGCGTTGGAAGGATTTCATTCATTAGCATGCTTCAATTTGAATACGAAGTTTATTCATAGTTACATGAAATTAGTTTTTGTTAGGTCTGAAGAAAATAAACAAACGCCTAGTACTAAATCTCTCATCAAATAGATTAATTACTGTCAAATTCTGTAATTGCAATAAATTATTTATTTCTCGATTTAACTGTATTGATATTACGTAAGTAAACCTGAGTTTGAAACTTTCTAAATGCTAAAACTTCGAGAAACGTTTCTTGTATGAAGCTGTTTGAGATCTTAATGTTTGTAGAAGCTTTAGGTGCGATTTTCCATTTCCTAACGATCTTCTGGAAATTGTTGCATTTAGCTTTTTTCATTCGGCTCAATTTATAGCTTGGCTACCACGCTTTTCTCGTGATTGTGCAGGGATACCTCCACAAATGTTTATTTGTCAGTTCGTGATCTCATCGAAAGAGTTTTAATGTGCCTATAACCTGAACTTTAATTAAACTTTCCTTACTGCGCATTGCTATGTGGTGCAGGTGCATAAAATACAGAATCCATCTTTTATAGTCACTTTAAACTGAAGCGTACTGAAACTTATGTAACTTTATTGATGTTTTAACAATTTAACGCCAAGAGGAGCCCATAAACCACAATATTGAGTATGCATATCAAAACACTTTATGCCAAAACTTTCTTTTGTATGCGTAAAGCCCACTCTAATAATATTTATTCAAAGCACGTCGGCTTCAAGTCGTGTCATCGAATTTGGGTATATAAATCGGTATATGAACTAGGACTTTTGTTCAAGCTGCTATCTGAACGACAAGCAATTTTATTATTTGATTTAAAATCTGTCCTATTATTGAACACAACAAAGTCACAATTTAACAAAGGTTGTTGACTAACTTAACAAGACTCCCAATTCTGCGTTGCGAAAAACACAAGAACCGAGAATCTGCCTAATTTTCCGCCGAGTGTAAATTCTAATTCCAATTAAAGTTTTAATTGTGTTAACGTAAGCTCCTACTTTAAACTCGATTATAAACAGAAAAGCAAACCTTTATACTAAAATGAGCACTAAATATACACACAACTTGCTACCATAACTTTACATTTATCGTTTTAAAAAAAAACGTTACATGTAATTTTTATGCCATATACCTGACATCTTCCATAATGAAGATCGAAGCTTTACTCAACTACAAGCACATTTTATTTAACTTCGACGAAGTATAGAAAATTAACATTTGAAATTTTTGGTCAATTATTTATTTATTTATTTTTGTATATTAATTTATTTTTCATTTATTTATTTAAAAAAGACAGAGGTGTACACGAATAGCGTTTCCAAATGGATTAAACTATAATAAAATAATTTCACTGTTTGCGCCTTTTAATCTTTTCGTATTAATCAACGATTATCCACTTAGCGTCGTTAACCGCCTGGTAGTATGACAACAACAGTCGTTCGTGACTGTACTAATTCTACTCTTTGTAAGAGTCTATCGCTTACAATCAGAAAAAAAACCCGCTCGGGTTACGTTTGTCTGAAGTGGTTCTTCCTTTTTTCCTTCCTTAATATTGCTTTATTTTCTGCATTCACGGGCCAATTCAAGATAAGTGATTGTCTGCTTACATTTCTTGTATTCTCTGCACTTTATCGTATTTAAACCGAATCAACTAACAAATCATGTGCCTAGATCTAAAATAGCATCGAAGCGAGTACATTTTTGGTCTGCGAGCCGGTAATTTCGTGCAGATTCCATTTTTTGTTTCAATAAACTTATTCTGACGGAAAACCGTTATCTGTTTAAAGGTCGACGGTCAACGTTTGTTCGCGGTTATCAATCCAGGTGTTGTTCATTCCATGACGTTACCATAGCAACGAGTTTGTTTATATTCCAAGTAATAAATCGGTGTTTACAAACGTCTAGAACGTAATTTCTATTCGTGGCGACTTATTTCGGTATTAAAATTTAGGATTTATGATTGGAGTTTAATTTGATTAATTAATTTAAGTTTATTTGCACTATTGTTAGTTAACGTTGCTATAATTTAATTGGATTGCTCTATACAATTTTGCGAATTATACTTTCTTTACAATTCTTTGAAATTAGTATGGTTTCAAAAGCCCGATTAGAAGTTTGATTAGGGAGCATATTTAGTCGTAGTAAGTGCTTTATAAAACAATGTAGTGGAGTGTTTACACGTTAATTCCGATGATTCCTGTTATTTCACCTTATTTGTTACTGTTTTTGTTGTAGAAAACTAACAAATTACGCCAACGAATCTAGAAAAAACGTTAAATACACCTCCTCTGTAATACGTAGACAAACAATAATAATCAGTAATCCATAGGTAAGCAGAATTAAACATTTTGTTTGCACTTTCTGGAAACCGATTACGCTATCTAGGCGAGCACGCGATACCTTTAGCTTTGTTTAACGGATATAATATCATATTTGGAAAAAGCTGTACCGCCTTTTATTAGTGATTTACAAAGATGGGCTTGCTTCAGCGTCTCTTGTAAAACGTAAAACTTCTATTTAACCCTGAGATCTTACTTATCTATCGCTTACGCCTTTATGGTAAATTGGTATTGATTATCTTCAATTTCACACTATAGGTAGACATCGTCTAGCTTACAACAGCTTTATTAGGCCAAAGCAGCATAGACAACCCATTGTTAGTGCATTAAATATTTTCAGACGCTTTGTATAGATATCTTTTTAAAATGTATTTGGCAAATAATCAATTTCAAGAGTTGGTCTATCTGGTGTCGCAAAAAGCGAACTATATAATCCTCCGAATCAGTATTTATGACGGTAAAATCGTGGCCTATCTGCAATAAGTAGGATTGTTCCATTGAGGTATACCACAAAACAATTTAACTATGCTCTTTGTGCTACTAGTACCTTTTGCTTTAGCTCAATCAGCATAAGAACTTATTTGACGCACCTTATGGGTTTTGTTTATCAATAACATACAATGTATTTTTGTCACGCGCAGAAGTATGATGCTGCTTGAAGGTATCGTTCTCAGTAGCTTTACTGGTCTCAGATGCGCTCAAACTTTGTACAAGTTGATGGTATGTATCGGTAAGTACACTTCTTCTCCGGTCATTCGGCAGTGGTTTGCAAATAGATAAGATGGAATACCTGTGTCTGCTCTGGCATGACACAGAATCAAGATGCTGCTGCAGCGTGCTCCAAAGCAGTGTATCGTTTTCAGTATATTGCCAGCAACAGATACATTCATACCTCTCCCAATCCGATAGTTTGGAGCAGCAGTTTGATGCTAAATTAGCTGAATTATGCTTTTGTCTTAGTCTGACGTAAAGTAAGATGCTATTTTGACGTCCTCCAAAGCAGAAAATTGTTATCAGTGGTAATTACTGATTTTAGACGTACCGTACTTGTACCAAGCTTATGGTTCTGATGCATTATGGTTTCGACTTACCAAATATAAGCAATTATGTTTCGCATCTTAGAAATTTACAACACTGCTGTTAATTAGGATACAATATCTGTTTCTGTTTTAGACGACAAAGAGGTAAGGTTCAGGTTCAGCGTGTTCCAAAGAAACGTATCATTGGCAGTAGCGCCCGTGACTTAGGATAAGCCTTTAGAAAGCTGATGATACCAGTGCATTTCCTTTCCGATTCATCAAACATAGCACTTATGTGGTACTGTTCGATGGGGATCTACTATTGCCTTAGATGGGTAAAAAGTAAGATGCTGCTACAGCGTGTCCCAAAACAGCATAGCATTGTCAGTAGGGTACGTCTTCAAACGCTTTTTTACTTTTAGCAAATAAATGGTAACACAAACTGTAAAACTGTAAATCTCGAAAGTGTGTAGCATGAGTGTTATGCCCTGTCATCCGTATCACGAGTGAGGCATGTAAGAAAAGAACAAAATCAATAATTAAAAGCTCGTCCTATTTACGTGTAATGAAAGAGGGAAGGAAAGAGTAAGAAAACAAATTCCGCGCTAAACACGGTCGGAGAGAGCGGGCTTAAGAACGAAACGACAGTAGACATACCAATTTCTCTTTTCTTTAGAACATCTGCACCTGAAATAATTATTAAACACAAAACACATGTAAAATATAACTCTAATAGATAGTTTTCGCGAATTTAAACGGCAGAACAAGTACTAAATTATTAGCTTAAGGGCAAACATTTGACATTTTTACCCCTTACGAAATAATATCAATATTAGTTCTACGTAACAAAAAAACTTAATCGTGTTTTGTAAATAAAAGAACTAGTCCATTATACACCCCTTAAATATTGATGCATAATTTTGGATAACAAGACTATACGGCCCTTGACCACTGTAATTAATTACAATCTGTATATTGGCACAGTAAACAACTAGTTAATCATATTTACTCTGCGCCATAAACATACGTAAAATAAACAGCGTCAGACTCTTAACCACTTACTCTATATATTTTTTACTTTACTTTACTATATTGATGCAGATTGAGTTTGTTCTAAATAGAAGCTACTAAAACATATAAGCACACAAAGCAAATCCATATTTGCAATAGTACACTTAAACAGAATCACCAAATTATTGGACAAATCTTATAGAATATAGGTAATCTACGTACCGTCAAAAAGTTAAGTAAACAGTTGTCGATCACTATAATATAATATTTCCTCATGCAGGCTGCGAAGGGTATTGGTAACTTCTTTAAAGGTATCAGACAGTTATATACAAAAGAAACACAAAGTATTAATATTAGAACATTTTAATGGTATTGTAACCAAACTTCTGCATTGCATTTCACGGCAACATCAAAATTTTTTTCGATAAACTAGCTGGTTAGGTTAATAATTAATAAATAGTATAGCAGTGAAGAAGCAGGTCACGATTTTCATTTAAACCACGCGTTCTATATATGCCAAAGGCGAAGTATACTCTTTATAGAAACGTTTAACAACGTCTTAGTATGGACGCTATATTGCAAAACAACCAACACACAAAATTATTGTTACAATAGAGCAACAGAGCCAACAACGATTTTCAATAGCATATTTTAAACTAGCAACATTCAGGAAATTTTTATCAGACACATGTTTAAATAAGAAACCAAAAAATATAACATATACACACGGGCCCATGAACTAAATAAAACACATGCAACGTTGGTTGCCTAACTGAGGTAACTTGAAATAATAAAAGTGTAATGGATCTGTATATTCAAATAAGTAGAAATTGAAATGGTTTTTAAATCAAGGAGGCAGTAAATTTACAAATACGAAAAAATATAGCATTACAATGAACCAATGATAAATCGCACCGATAGCATCAGCTTGCGAAATGAGTGTCTAATTCATCCATCGCTATTTCATAGTGCAGTAAAATAATTATGTAACAAAATATTAATTTCTCACTACACAGAGGCAAGTTATTTTAATTAAAAAACCGCAGGTACATAATTATACATCATAAACTAACAAAAAGCTCATATGGTACAGTTTTAATTCTTCAGATTAGTTTTAGAACTAAAGACGAAGAATGCCCAGGAACGCCGATGATTCAAATGGTTTTTACTTCTTTGCCTATTTAAACTTCAACTTCCGTTGACGAGTGAAACCAATTCGACATTTGCCCCTAAGGCCCCACGGCGTACACACATCCACGTCATACAAATTAAATTTTTTCTAGCTTGCTAACTTTGAACTTAATACTTATATCCCATTCTTCCCATTTTTTTAAAATTCCGTTCTTACACTTTGTGTGTCTAAAGCTGTATTATGGTAGAGTTCAATGTCGCCAGTCTGTAGGAACGCATTAATTTTATGTGGAATTTAAAACCCATAAGTTCATACAAATATAATTGTGAACGGTAATGTCCTAATTCAATATTAAATTGAAATAGCCCTTTAATAAAAGTAAGCTACGCAATCTTCTAGAAACATTTTTAAGAGCGATTTTTTGCTAAAACTTATTAAACTAGCTAAATTATATTAATATTTTTCTTCAACCTAACGTGTGCTACAAAGCTTAAACACATGGCACGTTAAACTACAAGAGTTGGTATTATAAAAAAATTTAGATGTAACAGTTCTTTGCTTTAAACTAAAGTGGAAAAAGCTATAGCTACATTTAATGGCCAATTCATGCCATTTGTGAATAGATTATGAGCGTTAGCGTCAAACGGTGTTTTTGAAAAGTCGCTCTATGCCATTCCTCAACCTTTAAATGTCTTTTTTTAGAAGCTGTAAAATTTTATAAATTAAAACAAGCGTTTTCATTATATCGGCCATTTCCCTAAAAACAAGATCTTAAACGTTGAAAGTAAACTGCCTGTATAATACTCGTTCGCTTTCTAATATAAAAGCTTTACGCTTCTGTTTATAATCCGGTTAAAGTGGAAATTTAATGTTGATATAATTAAAACTTTAATTAGAGTTAGCGGAAAATTACGCAGATCGTTGGTTACTGTTTTGTTAATAGGCGTACTAAGGTATTCGTGTTATTCAACCAACAGATACTGCTTAGAAACCAAAAATGTGATTATGGGTGGAATGGAGTATATTTTAAATCAAATAACCGGAATGCTTAAAACTTTGTTATCAGTTGTAAAGAAGTCAGTCGGTCAATGTCAACCGTTCTATTTATTCAATATTTTGTGTTTCGTTTTTATAACTTTAGACCATTACAATTTAAAATTTACCATTCAACTTGTACTGCATTAGAAAACAAGAGAATTCGGAAAGCGAGCATGTATACATATGTGTGAAGAATTTAAGAACTATGTAGGCTAAGTCAGAATATAAATAAGTGCATTACGTGTCCAACCAGTTCTGAGACGGAAAACTCTAATGAAACAAAATAAGCTGCAGATAAAATCTGATGATTAGTATAAACAACTACAGGTGTTGGTTGTGAAATATCTGCAACTAATTTGACTGTGCGAAAAGATATATTGTGAAAATATATTAAATCGGTAAATGTGTAAAACAAGAAGGAACGGAGATACTTGGTAGAATTTAAGGATTTGTAGCCTACAACCACTGAATGTCGGAGAAATAGAATATCAAATTGAACTGAAACCAATGACAAAATAGGCGAAAACTATGACAGATAAACAACTACAGTTTGGTTTGAAAACCAACAATGTTGTGTGAAAATTACTATGGAAAAATATTGAAAGAAATAATTAGGAAAGAGAAATTGCAGAAGCTTACTGTTGCAGCCACTCAGCACAATGATAATGTAAACAATAGTAAGATACGACAGTCTGAAAAAACAGGCTAAGATAAGAAAAACGAAGACAAGTTTGAAATGCTGAAGCATAGTGACAATGCATATGAAGAATACGAGCAGACAGACAAACAGACAAAAACTAGCAGCCATGAAATGCTGTGCATTCAATGAAAGAATAGCAGGGACAGACAAGGATATACAATAGGTTATAGAAAAGTAGGAACAAGGATATCTGGAAAAAGAAAGAGAAGGACAGATTACGTTCTAAGGCAATTTTGGGAAATAGTATGGAATATATTACAAGCAGAGATAGGAAAAAGGAGGTAAATGTAGACCTAGATCAGATAGTGATAGATGCAGACTGTGCAAATTTCTGGAATCCTTAGGTTATTCAGAATAGGAAACAATGATATAGCGATTAACCAGTTCCAGGACTGAAGACCTATGATGATGATATGATGATTATTGATGATTGATGATGAGATGATGATGATGATATATATAATTATATAATATATATATAAATTAATTCCATATAAACAAGAATATCCCCCGACGTTGATGCTAAATATTTATCTATAATCCCTCCAGGAACTACAGGATTTTATCTTGAACCGTTATGTGTACCAATAACAAAACTTGATATGATAACGCCTTTATATCAAGGCGTTTCTATTACTCTAAATCTCTTAAAACCTATAATTATTATAAATTTAACCTTGAACCTCAAAACCTTTTATCTATAAAAAATAATGAATCAATCCTTTTTTGAAAATTTTGAAGTTAATTCATATTTAAAATAACAAACCAACATCAATGTTGTAAATTATTATTAAAATATGCTTTAAAATAATGTCTTAAAACAAAACTATCTTTAAACATGAGCTGTAATCAATTTATCATATTGTCCTTACTAGAAGCCGACGTTCTACCTTTCAATAATTTTTCCATTATACTACAATCCTATTTTGTGAATGCAAAAATTTAAATCTAAACAAACCAATCTTCATTTTATTCCATCGAACCACATCTTAAAACTAATTATTATCCATGCAGTTACATCCATTTGTAATTTTCTCCACCAATTCTGAATTATACCCTGCTTAAACTCCTATCCAGATTAATTATTTGCACATTGGATTATTATATCTCACGCCTCAGACTATCAAGTTATATTATTTTCACACTAATGGTATTTAAATATTATCTTGAATTATTATCATCAAATTAGAATCATTTCATCCGCCTCCATTGACTTTAATTTTAGACTAAATTTATCCACCAACTTAGAACAATTTCAATCCGCCTCCAACTTAGACTTGAATTTACTCAAATAGTAACTTTCTCCACTTCAATGATGCACTTGTTTTTCATTGGCACTTAAACAATTTTCACTTTTAAATATTATTACGTGTTACTCTCACATTCAGAGTGATGCACCTTGGCCTTTGTTGAGTTGAGAACTCACTTCATTATCATGGTCGCTGTTAATATATGATTGATCTCCTACTCCGTCTGTGGGCATGGCCTACAAACCCGTCGCTAATTTTAACCAATCGAGTCTTTGCATTTAAAGTAGTTTCTGATGTAACATTCTCGTCCTCCAAGTAATTGTTGTTTGCTGCAGCTGCCTCGTTATCATGCGGTGTTTTGAGATATATTATCGCTTTTCCATATTATACACAAACAACTGATGCAACTCAACTTTCAATTTTATATAGGCTTGTTTATTTACGCAATTTTTAATCACCTTTACTTATCAAAATGGTTAATTGTTTGCACGCATTTACACTATGCTTCTTGAAGCTTTATTTCTTATCTCCATATTATCATAACTGATTAGAATTCTTTTGAATGCGTGTTTAATTACCTCTATTACGCTTACTTATAAATACGCGTGCTTCTACTGAAAAATATAGTTATTTGCATTACCTAAATTAACTAAAACTCTATCTACATGGTGTTAAATATACGTTATCTACTTAATGCATGTATTACTTATTTCTATGCTAACTATGCGTCTTCTTGTCCTAAGATGTGCCTATTTGCGTTGCTTAAAACTGCTTATACTTTATATACAGGATGTTGACTGCATACTACTTACAAACTATCCCAATTATTCAATTTTCTATTAAATAAATGCACCCTTAAACAACCCCTTATTACAGCATAATATATATATATATATATATATATATATGTACTACCTCTATCTATATATATATACATATATTCTATCATAGTCTAGCTATGAAAATGTGCCCTAGCTATTTCAACATCACAACTATAATAACATTAAATCATTTATGAACAATCCATAAAATTTGAATAATCTCTGCATGTCACAAACATCTATTGCATGCAAAACACATTGTCAAACAAAATACTTGCACACGAGCATTAAAACGGTAATAAAGGTTATGTAAATTAAACAAACACTTCATAATTACTAGATGCCTCGACTATATGATTATATTCTTTTCAGATCTTTCTAGGGTAAGTCCACTCTAGGTACAAATTACCGTAAAGATTGCAGTGGTAAGTAGATGTGCAATGCAACTCTTTAACCTCAAAATAAAAAACGTAGCTGATCAGATACCACGTTATAGTCATTTATAATGGTCGAATCTAGTAATCGTATATCGCTCAAAACAGTTTATGATCAACGTATGCCATTGTACAAAATTAATATCTAGATATCCAAGCCTTATGTAATTTAACCTGACTTAAATTGACGTTATAAGATATTTCACAGTGTCACTTCAAACGATTTAAACAAAGATTATATTTGTGTTTTCAAAATAAGTTCTTCAGATTAAACTGCATGGCTCAAATCTATTCTCTTCTTTGTGGGCCAGTGATGTATGCCCTTTACATCGGTTGCACTATCCTAATTTGATCAATAAACGTCATTCTGTTTTCCATTTGCGTTTAATAACATTACTTTAATATTTGGTTGCTCCCATACGTCGATCGTTTTATTACATAAATTTAAGAACGCCGTTTTGACATGTAGAAAATATCTACGTTATATACCCGTTTCATTCACCTTTCCACAAATGGCGCTAATTCTTAACAAACGTTCGTAAAGTTTTCATTTTGCGTTTGATACTTCACACTTCCAATTACAAATGCTCTTACGTGGTCTCCTAATTTTGCTCCTACTTGTTTCAAATTAATACGTCCGCCTTTAATCCGCACTCAATCCAAATCTATCGTCGTCCTGTTCAAAACCACTCAATGCCCCGCTACATATACATCCATATCCAAATCAATCTTCGTCCCTGTTTATAACCACTCAATACCTCGCTACATGTAAATCTATATCCAAATCAATCCCAAATATTCTTCCTTCTTACAATTCCAATCCGATGCCTTCTGCCTTTATCAATATCGTTCCAAATCTATCTTACTATCCGTCGCTTCGCCGTCGCACTAATACAAATCTTTACTCTTCCTTGTCGTCGCTATTACTTATTAATGTACCGATGCTGCTCTTTACCCTTCTTTAATAATCAAACTATTTCAAATCAAACACGTTTATTTATCTTCCAAAATCTTTTCACAATTTAGCGCAGTTCTATAAAATACGTCTTTATACCAAAAATATTCAAACTAGACTCCCTTGTTTACTTTCCAAGGTGATAATTACAAATTACTTGCCTACTACCTTACAAATTACTATAAACTAAAATCGTCCAATAATATTTAAACACTAAGTTTGTGTCACACATACCATAAATTATGTCCTTTACTCTTTCATAGTTTACACATAATATTCTAGCATTGGTCCTAAATATTTTGCAATCCTTCAATCACATTTGACACTGTTATCACATGTATAATTTTTGAGATTTACATATTCTTCCAAAGTTGATTCTAATTAAACAAAAGCCAAAATAAATCATAACATTGACCCTGTGAATCGGCGTGGTTGATAGTGGACATCCATTAGTACGCATCACGGTTTTCGGATGGCAAATGTACGTTCAATGGCCTTACCTAAATTCTAACTCAGTATAAACCTCTTGATCTACATGGTGTTAAATATACGTTATCTACTTCATGCAATGTCATTACTTATTTTACTACTTGCGTCTTCTTGTCCTAAGATGTGCCTATTTGCGTCGCTTAAAACTGCTTATACTTTATATACAGGATGATGACTGCTTACTATTTACAAACTATCCCAATTATTCAATTTTCTATTAAATAAATGCACCCTTAAACAAACCCTTATTACAGCATAATGATATACTATATACTACATATATATATATATATATATATATATATATATATATATATATACATATATTGCTATCATAGTGTAGCTATGAAAATGTGCCCTAAGCTATTTCAACATCACAACTATAATAACATTAAATATTTATGAACAATCCATAAAATTTGAATAATCTCTGCATTCACAAACATCTTGCTTCAAAACACATTGTCAAACAAAATACTTACACACGAGCATTAAAACTATAGATAAAGAGTGTATCTTAAATTAAAAACAAACACTTCATAATTACTAGAGGTTGATATAGAGATTATATTCTTTCCAGATCTTTCTAATGTAAGTCACTCTAGGTACAAATTAGTAAAGATTGCATGGATGATTGAAATAAACTCTTTAACCTCCAAAAAATAAAAAAAAACGTAGCTGATCAGATACCACGTTATAGTCATTTATAATGGTCGAACTTAATCGAATTCGCTCAAAACAGTTTTACAATATCCATTTACAAAAAAATATCTAGATATCCAAGCCTTATGTAATTTAACCTACTTAAATTAATTATAGTACACAAGTGTCCTTCAAACGATTTAAACAAAGATATATTTGTGTTTTCAAAATAAGTTCTTCAGATTAAACTGCATCGGGAAATCTATTCTCTTCTCTTTTGTGGGCCAGTGATGTATGCCCTCATCGTATGGCAATCTAATTTATCAATAAACGTCATTCTGTTTTCCATTTGCGTTTAATAACATTACAATAATATTTGGTTTTATACGTCGATCGTTTTATTACATAAATTTAAGAACGCCGTTTTGACATGTACAAAATATCTACGTTATCTTGCATACTACTTTCATTACAAGCCGTAGTTTACCAACAAAATGGATCGTCGGCAAGTATTTTATAAACAAAACGACTATTCGTAAATGACTTCGTTTGCAATCTTTTGCGGTTTTATGTAATAGAATCTTCGATACGTCACAAGCTCTAGAAAATTTCCATACCTTTCCAGTTGGTCTGACTCATCAAGTATGATGTAACTTTTTTAAAATTCCGATCTTTTTACACGTTTATTAGGTCGTTAAATTTTACTGCCTTGTTAATTGGCATAGCAATGGTGCAGGAATGAATGGAGAAGCTCATTTGTAATCTTATCTTATCTAAATTATAGTCTTAAAATAAATAAATAAAATGGTGAAAAAGAGTATTATACCCATAGTTCTATGGTTGAACGAAATGGGCTGGAAATGATCCCAGCGAAGACAAATGCGGTGGTCTTTGACCTGAGTAGGAAAAGTAGAGATGTGCGATTTCTGATTAATGGGCATGAACTTACACCCAGTAATGCAGTCACATATCTAGCGATGAACGTTGACCGTGGATTCACCTTTGCAAATCATGTATACAGTACAGCTGAAAAACTGAAAGTGAAACAATGAGAGCATTGGGCGCTATGCTACCTAATATTGGAGGGCCGAAACAAATGAAATGAAGGGTTTTATACATAGCTATGCAGTTGACATTACCATATTCGACCCCAATCTGGGAACAAGCATTAATATTTAAAAATGTAAGACTCGGCTACTCAGATGTTAAAGGAGTTTAGCCATAAAGGTAAGTCGCGCATATAGAACAGTTTGAACTGATGCATAACTCGTTATTGGTAGGATTTTTCCAATGGACTTACTGATTCGGGAAAGAGCGACAATTTACAGTTCTAGCATGGAAAACCCAGACAAGGAATAGGAACTAATAAAACTAAAGACGAGAGAGGAACTTTGCATTAGATGGTAACGCATCTGGGAAACATCGGCTAAGGGAAGACTGATCCTGCATATAAAAATGTGGGCGAGTAAATTCGAAGAGGTGGATATAGGTGTTTTGGAAAATACTTGTAGAATAAGACAAAAAGGAACTGCACAATGCGATTTTCCAATCCTCCACCCGAAGGTAGTAGTAGGAAGCGAGTTTTCTTTACCTGGAAAATTTGGAATTTTGCCGAACCGTTGCTGTTCCGAGCAAGGTAGGGATCTTTAACGTG
Source organism: Platerodrilus igneus (assembly GCA_036346225.1). NCBI lineage: Eukaryota > Metazoa > Arthropoda > Insecta > Coleoptera > Lycidae > Platerodrilus > Platerodrilus igneus. The sequence goes on along the minus strand of JARFIW010001151.1, from coordinate 72,977 downwards.
CGTGACAACACTCACACACGGGACCTCCATTTTACCTCTCATCCGAACGAGGGTGTATTTTTGTGAAAAATGCTCGCCTAACATTCCAGAATGTTGGTCTGCGATTCAGACAGAGATTATGTAAACCACATCTTTTTTGAATGCCCAAGAGAAAAAATCGCTCAGGAGAATAACAGGAGAAAACCATAGAAGTACAAACTTTGTGACATTTACGTCAAAGAATAAAAGTAATTGTTCCAGCGTAGAAAAGTACATCGAAAAAATCTTAAGGACAAAAAAGGAAGATGAGAGGAGGATGGAAGGTGAGGAACGAGCTACAAGGATGAGATACATTTGGAATGGTAAAGAGAACTACCCGACAAGCACACCAAAGAAATGCCTAGAAAGTGGTCCCGGTGTTTTCTTGTTACTAGCGGGAGTAGAGAAATGGTTTTAGTTGGTCAGTGTGACTTCCTATTAAACGAACCAGGTGCGGATCTTCATCCCTCCTGTTTTGCGCTGGTGAGCCTTTACTTGAACCCAGCACTATACCTCTCACTAGATCACGTTCGTGGCGGAAGTAAAGAAGTAAGGAGTTGATAGACTTAAAAAACCGATAGAAAGCGGACACAAGGAAGAGTCAAGTATGATCTCGCACATCCTAGAACAATATCGAAAGCATATGGTCAAATATAAAAGACGTTGCCCGTGATGGTCAGTTAGTCAGTCAATCTTAATCACAAGCGATATGAAATAAATCGTTTAATCGAGCTTTTAAAATAAATACCCATGGTACCTGTGTAAATTATGATATAACGGGAGTTAAGGTTCGGACCTTTGGAGCGGTGTTTTTAAAAACAATTCCAAACTCTTAACAAATTTATTTTATCGTAAAACAGAAATGAACATGGAATTTTGAATAACTATAAAAATAACTTTAATTCAAAAACATTTAATTAATTGTAATAAGTTGAGTAGCTTGAACAACGAAGTATGGAGTTCGAAGACTGACTGCCGGGCCTTGAGCTCCCAGACTTTTTATAATAACCTGCCCCTCACACGGCTGTGGGAACTTGCAGATCTCATGTCTGCTTTTCTCTTAATTCTACACTTTATTACATTGTAACAATCTTATTTCTAGGTAATTGCGGTATGTTAACCGCCTGTGACCTGCCACCTGCAGTATCACTGCCCTCTCGGATGCAAAGTTGCATATCCGTTCTTATGAACTGTTGATAACCTCTCTGGGTTAGCCTTGTATTACATTGTTGCAATGAACTTATACTTTATTTAACAATTTCTAATAATTCCTATTAGATTCAATATATTTAATATATATAGATAATTGGGGGATACATAACTCGGGTAGTTGATTAATGCTTGTGTAAATAAGTTAATAGTGCATCAATCCAATACAATGCACGCAATTATATTAGTAACAAATCTAGTGTTCTCATAGCATTAAGGATGATCTTGTGCAAAATTATTGTTTGTATTTATCATGATTGATTTCTGCAGCGGCATTTCGGTAGATTAAGTATTCTCTGTAAATATTTGTGAATAATTAAACTTCCATTGGACTGAGTAGAAAAGATTAAATTGAGCACAGTTGTAGTGATGTCTAGAATGTAATACTAGTCGTATTTTACTGACTGACCGCTATACCCTTGACAATAAATAACATTCTTGTGATGAAAGGAATCCTACAAAACTGTGTAAATGCAAATTTCTAATGTTTTTTGTTTTATTTTTACAACTCGGTGGACAGGTTCTAAATAATGTGATGGCTTTTCCAACCACCTCCACATGCATTTATACTGTAAGGTTGCAAGTCTAAAACATAAAACCTAAAAGGATAAAATTGAATTTCTAAAACCGCTAAGCCATATAGCTCTAAAAGATAAAAAAACACGTACAATGTTCGCTTACTAAAAGCTTTATTAGAATAATAAAAACTCTGAATATAATCAGGTTACTCGCGGATTTAAAATAATACAGAATACACCTTTATTTGACATTCGTGTTTATCCATACACAATTTTCAGTCTTTCCCTCTTTTTGTTAATTGGAGCAACGGAAAAATTTATCTAGCATTTCGGCCACCTTTGTTTTTAAATGTGACGCTATAAATCCAATGGGGCCCATAAGCCAGGTTAATAGAATCGTTCGATGTTCAGTTAGTAGCCAGAACAAAAGTTATAGTTCCTGTACCAGCCATTTCTATCCAGAATTCGACGAAACAACGTGCTGTGAATAAATTTTGTAACAGATTACGTTTTCAGCATGTAAACAGGGAAGCACTGGCGTGGAAATGTCTTGAGACTTAAACCATATATCTTAGTTTGTAAGTTCCACTTCTGTAAAACGTCGATAGGATAACAATTTAATTAGGGTTTAGCACTTTTCGTTTTCGAAACGTCTGTCAAGGAAAACGGGCGTGCAAAAGTTATACATGTTCTGACGTCTTGACGTTAATAATACACTTGTTACGGTCACACACAAAAATTGCTAAAATAGTCGGAGTCAACTTTTATGGATCCCATATGACCTACAAATACCAGAGAAGGCTCGTTAATTGAACATTTTGTGGGTATTCGTTGGCCTGGAGCTATTTTCCGAAAGCTATATGTCAGCAGATCAGAAGGGAAATTCATTATTAATAAGGTTTTGTATGAGATATATTACGTACATGTGTGTTTTTAATAGCAAATGATATCCAGGTAGTAAAAAGTCAAAGGTAAGCTGGAAGCATATTTTAAGATAAGTAATTGTTAATTGTATAATGCAGTAGTAAGGCAATAAGCAAAACTCGAACTGAATCCTTGTCTTATAAGTGTAAATCTTAGCAAAGGGCCAGGTATGCTTGCATCTATTTTACGTCATTTACATTATAAGCCCTAAAAAAATACAAATTGCGTTAAGTGTGTCAATCCGTTCACGACAATAAGGTTATATAAAGTTTAGTTCAACGTTTCACGTCCTGTATTACATTTATACCATTCAATTTAGCTGCTCAACTGTGTATATTAATATTCAAATCTTTTTAACTGGTTAACTTGCATCGAATTCATTCTTACTGGGTCATTTATACTTCGAAATGAGCAGTGGGTTTTCAGGTCAAAATGGGCAATTTATTGAACTCCTTTGTCGACATTAGCTTCTAACTTTTGCACAAAACAGTGCTAGGGGTTCTGCGAGGTACTATTTGTGGCTACATTTTCCCCTATCCACAGATCAAAATGTCAAATTTGGTCGAGCAGTTCACTGTCAGTACTCGTTATCATGGAATGGTATCGCCCGATGTGTACATATGCCTAAAATGTTGCACAGTGATCAAATTTTTTATCATAGAAGTATGCGTTCAACTGCTTTTAGCGTGTTTACTAGGAATGAAACATTTGAAAGAAGAACGGTGGGTAAGAGGTTTATCAGGGTTAGAAAATCGCTATTTTGTAAACTTTGTACAAGTATCACATTGTCACCGATAAAAAAATATCTCTTTTGATTTTGATGAATTTACTAAAAATAATCATTCGGTCACACCACACGAAGTTGCAAATGAATTGCAAATATCGAAAGAAGGTTGGGTTCATCATCAGGTTCCTGAAGAAAAAAGAGCGTTTGTTGTATCGATGTTGAGCTTTGCAAAAGTCAAAAAAATTCAAAACGATTCAGCGGCTAATCAAGCTTTCTTCGCTGCTTTTATGATTGAGCAACTGTAATCTCGAAACAGTATTGTGCGACGTTACAAAAATTACAAAATCGCATTTGACGCATTTGGTTAAGTCAACAACGAACATCGTAGCATCGCGGTAAAGCTCCCCTTCTCCCGTTGTTACACCCTTTCTTTTGGCCTTGCAGGATTTACGTCAATAGTTAGGTATAGGGGATTTCCAGTCCTAATTGCAATGCTATTTCCTATCATGAAAAGGTGACTCTTGAATTATCATAAACTAGTAGGCAAAGAACCCATAGTTTATTGTATGTAATTTATTAAATAAACATCTTCTCACGCTCGAAGTAATGTGAGGTCGTTTTCTCAACCAATGAGAACATTCAAAAGTTGGAGGGGCTTTGACGAATTTGTGCTAACGTACGTGATTATTGGAGAGATAATCTTGAACTACCTTTGCAACGTTTTTAATCTCCTTACGCATAAACATTGTATATAAATTTGGTTTCAAGTCGTTTTAGACACGAAACACCCTGTATTATGTTTGTTGCTTTTTATCAAGTCGAAATTAAAAGCTATTGCATATTGCAAAACAAATCTTTGGTTTTCATAGTGAAATGTATTGAAAATACACTACATTTACTTTTAACTTTGTAACGAACTCGATGTATTTCCAGCTATATTTAGTCGTTTTCGTTCAATTATACGGTGGTGAAACTTTATATACAACATCTGGTGCACGTTTGCTCTGTCCCAGCCTTGCGTTTCCAAGCTTGTTGTTTCAATCCGAAAGTTATTCGTTATCCTTTACTTAGTCAATATAGCAAAGAAATTAGCCACGAGCAACTTGAGGCTCACTCTAAATATATTTTATGTGGGTGTCTGAAGAAATAGACACGAAATGTTGGAGCTTTTAAGTCAAGTGCACAAACATGTTTATATAACTACAATTTAATAATTATGCATGATAAATAATAATGTCTAAATAATCACGCTCATGGTACTATGTTTTAACTTTCAACTATCCATTGGTTTCTATTCTACAATCTATTGGTACAAAACAAGAGGCAATATGCAATTTTTTTATCTAATTCCGGTATGTGATGGTTTAATTTATGACAAACCGTTGTTCGTTTGATGTAATTCAAAGAAATTCCATTACAAAATTGTGTACGAAACTCTAGTAGTATTTCCTGTCGACATTTGTAGATACGAGACAGACAGAAGGCCGGCAGTGTTGATTTGAGTTGTATAACCCTCCAAATACACTACACAAATTTTCTGGTAAGTGTTGTTCTACAGTTTTAAGAATTTTCTTTTCTGTTTTTGTCCTATGAATCTAAGGTTAAATAAACTCTGCGTTTCCATATCATAAGGAATCTAAATTATGTAAGGATAAAAAGATCTAGTTTTATTTGATGTTATGTTTAAGTGTGGTTAATGTAGTAGACTACAGATTCTAAAGCAGTAATAAAATTATTATTGAAACTTTTCTTAATTAATAAATACAGTTAACGTAGCATGTAATGCTGATAGAACTTATTTCCATTCAAGTAAAAATACTTGATCCTTTTTCAAATATTCCAAAAGAAGTGTTAGTTGTTATTATTTAAAGATAAATTGAAATATGATTTTCGTTATTCAATCTTATGATTTTATATAGTAATTATGCTAAAAGTATTACGAACACCTGTCTATAAGAATTCCAAGTTGAAAGTTATAATAAAAAGGTTATACTAAAAGTAGAGAGTCTATGTTGGTGTAAGTTCAAGTATACATGGTTACTATACTGACGTCTTATGTTCTTTTTCTTTTGTACTAATATCTTGTTATTTAATATTTATAAAATAAGGTACTTCTTTCTTTCAGGTTCCTCAACTTAAGTATTTCAACTTAAGCATTTATGTTTAGATTCGTTATTTATGGTTTAATACCTACACTTTCTGGATGATATTCTTGGAAAACACCAAAGTCTAGTGGCGTTTAAGGGCAATCCCTAACGAACCCCTCTGTTAGTTTCGTCAAACTTCGCTCAAGTTAGAGTTCAGAGTTAGATCGTAAGTCTTCTCAAAGTCCTTTATTACGGATTAAAATTTCATCGTCATTGGAATATGACTTTAAGAGAGAGTGCGTTTGTTGAGGGTCCGTTTGTTGAACCCATCTTTAAATAAAATCGTACCATACAGATTTCTTTGAAACCAGCGTCCAGCTTGCCGCAAAGAAATATGGAAAAAAAATATTATTATACCTTATCAAACAGACGTGGTGACAGTTACTGCATGAAATGTGCAGCGAAGTTGCTTGTAAACACCTTTACCTGTCCTCATCATATTACTTTGCAGGTGTTCCCTATTTTAATATTGTAGGTCAACAACAAATTCATGGCGAATCTAAGACCCTGACGTACGTTTAAACAGTAACCAGTTTAAAAGAATCGAACGATATTGAGCCTAGTACCTCTATAATGAAAGGTAAGCCATTCTTTGGTTAATTACTGTTTCTTCATTTAAAAAAATCTGTGCAATATTACTCGCTCTGCATAACCAAACTTTAAACTAAGGTACGTTGATCTGTAACTGTTATTTGAAAAATAATAGCTTTGGCGCCTAAATTCGTGGTTTTATATTTTTAACACATTAATTGTTTATTTCCAATAGTCTGTCTCAGATTCGCTGTTTTCAAATATTAGATGCAAAAATCTTATATATTTTCCTTAAAATAAAATAAATAAATTTTTTCTATATGTATAATACCGAAATTACAGTATACTAGTTTGTAACTAATTATTCGTGGTGTTTGACTGTTTTATGAAAATTTGCGTATTAAAGTGGAAATTTCAGTAATTTACAAAGCATAACTTGGACATTTTGTGTATGTAACGGTTGTCAAAAATCAATACGGTAATCTCTAAAGAATGATTTTAATTAAAAATTGTCGAAAATATCAGTTAACTCTAAATTATATTCCCGTATTTCCTTAACTTTCAAGGTTATAATAAAAAAATTATAGAAGAATTCATTCTAAATAAAAGCTTGTGTTTTTATAATAAACAAAATATGTATTGTTTTTGCCTCTAACTATAAAAACTGGTGTTATAAATGCGTTTATCAAAATTTCTCTAATAGTTTATCTTTACTAGATATTTAAAGTTTGTCTTTCTAAGCAAATAAATTGTTTATTTTCAATTAGTGCAAATCATAAACAAATATTCATATACCAGTGCTCTTTCAATGTTTTTAAAACAAAACACCTGTAATTGCCTTCATATATGCATTTATTCACAGGGAGGTGATAGACCTTTTTATTTTCTATGAAAAAATTGTTTTAGTTTAGTTTAAATAACAAATCAATTGAGCTAAGTGTCTCCAGTAACTATTCCCTATATATAATAGTTGCTTTTTACAAGAAAGCATTATAAAGTCTCTTTTAAATAAAAAAATATCGACATCTTCCTTATCTCTACATTTTAGTGATTTTTTATAAAAAATAATTGTTTTAGTTTCGTTTTAAATAACAAACAAATTTAACTAGGTGACTCAAGTAACAATTATATCTAAGAGTTGCTTTCTATAAAACATACTTCAAATCTCTTCTCTAAAAAGCTTACACTTTCATTTCTTCATGTGTTGGTGACCGATTTTACCTCTATATTAAATCAACTAGTATGAATTACTTACATGTAATTTTAGATAAAAATACCTTTGAAACTTTAAAATTAAAGATGCAATTATATCATTTCTAATTTAATACAATTAAGAATTTTCCTTAAAAATTAACTTTCGTTTATGCCTTATATAAAATATATAGCTAGTCTTTTCTACTGTTATTTCAAGTTAACTCGTCTCTTAAATTTATATTTCTGTATAATTATATCTTACCCTTAAACCTTAATTTTGTTAAATTTTACCTAACTCCAATACATACCTTTTTGACTTACTCATTCATGAATGTACCTTGCCCCTGAAGCTTATATCGTTTCAAACCTTTTCGTTTCATAACACCTCATACATTTCCAAATGATAGCTATTCGTATCTAGTTTTAAAATTTTTTTAATTTGTCACTATATTTTAGTAATTTCATTTGTCTTAAATTTTTACACTATTATTCGTATTATCACATAACTAACTACATTCTCTCATCATGGTTGACATATCTTCTGCTAATGTCGGGTTGGTGACTGACTCTTTGGATATGAATAGGATGTTAAGCTATGCCTTTGTAGTAAAAAGTCGATTTCTAAAATAGCGACTACAGAGAATATTCGGCGTGTTTTCTTTCGCAAATATTTGATACAAATTCCGATATCAATTGTTCTTATATCATAGAGATGTTTGTGCATTTATTGGTTAAAGTAAGTTAAGACGCATGAAAAAGTGGTTGCTGAATTTCCATGCACTGATAAATGAAAAATCTATAGCTTGAAACTAAATTTTTTCTTTATTTAATTTAATTATGTCCTGACGTTGGGCATCAGTGAGACATATTAAATTTCTTTAAATGGGCAGTGAGTCAATTAGTGAACAAAACCTCGGTGGACCCACGGGCTTTACTATATTCGCGGCTTAGTCTGGGAATTACCCCAAGGGTGAGCAATGAGATTGGGTGTGGATATAGGGTGGGCTCGCCTACAAACGGGAACAAAAAAAGGAAATGAGCGCCACTGCATCTATATAGACAATAAATAAAACTAAAGTATCCTACAGGAAGACGCAGAAACCTATAGGATATAATGATTATCAAAAAGCATACAAATTAAAATAAGCAATACCTCTTGAAACCTCTTGGACCTCTGCTCCAGCTCCTGCGATGGCAGACCTGCAAGAAAATGTCACACAAAAAAAAAGACACTGTTTGTGTCTTACGACAACAAAATATTTCGGTCTTTATAGATCGACTGTCCCGAATTCAAAATCTCAACAACACCTTACCTATGAAAATATACTCTACTGAAAATTACTTACTCTGTTTCTATTACCTAATACTCTATCAACTTTTTTCTAAATTCCACATTCAAAATTTTGTTTATCTAATTTGGATATTATTAATTTCAATTAGTGAAATAAAAAGACGAAAGTTTTAAATCAAAGTATAATCTAAATGTAATTCTCTTTGTTGCAAAAATTATTTATAAAAAAATCTGATAATCAATATAAAATAAGTTTCAAAAATCTCTGAATTTGTTTCTCTACATAGAGAGATCTTAACATTTTTAAATTCTTTACACAAAAAGTTCATATGGCTCAAACATTATTTGAAATTAAAGAAAGTTAGTTCGTCATATGTTAGAGGCAGCATTGATATTCTACTAATCATATGGCATATTGTAATTAAACATCTTTCAATCAAAAGTGAACTTTATACTTATTTTTCTCAATTAACATGTGCATTCCTTATGTGCTTTGAATAACAACTTTAAATTAATTAATCTAAAAGTTCAAAAATTCCTCTTATGAAAAAAATTTAGTGCTGAACAAAAAGGTATTTGACCTATTAGGTTACTAGGATATAATACTCTAACTGGTTTTTATATGGGATTTAAGCATAAACTTATCTTGCAAAAAAAATTTAACATTCGTTTAACAAAAGTTTCTTATAATTTGGAAAACGTTAAATCAAAGCTTTTCCCGTAGTTAATACGTAAAATTAATTCTCTCAATAAATAGTTTTATAAGTACCTGAATGGTTTTGTTTTAACTGCTCGATGGTGATGCTGCAAAACGCTCTAGACCAACCAAAACAACATTATACTCCATCTTATTAAAGTTTTAAAAAAGGTACGAAGTTGGCACTTACTAGATACTGCATCCTTAAATGAACAGCCCCTCAGACAGCTTCAAAACGAGTGATTCCACAATACATAATTACGTTCCAATAACATTACATGGAATTCTGCTTGACATACAAACGATTTAAATTCTCAATTCTACCATCCTCAAACATGCTTTCTTAAAATTTTATTCTTCAGACGGGCATACTTAGATGTGTCTACTTAAATGTGCTAAGGAAATTAAAGCATCTATTAGTTTTATATAAGGCAGTTTTATTACACAATCTCACCACTAACGGACTTCCACCAGCACATGTTGTTACATTCTACTCTTCATTGTCCGGAGCGGCTTTACAAGAGCTCTTTTGCAAAGCCCCCCCACGACAACCTTTACACCCTCTTCAACAGTAGAGCAATTCTAATTCCCCACTTGGAGTAAAAACTCCGCATCTTAGAACGAACCGTACCTGCTCGTTGTTGCTTGCAAGATGGGCGCGCTCGCCTTCTTGTCAACACCCTACCTATAGCGTCACCTTACGCGCAGGCGTTGTGTCTGTCTAGCAATTGCACAAGTGGGCTTCAGAATACCTGTAGCTTATGCAACTCAAGTTACGTTCAGGGTATTTGTAGATATCAAAAGCGTAGGAGTCACTATTAAATGCTTTATATAGGTGAAGATAATGTAAAAAAAGGGAAGAGGTGTTCTTCCTTATAGTAAATTAAACTATATAACGATTTCACGCTAAATGACAATTTCGTATGCTGTAAAATAACAATGGCTAGAAATGTTTTCTTTAGAGATTTTAATATAACAAAATTTTTTGGTACAAACTTATTGTATGTAATCTGTTACATAAACATTTTCTCATGCTCAAAGTAATGTGCGGGTATTGCCTCATCTAATGAGAACGTTCGACGGTTGAAAGAGTTGAATCATCTTAAACTACATTACCGAACAGACGTGGTGACAGTTAGTGCGTGAAATATGCAGCAAAGTTATATGTGAAACCCTTTACCTTTCCTCATCTTATTAACTTACAGGTGTTAATTATTTTAATATTTTAAGTTAACAACAACTTCACTGCAAATTTGTAGAAAAACGCCGCCGGCCTATTGAGGATCCTGTCATACGTTTAGCGAACAATAGCCGATTTACAATGATCAAAAGATGTTGGGCCTACTACCTCTATAATTACTGAAAATCTGTGCAATATTACGCCCTCTGTAATAACCAAGCTTTAAACTAAAGTACGTTTATCTGTAACTGCTGTTTGACGAGAACTACAATCTTACACAACACAAAAGATCTATTTAGTCTCCGTTGTTACTACTCGAAAGGAGCAAAATGCAACTTTGATCTCTTCCAATATTGAACAAAGACGTATGAAATTTATCGGAAATAAAAAATTAGAAACCGTGGTAGTGAACTGAATTCGAAGTAACACTCCGAGATTCTTTAAAGAAATTGAACGCAATGTTTAAAGTAACATATCGAGCGTGAAGACGATTTTGTCGAAAAATAAATACATGATTTTATAGGTAAGAAATCGGGCTTTCATCACTTTTTTAAGTCGGTGAGTACTTCTAGCCGTGTGAGACCTATATGCGATTCTGCAATACTTATCAATCAACCTCGTTCTGTAATGTACACGTCAACGTGCACAGAAACGTATTCCGGTTTATATTTAGGTTAGCAGGGTGAACATTATTCCTATAAAAGGGCAAATGTGTGTTACAATTTGACAGTAATTTTTGTATGCAAATTGTTTATGTAATTACATTGACCTTGACTACGTTTTTATTGCTTTCTGAGGTTAATATTTAGTAAGCGCAGGAAAGTAAGCACAAATTTAATTAGTAGACAGATTTATAACATACCAGCTTTTGAAATGGAGGGATATTTATTTGGCTAGGTATTCTTGAAAGGTGTATATTGTGAAAAATATTACTATAATTTTATTTAAATTTATTACAGAGAATTAATTGTAAATTTTGAAAAATTTTTCATACTCGTGGATGAACAGGAATATATAGATTGGGATTGTACATAACTTGTTAGTAAAGCTGAGATTTTACAAGCTATTGATTGTGAACTGTACAAATTAGCCTTAGATAAATAAAAGGAACAGACGGCGAAAGTGATATCAAAGATAATTTTTTCTACGACTGTTTTGGAACGAGCCTATTTTAGGTGTGTTTTTGATAGAGAAATCTATTACATTCTATACAGGTTTTTATTCCCGCACTCGTTGCGCTTATATTTCTATTAATCAAGTAGCCCTGCACTTGCATCTTATTTCCAATGACGGCCGAGTTTTCAAAGGTGGGCTATGAACAAATAATAAACCAACAAATGTCAAATAAATAATTTCATACTGTGAAAGCGTTTAAAATCTTAAAGTATTTGCAAAGTCTTTAAAAAATGGCTAGTGATAGTTAAAGCGAACTAGAACCGACGCCTCCAAATATTGTGGAAGCTGCAAATGCAACTACATTAAATTTATTACAGGAAATTTCCAAAAAAAAATATGAGACTGCTTATAAATCGTTTATGGATTGGCGAAGAGATCAAAAGACAACATCTTATTCTGAAAATGTTTTAATTGCGTACTTTAATGAATTATCTAATAAGTATAAATCTCCGACATTGTGGACGCATTATTCTATGTTGAGAACAAGTCTCACCATCCATCATAATGTAGATATATCAAAGTATGGAAAATTAAGAGCGTTTCTCAAACGGAAGTCAAGCGGTTATAAATCGAAAAATCAAAATTTTTACAACAGAGGAAATAAATAAATTTATTACTGAGGTTCCGGATCAACAGTTTCTTCTGACAAAAGTATGTAATATTAACTTAGGAGAATAATGCGTGTTTATAGCTATTTTATATTGTTACAGACTGCATTAATTATGGGAATTATGGGTGCTTGCCGCAGATAGGAATTACATCAGATGAAGATTACTCATTTCACGGAATTGGGTTCTGCGATATTAGTTACAGTTCCCGACACGAAAACAAAATTATACGCAGCTTTACGATAACGAGTAATTTTATGAAATCACAAAAAATACTGGAATCTACGTCCATCAAATGTTTGCGATCCTAGTTTTTTCTTAAATTATCAGAAAGGAAAATGCACCACACAGAAAGTGGGTATCAATGAATTTGGTGCTATGGGAAAGCAAATTGCAACGTATTTAAAACTACCCAATCCGGAATTATATACTGGTCATTGCTTCCGGAGATCTTCCGCCACTATTCTTGTAAATGCTGGAGAAGATATAACATCTTTAAAAAGGCACGGTGGCTGAAATCAACATCAGTCGCCGAAAACTATATAGTCGATTCTTTAACAAATAAGTTGAATGTAGGCAACATAATACAAAATTCAATTGATAGCACATCAAATGTTCCATCAACGTCCAAAGCCAAGAATTTCCAACGTCAAGAAAATTTAGTTTTTGGGAAAACACCTTCTACAATGACGTTTAATAATTGCAATGTAACCTTTAATATTGTTAATAATAATGAATCTAAAAACTAAACTTAAATCAATTTATTTACTTTTATTATGATAAATTTGTACTTTTCTTTAAACTTGTATATTCACAAACGATAATAAACTTATGATATTAATAAAATGTATACTCCTATACTTACCATGTATTTTATAATATTAACAAAAGAGGTATCACATTTAAAAGTACGTACTACAGTCGTAGAAAAGTATAGTGTACAACACGCATGGAATGCCATTTCTCACTCGTATGATTTGCAGCACGAGCTGAAAGCGAGTGCTGCAATTTATCATACTCGTGAGAAATGGGCATCATTCCATGCTCGTTGTACAATATACTATTCCAGTTAGTTGGTTCTTTGATAAGGAACTGAAATGTACAACTTCGGAGTTTATAGTGGAAATCAACAATACTTTGATGAAAGTAGAAAAGCTAAAGGTGTACGAGACTATTTTTGGAGTTCCAAATGTCATTCACTACGTAATTCTAAAACTCAGTGATCACATCATCCGTCGCTCAAGTAATGTCTGTAGCATCCCTTACCATGCCGGAGGCATTCCACCGAATATCTATTAATTACTATTAGTTTCTTTCGACCTATACTTTTACACCGTCGTTTTGTTATTTAATTGGGCGTTTGGAATTCACTACTACTCTTGAGATATACAAAGTATTGTAAAATTATTCATAAATTTGAATGGCATTACTTTCTCACTAGTTGGCAAATTAGTGCTTTACGAGTTTCCAGCGTTCATAGAATTTATACTACCTTTGTATTGGGTGTTTTAGTAAGAAAAATAAGATTGGAGTCGTTCATAAAACTAAAACGATTTGTAGCATTGCAGTTGTGCTTATTTCAATTAAAAAATTAGACTGGGAATACAAATAAAACAAAATATTACGCCTATGCCTGCTTCGACTTATCTGGCACGTTTTTATTCATTTGAAAAGGTTTTCCATAACATTGGCACATAAAACTAGCTCCAATTTGTCAATAGGTTTCGAATATTAACTTTGTGGTCATTAATTGTAACCACAGAAGAACCATAGAAGAAAAAGATCAAGAGGTGTTAAATAATATGGTTTAATTATCAAGTTGATATCAACATCGTACAAGATAACATGACTAGACTCGTGTCGTGTTTCATGCAACGCCGTCTTGCTGGAACTACATGCCATCTGCGTCTAAAGCATCAATTTGTTTGAAATAAAGTTACACTGCACCTCACGACAGCCAATCGGCATTGGCCGCGTAATTTAACAAAAAGAAATACGGTTTAATCACTTCAACCCTCCAAAGTGCATACCAAACAGTACATCTCTGTAGGCGGCTCCGTGGCGTAGTGGTATGTGTGTGACTACCACGTCCAAGGTCCCGGGTTCGAATCCCGACACGGTCCGCTTGAAAAATGTTAAGCGACTATTTTTCACAAAAATAGACCCTCGTACGGATGAGAGGTAAAATGGAGGTCCCGTGTGTGAGTATTGTCACGCACGTTAAAGATCCCTACCTTGCTTGGAACAGCGAGGGTTCGGCAAAATTCCAAATTTTCCAGGTAAAAAGAAACTCGCTTTCAATGTAGTACCTTCGGGTGGAGCATTGGAAAAATCACACGTAAAGTACATCTCTGTGAATCCATTTACTTCAGTATTTTCACCAATCATCAGTATTGTCCTTCTTACTGTTTCTTTTATATACATATATATATATATATATATATATTTATATATATATATATATATATAAAACTGACTCACAAAGTTCCAATTGAATCAAAGAATAAGTCATCAGGTCCTACCTCTTTGTTTTAAAACTATTTTTCGACATTATATTCGCACTCACGCGTTCATGAACATATCCTCTCACTTTCAGAGATATTTTATGAAATTTCCATCCAAAAACTCTCTGATATCGAGCTCAACCCGCTGTTCTATTTGCGAGTATCTCTACATTTTTATCTTTGCAGATAATAGAGTTCTATGTAACTGATATCTATCACTTTCTACTCCCTTAGTCTATTCACGCGTATCTCTACGTTTTAATGTAACAGGTAACTGAGTACTATATAACTGACTTTAATTCTACTTCAGTTGCATCCCACAAATCTATTGTTCCCACTGTCAATTATATCTTATTACGGTCAGCGTCTAATTAATACAGGGTTTCAAGTTCACTCATATGCTTACTTTACCATTCTCACTCTTACAGTCTATTGTATGAAACGATTACATTATCTGTGTGACTCGTATACTTCTGTATTCGAATTTTTCAACGTCCGTTTTATTACTTTGTATGCAAGGTGGCTGTAGGTTCCCTTTATGGTAATTGAAGCTGTCTATTAGCAGCTATGTCATATTGCATGTAATTTCTTAAACCAAATTACTAAATGTCATATTTGGAATGTATATTGGTTCACTATAATTTCCTTAACACTTCTGGAAGCATCTTAAAAACGTGTCACACTTCCACTATAAAAATTTATGGTTTTCAGCGATTTGTATATATTCTTGTGGTTTAAAATAATTTACAATCCTTTATTTAAGTTCCAATATGTATTAAAAAAATAAAACGATTATCTTTGTAGTTTTCGGTTTATGGTTTGAATACAAATACAGATGTCATTGCAAGTCTTATTTCTTAACACTATTTTACATGAAAATTAAAATTATATAGAAGGTTTCAATAACAAGTTAGTCCATTCAGAATTAATTTTCTATCTTTCAATCTAAATTATTGTTAGCGTAACGCATCGCGTTACAGTTTCATCTAGAGTAAATGTATACATCATTGCAAGAGCAGTTTGATTTAATACCAATAACCTGAATATTTACTGCGTACTTGAAGCTATAGAAATAAAGTTTACATGTCTAGCTATTATTTAGTAAGTTTACAGTAAGCTAGATTTTTGCCTGGCTCGTGTGTTGATGTTAGTTAGACTATTTGAAGCAGCATTAAATTTCAAGCTATAAGTCACTATACTTTGCTATACCTAAATTTGAAACCACTGTTTAGATTTAATTAGTTAAGACGTTGCCATTATTAGGCTCCTTGGTATTTCCTATGGTATTTACAGTTTCCTGTTCTGATGGCTAATATTAAAGTTTATGTAGAGCTAGAAAGTTGCTGAAACTAAACTTGTCAACACTTGTTTAAAAGTTTACAGTTAGTACGATGCTGATACTATATTGGTCAATTATTATCTTTAGATTTTAACTGACTTGTTGGGTCACAGTTTGCCTATTATTGTTGGTTTAGGTATAGAGAGTTACTCTAAGATCAGCCCAAGAGGTGAGATTTTCTCGTTGTTGTTTTATCGCTAGATTTCTTGATGCTCCGATATTACGCTGACTGCGATTGCTCCGGAATCGTTAAGTGTTCTTTAGTAGTCTAGTGGACGACCTTGTTGAAACACCCCCTACTCCAGGCTCGTGTAAGCTAGTTCGAAGCATTAAATGGGCATCTACCCCTTTAGTAACGCATTGTATCGATACTTTTACACGTTTTCTATTTTCTGTGACATCCATTTTAATTAAAATTTTCGCGTTCCAAATATAAATTGCAAAAGTACCCTATCTCCTTTATTTTTTTGTCAATTGTAGATGAATGGTTTATAACCGTATTTGATTTCTTATAAAATCTGGTTCTATACAGAAAGCACTGATGTGTTTCTCTAATATTTTCTGGCCGCAGAACACTCATTAACAGCTGGAAACTTAATCTGTTGCTACATCAATTCGAAGCACGTAATACTATGGAAGTTCTGGAGATATTCGAATGCTTCGAGAGCAATTATTTTTATCTTGTTTTCCAACTGAATACCAAAACATTCTATTGGATAGGTAAATTACGTGGCTTAGTATTCAATGTGTAAGCAGTAGTATTTTCTTTGCTTTTGAAAGAAAAGTTTGAATGTAGTTCCGCTGAGTGCAGATTCTAATTTGAGTTTAAGAACTTAACCGGGTTACTTTAATGTTGAGTAGAAATTATTATACTGAAAACCAGTTTATCCGTACTGAAGCTACCATTTCAGAAATGTTCTTTAAAAATATTTATTTCTGAGCTTTATTAGCCAGCATTTTAAAAAGTTTTCTAAACGGAAATTGGTTGAAACTTGTTACGGTTAAAATGGCGGTACGTTATAATTTTAGATTTGTCTTGAGGGGTGGGGGTCTCCAATTTTAGGGGTGCACCGACTAACTACAGTAGTGCCGGAGTAGGTTTCTGAAAAGAAAAAGTAACTGAACTAATAAAATTAAACGTTTGAAATGTCTAAAATACAGAAACTTTGTTCACATCACCATTTACCTTGAAAAGTTTTTTCTATTGTCATAATTAAGGAGGGCTAACATGTCTTATTTCAGCAATCCCTTTCGATATTTTCCTTACACAGAAGACAGTTACTCTGAATAGATCTCTATTGCTTTTGGTTTCCTAAATTTACGACATTAGGGTAAAATAAGGAAATGGCGTCAACCTGAGGGGTTTAAGAATTGTGTCTTCTTTTTCACTTATAACTTACAACTTATAACTTTTCTAAATAAAATAATGATACGACGGACACTACTTATGTATTGAGAACTGGCAACAATGGTATCGCCAGGTGAAATCTGAAATTGGCATCGTAAAGTTTGACATTTTTGAAGTTATAGGTACTCAGAACGTTTTGACGTGCGAGCACTATTTGTTTTTGCAGTGTTTAAAATTTCATCTCAGCCAAAATATGGAATTAACTCGCGAAAATTTCGAGCTTTGATTTATTATGACCTTCCACGTGGTCTACCTCAAGAACAATGCTGCAATCAACTGAATTCAACTTTTGGCGATAAAGCGCCATGACCAGCATACATAGTATTCGCTGGTACACTGAATTCAAACGTGGATGTAGTTCGCTCAGCTGTGTACGAAGTTAAAGAAGATCGTCCAAAATAGGTTGTTGACAGATGCTGAAAATATCGATGCTCGTGCGAAACTAATGGTGCCGTAAAAGATGATCATTGACATATGAAGAAATCGAGATGTTAGTGCATCCAATATGACCAGCATACTAACATTCGCACGAACATTGTGTGTTCGAGCTGAGTCGTTGGATTAAATTGTATGAGCCAGAAATAAAGGCTCAGTCGTGCAGTTTGCCGAAAGTGATTATACAACTGTATAGCAAAGCTCAACAGTACAGTTGTTCGTTCTCAAAGCGTTAAGAAATAAAGGCCAGTACGGCAGTTTGGCGTGTTTCAATGTAAAGCAACGAAAACCGTTGTTCGTTCTCAAAGCGTTAAGAAGCATACGGTGGCGTTTTTCTTCACGAAAACCGGTCCTGTGGCAACGGTGGCTCTCAAAAATCAAAAGACCGTTAATTTAGCGTGGTATACGACAATTTGTTTGCCTGAGGTTTTCGGTAAATTGAGAGAAACCAACCCAAAACGACGAATTATTTTGCATCATGACAATGCGAACTCACACACATCACATGCAACAATGTCACATCAATTTTCAATTTTGTAATAAAATGCTATAACACTTAAGATACATAAAACGACAATTAACAAAATATTTGTATGCATCAATTAATTGTTTAAATAAGTCATCCAATAAATAGGGTAATATACGACGAAAAATTTCAAGAAACTTTTGCCTTATAAAGCTTTACCTTGTATTTTAAATTTTATTAACATTTAAGAGATTCAATAAATGTAGCTTAGATAATGGCGTTATAATAATTTTGTATTTTTAATTATTTTTTGTTTTTTTAAGCAGTCTAATAAAGCAAACTATATTTTAAGGAGAATATTTTACTTCTTTGACAAGTGTGTCAAACTAGAACAAAAATAGAACGTACCTGTGTGTAAGATAACTATTTAGTAACATATGTTATATTTTCTTACTTTTTATCAAGAAACAAATAACGAAGTTGGATCACAGGATTTTCTAACCAAAAGCTTATCAGCTGGCAAAATTCGCTGCTCCTTCAGGACACAAACTTATGACTACTATCAGCATTTGTTTAAAAGTAAAGAAACGTACACCAAGGTTGCATTCCAAATTATAGATATGAAATTTATTTGCAGGTATTTGATCCAAGAAAATTTGGTATGAAGTTAAGTTAGATTTAGGAATTTAGATAATTACGCCTGCACTTTGAATGGTATACTTGATTTAAATATTAAATCAGGTATCCCGAAGATCGACCCTAAAATAATTAGTATTAGATATATAATGGCGGCGTGTTTCAATGGAAACAAAAATAAATCTGTTTGCATCTCACCATTTTTTCAATTAAAATGGGTTCCTGCAGCACAGCGTGAAGAGAATGTTTCATAGAGAAATCCTGAAAACTTATTTTGTAAGGAATTATTAAATACATTTTAGAAAACACACATCTTACATTGGTCCATAATTGGAAATTTACGACAGACAAGATTACTCCTGGATCATTGAAAATCCAAGAATCAAATGGACAATTTAACAGCCGGTCTACAAACAGGTGAACGCAAAGATAAGGCCAGAAGCGATAAATAACACCGGAGTTATAAATTGAAATGACAGAATTCCAATCTACACAAGTTATGCATGTGGTAACATAGCCGCTAATGAACAAAAGTAACACTTTATAAATACGTATTTATATGCGATTTATGTATTTTAAAGAGTTGGGAAATTATTCAAGATTGTTGAATAAAACAGAAATTATTTCAGAAAAATAAAACTTGTTTATTTTAAAACATTACAAATGTATGTAATTAAATAAACTCAAATCAGAAGTAAATAACCGTAGTGAAACTGAAAGGTTATTTAGCTGGAACATGGCAATATACCTCAGGCAAAGTGACATGTTACAGTTATATAATACCTCATTGGAAAGATATTTTAATCGTTTGTTCAGCGATATAAACTTTTAATGATTTAGTTGTCATAAAACAATAAAAAATTTTTTTTTGTAAACACAACTAAATTAAGAAAGACATTAACATATACTGGTACGCTTCAATTAGCTTCATAAGCTTCTAGTTAATAATTAGTTGTAAAAGAAATTTTCTGTATGATTATGTTAGGGTATTTACGCATAAGAATGCGATTCTGAGTTTTTCGGCAGTCCTTGGGATTTTTAAATATACTTTATTATTATGTATTCCGTGGGAATGGAATGTTAAAATAATTTCCCACAGTTTTAAATGATATAAGTCGTTGTGCTCAACCGATGAGAACGCGTAACGAAGAATGGTTGTGGTTTTGACAATTGTAATAGACAGCCGCCATGATTATTCTACACATAACTATCGTATCTTAAAAACTTTGTAGTGTCTTAGTATGTGGAGTTCACCTGCTAATGCTTACCTGATCCATTAACTTTTTAACTTTTCTTGTATTTCTTTTAATGTTGCAGATAAATAACAATTTGTATATAGAACAGGGCATAGACCTACGACATGGTTTATATAGATAAACAACAATATTATAGGTATTCCGGCGTTCAAATTCTATAATACAAGAATTCATTAATTGGCTTAATCTTAATTTAATTATTTAGAAGAACAAAAGATAAGCATAGTTTTATAGTTTGGCATGGTTAATTTGTAAGCAAAGTAAATATGGTGTTTGCAATTAATGCATAACTGATTACGCCCTCTGTACCTGCATGAGATATGCTATAGAACCTTTTGCCTGCCTAATTCACAAGTAATAAAACAAAGTTGCAATTTATCCATCTGTACATATACTGTATTACAGTTTTCGAAAAAAATTCCTCTACTGCTGTTGAATGCAGTTGTTTCTTTGATAAAATTTAATCTTTGAAGGTTGTTTTCCCGAAGGCATAAAGACATTTTGTATAAGAATTTTGCATATACCTTCCAAAAGTCGCTTTTAGTTCATTTGTAGAATTTACAACTTTATATCTATTCCTGATCGGAAGATACTAAGCAATTAAGCGCTACTAAGTATACATTAAATAGCCGATACCGATTTATTTCCCTATAATAATGCATTCTACGCCAAAGAAATATTTCAGGATCTTACAATGTATTGTAATTTGTATGTTAATATGTTAATTCCATCATGCAGTTAAAGTTTAAATGGTCACGTGCATAATGTCTATATAAAAAAAGATTTTATTTTATGTTTGTTTGAAGTATACAGATGCTCCAAAATTAAAAGTTGATTAAAGTAAAGCTTGTAAGTTTAATATAAGTTTAAGAACATTCAATTGTTGGAAGATAAGCATTCGAGTAGCTGGAAACTTGGTCACAAGGGTTGTTATAGCATACGAGACAAAGCTATAAATTAGGTCAAACGTGAGAAGTTTGCTGCAACAATTCTTCAAAGACTTTCCTATACAAGAATCCAATTAAGTTACTGAAATGTCTTGTGAGAGTCGTAAACACTGATATAAAAAATTTAAGCAAGATGGATTTGTAAGCAGGTAATAGAAACTCGAATAACAAGTTCGATGGAAACAGTTCCTAAGCACTAGTATCAATATTCTTCCGCTTAAATTTATAACTCTTGATGTCACATTGGTTCAAAATAGAGTGTATATATATAAAAGTATGTAAAAAATGTGTAGTCTTGTGTTGTCCAATATCGTTAACTAATTTTAAAATGTAACGGCTCTTCAAAATATGATGTTAGAATTTTCAAAAAAAAAACACCTTTACAAGTTTAAAAGTTTTGGTGATTTACGTGTTTACTAAGTTGGGTGTCAGTTGAAACATATACATTCTACATTAAAGAATTGAATTTTAGGCAAAAATACATACAACACTTTAGTGGATATAGTAGAAATAACGAAATTATGCATTTACGTCATCGACTGTATTTGTATGCATTACGGTTATTTAATTGAATGTAAACTAGGGTGAGGTTAATGTTATATTAAAGATAACGTATTCAGCAACCAAGGAGTTCAATCTAAAGATGTAATGGGTTGCGTTACGCTAACCATAAAGTAGATGGGAAAGGAGAAATTAGTAAATTTGGTTAAACAGATTAAATATGAACGCGTCTTGTATGATGGATTTCACAAATAATTAATCTTAATTAAGCATGATATATAAATTTTTGTTTTTATAAAGATCATTCAGCAAATAAGGTTTAACATTATTTCTTTTAACTACGCTGTAAACGATTACTTAAATTAAAACCGCAAATTAAAACATGTCACAATGTTACAAGACGCTGAGTATGCATTTCACATGAAAAACTTATTTACAATAGACAAATATTGTCCGTCTAGACCACTAAGCACGTTAAAACACGAGGGTAGGCTAAAAGTGATGCATGCATGCTTGCAGAACCTGAACAACTTAACCTACAAAGCGCGCATAGTGGCTTTCAGAAGTCACAATCCCCCTCTATACACATGTCCATTTTAAAGGCGTTGCATTCACCAGTTCGTTGTGAGCATGAAGACGTATAGTGCTATGTTAACGCAGGTTAAACAGCGCGCTGTTATAGAATTTTTAACTGTTGAAAATGACTCCTACTGAGATTCATCGCCATGTAAAGACTGTTTATGCTGACGATACTGTTGATAGATCTACTGTAAACCGAACAGTATTAAAATTTCGTGGTTGCGTACCTGGAAAAGTCATAATTCTTGAGTAATACACAGCGGACGTCCGATCACTGCCACAAACGATAAATATCGCTAACGGTAAATTCTTCTAAAACTAAAACATCTCCGACGTCGAGTTTGTCGGATTATAGGCAACCCGACTCCAATAATCTTGCAACATAACAACGCTCGTACACACACTTCGCGCGAAACCAGAAGTTTGAAACGATTCCACACCCTCCTTATTCCCCCGATTTCGCGCCTTGCAATTTTTATTTTTTTTCTCTACTCAAAACAGACATCAAGGGTAACCGTTACATCTCGGACAATGAGGTGAAGGCAGCTATCGCGTCCTGAATTCGAGAGAAGACGGAAGAATTCTTCAGTGACGGGATGAAAAAACTTGTTATACGTTGGGAGAAATTTTTTAGGTGTAACGGTGACTATGTTGAAAAATAAATATTTGATTTTAAACCATAAGAATTGTACTTGGATTTAATTTTTACCGGATCTTGCTACTTGCTTTTGTTCACGTTCCACAAACATGTGTGCGTCACTTTTCAACCTACCCACCGTAATAACATACTTCAACGATAATACAAATTGTTATATTCGGCATAGATAAAGTATTACAGTGTGAAAACGAAATTTTATAGAAAGGGCATTGACACAAAAATTAAACAGGACAGTTGAAAATTAAGTTTCGAAAGTTAATTACCAACGTCAGAATGTAGTAATATGAGCGAGTTAATAAGGTGGAAAGCAATTTGAAAGTGAAAGAGACAAAGCTTCAAGATGTAACACGCGGCGTGCGACGTTTTTTTTAACTAGCTTGCACAGCCAGGGTGGCTGTCAATTTGCATGTTTGTGGAATTAACGTCGTTGACAACCGGATTAAAAGGGGTTAGGACCTAGAGAGTTTACCCCTCCAATAATTTGGAACTTTGTATTGAGTGTGTTAAGTGAGTTATGTTAGCTGGAAACAAAGTTGCGTTAGCTGGAATGTTCTGGATATCTTTAACCTTTTAACGGATGAATTAAACAGTAGGTAATATCTGAGCCTTCATCCTTATGCTATATATTTAAGTAGATGTGAATTCTAAATGCAAACGGGTTTGTATCATTAATACAACATGAAAGTACTTATTCTGTTAGATAATGAATTAGCGACGTAATTAGTGTTGGTTACATTTAAGCATGATGGTATTGTACAAAAAGGTTGGAACAGCTTAAGAAATACTTAAATTAGTTTGAATAAACAATGAAATGATAAAAGAAAAAATTGTATTAAACTGTTTTCTGTTTGTTATTGACGACATTTCCAAAAATGGGATTTAGAATATCATGTTATTCAACATAGGAAACTGGAAAAATTGAGTTGCTAATATAATTCATTGATTTGATTTAATGTTTTCTTTCTTTAGGATTTCTTTTAGTAATTCCAGGTCGGTTTGGGGCCAATAAAGTGGATTTCTAAAGGAAAGTACATTTGTATTTATATTACAATTATTTGATGTCAATAAAGGTTAAGTGCAGGTTGATTTTATTTGCATTTATTTATTAACTGGATAAAAATAAATTATTTTAAAAGCATATCCAGTCACTTTAGTGACGGAGTCGTATTTAGGAGAGGTTTTGATTACGAGAATTTCTTTACCTATGTCAAAACTTAATAAGCGTTTTAGGACATTTTAGGGAAAGGTAAAGTATAATGTGATACAATTTAGGAAACCAGAAACAAAGGAGACCTATTCGGTATAACCGTCTTTCGTGTAAGGATAATGTCGAAGGGATTACTGAGAGAAATCCGTTTGGCGCTCCGTATTTATGACAAGAGATAGAGCTTTTCAGGGTAAGTGAATATTGTATTGTACTTTGTTTGTATTTCTGCAATTTTATTTTTTTATTTCTATATATTTCACTACTGCAGTTAACCGATCCACTTTTAAATTGTTGCGGGTTCCAGCACCTTCAGGGCAAATCTAAATTTACAACGTAACGTAACGCTGATTTTACCCTTAACAAAGACTTTTATTATCATAACTGTAATAAAGGTAAGATGCGCGGCAGTTTATTTCTTCTTCTTGACTTATAAATTCTACAGCGTAAGTCTTACTAAGCGCTTTGCTGGAACCATGTGCTACTTATACTCTTTTTTCTTTTGCGTTTTAATTACGTCAATTCTATACGATGAAGTATATCCTTGAACTAAATCGTAAATTAACAGAGTTAATTCATTCTTTCGTAATTTCTACTATACCCACGTTATTTCAAGAATCGAGTATTATATACTAAGTTTGTTGTTTATTTATTATTTTTTAATTATTAAGATTTGATATAATATAAGATAGTTATAATTAATTTATATTATATTTTCAATTTAACAATTAGATTGGTATAATTTGTAAAAATATGTTTTATAACCTTTATTATTTACTACAATTCATACAAATATAACTGGAGTTCATTGGCTAATTAAGTAAGGTAGATATAGTTGAGCAGATATGGCAACACAAAAACAATTTATTTCTGCAGTTAATTTAGTATCTTTTAGCATTTTATTATGTAAAAAACACTTATTTATGATACCATTCAAATGTATTTTGTAAGAAGCTGCACAGGGTGTTTCAAAATTATAGGCACTATTTTAGGGAAGTTTATCTAAAGGATCATAAATAGTATACTGTATACTCAGTAGGAAAATCTCAATATTCCCGAACGACATGAAGATTGTTTGTCGAGGCGCAGGCCGAGTCAAGCAACACAGAGTCCGGGAATGTTTTTTTCCTACGTGGTATACATACTATTTTTTCGCAAATCGTTAATAAACGACTGAAATTAAAATATTAATTTTAAAAAACAAACCGGATTAATTCTATTTATAAATAAATGGTGCTGTCAAATTCTTAGTAAAAATTTTTGCGTAACCATGAAAACGTTCCTATCAAGGTATTGAATTGTCAAACTTGACATATTGAAATATGATTGCTGAAATTTTGAAAGTAACAATACAAATTCTATAATTGTATTAATTGTAAAGTACCTGAAAATATCACACACAACTTCAGAATCAAATACATTCTGAAGTTAGTTGTTTGTTGTATTATAACAATTACAATTTTCTGTTATTCAAATATACAATTTTGTTCAATACACTCAGTCAATAAATATTAAATTTCTATTGAAACCTTTTATTATGAATTCATACATAGTATGCCATCTACATTAGAATAGCAAAAGTAAACTTTAAGTAAACTTCTAGTTCTTTGTATTTTGATTCAATATCCTCCTTCCCGGCGCATGCTCGTATAGCTAAGATTGACTCGTGGAATAAGCCATTTTGATATCAGATGTAGTCCAATTACCAGTATTATCCAGGTCCTGCAGGTTTTTAATTAAACATGCCGCCCGAACAATTAGTTAAGTGGAGTCAACATGTACCATAAGTTTAGTTTTGGTAATAGCATCGTCCTAAAATGGTTGTAGATATATTTTTACGGTAAGAAAATATTTCACAAGCTTACCCCTAAATTCTATTCTCTCGTTTGATTTTAGCGCAAGTTTTTTTTTTAGTTTAGAGTTTTAAGGATTAAACTACCAATTATTAAAAATGAAGACAATTTTGATTCCGAGTTTTAAAATATTAAATTCAAGCTACAAGTAATGAAGCAATGGAAATTTAAGTATTATAAAAAAAACAATCGTTAAACATAAGACAAGCACTAGACTGAGAAGCAGCTTCAATGGTTGCTAGGCAGGAAAGCAGAAACCCCCACATGTGATTGGTTTGTATAAAGGTTAAAATCCAAACCCCTGCGTCAGCCACGCTCAACTATAAGTGTAAGAACGCAGATGTTTAAAAAAAATTTAAAGAAGGAAAACCGGCCACCAAGCAGATGGCCAGCGGTGAGTCGTTCTCCATTTTTATATCTATATTCTTTTCAAGGAACTTTCATTTAAAATGTTCAGATAATTTTCGAAGAAGCTATGCATAAGTTTGATTTAAATTAATTCTGGAAATTTTGCTAAAGTTCATGGTTCAATTAATTTGTTTCACGTAAAATTTAGTTTGAAAATTTGGTATTTGAATAAGACATAATTGACCTTAACATTTTCACGATCTTTGTATAAGATTATGTTTGAAGTTACTAAGTTGTTTTAAAAGGTTTGCTTTATTGAACATGTGATATGATAAGAATTGTTTGCCGAATTGTTGTTTATAACACATTGTGATAGTACACCTGAAGTGCAATTCAATGTCGACAATAAGTATTTTTCTTTGACCTTTGATTTTATTAAAGATAGCTATTAAAAATGTACAGCCATAACCAGAGAAATAGTTTTTTGAATATGTAATTTGTTTCTTGTACACTGAACAGGATCCTACTCTAGTAGCATGAAGTCACTGTAACATAAAATAAAAGTCATATATTTCTTAAACAGAACTGAAGTAATTTATGCAATTAATGAAACCATATTCCAAGAATGCTTAGAGTTTAATATTAAATAGTGAAACTAGAACTGTTTCAAAAGTCTCCGTATAAATAAGTTTGTATAAACGATGTATATATACATATTTTTTTAAAAAAATCAATAGAAAAATATTAAGTTGTCATAAAATTTTCTTTCTTTGAAGTCAACAGTAATTATCCTACAGAAGCAAACAGTTTACAAATATGAAACTTTAATATTGAAGAAAGATATTATTGGTGTTGAAGTTAAAAGTTTTTTTTGAAAGTATAATTTTGACTATTGGATTTATATATAATTTTTTTGTGATAAAGTGACTAGGCTCTAACGAAGCCCTAGTTTGAATATGTTTAGGCGTGATTAAATTTTCAGATAGCACGAGTTCGTCGTTCCCGTTCCAGGTTGCAGAGACCAAAGTAAGTATTTTTGTTTATGTTGCTCGTCGTAAATTTTTTTCTTTCGAAGATTTCCGTATCTGATCTTCGAATAATTTCTTATAAAACACTCATTAAGATACGGTGGCGTCCAATAAAATTCCTTTTGTTTTATCGTATACCATCCTACGACCCTAGCTCATTGCTCTGCCCTAAGTTGAAGAAGCTTAGCTGGCTGGAAGATCTCTTTAGAGGAACCCTTTTTTCTCAAAGCCTTTTTACCCTGGGCTTGACCGTCAAACAGGAACCCCTCGTGGTCTATCGAGGCTCTGCCGCCTGTATGGTAGAGCAGACATATTATTTTTCTTTTTGAAGAATTTAATATGTTACAATATTTACATAATGTGTTAAGATTGTTTAAATAGAACTTATCATGAAAGCATGCTCTCAGTCATTTTTGTAGTCCATATGTATACACATATTATTTCTGTACAGTAGAGTAATGAATATTTCCTTACAGTGATTTGTCGTTGCTTGGCAACAACGAAACACTTGGAAATATTCAACTTTTCTTTAAGAAATTTAAACATTTCTGATAAAATTTGAGAGTATTTGAAAATAGCAAACACTGGACATATTTTATAAAAGTTTATTTTGAATTAGCAACTTTACCACAACTCGAAAAATTTTTTTATATAGCCTGAGGAATGGATTTAATGCTTAAAAGGTTGTTCTTTTGGTTAACTTGACCTGGTTTAAGTAGTTTGTTGTAGTCCTATCCAAATGCTCACAACTATTATTTTGAAAAGTGTATATTCAAGTAATTAGAATTGACAAAGGAACCGCGGTAATAAAGCTGCTGATAAATGAAGTCTTTTGGTGAAAGATCATTAAAATCAGTCGATCCGTTCTGTAGTTATTAAATAAAAGGTGTTCTATTGCGTACAATTAATCTAAATTAATTAATCTAATTACTTTAGGATTTTATTAAATGTAGTGCAGTGCTACACCAAATGTTGAAAATGTTCACCGTCTTTGTCAGATAATAGTAGTCTGTTTTTTAAATTTCTTTCCAACGTTCTGTAAAGTTTCTCGGCGAATAGCATTACACGTCCTTATTATTCTATTTCGTAAATCCTGCATATCAACTGACTAAGACTTGTAAACAATACATTTTATATAACCCCCACAAGAAAAAAATCGAGTGGGGTTAAGATCAGGAGATCTTGGTGGCCACTCAATTCCTCTTTTTCTGCCAATCCACTTATTAGGAAGTCTCTCGTTTAACCACTACGCCTGCCATTAATGAGAGGGTCATCTTCATGTAGTTCCTGACAGATCTGCATTTTATATGGATGGACCTTATGTAATTGCATCATCTTATAAACTGAATCGATTGAAATTCCCGTCAGATTAGATACCTGGCACACTAATCTGGTAGGATTTGCTGCACATTGTCATAAAACTTTGATGTGTGCTTCATCGTTCAACAATCCGTGTTTTGTATGTTTTTTATTTTCAACAGATACACATTCCTTAAACTTTCTTACAAGTTTTCGCACGTACGTGGTGAGACATTTTTATTTCAATACTTTTGGTTAAAGGTAGCTTTACATGTGATCTTCCAATACTTCACCCGAAGGTACTACATTGGCCAGGGGGCGAGTTCTTTTTCCTGAAAAATTTTGTATTTCGCCGAACCCTTACTGTTCCAACACTCACACACGGGACGCTCACCAAACGAGAGCGTATTTTTGTGAAAAGTGCTCGTCTAACATTTTCAAGCAGACCGTGTCGGGATTCGAATCCGGGACCTTGGGCGTAGTAATCATACGTATACCAACTACGCCTCGGAGTCAGCCCGGTCGAATGTAGCCGCCGTTTGCCGGGCACATTTATTCTCGGTTCCGTAAATGAAAATGAACTTTACTCTCTCGGCTAGATTGCAAACCATTCTTAGGGTGCGTTGTTTCAACTAGAGTGAAACCAGGTTTATTTGTAACATAAATGCGTTGTTCAAGTACTAATCCAAGGTTAAGCCTAGGTTAGAGTTTAACCCGAAATTGGACATTCATAACCTCATTTTCTAGTTTCTGAATTTCTTTTTATACATACAATTTCTTTTACGGTATGGCGGTAATAGGTGCCGTTGGTCTCGAGGAACTTACTGATGATAAGGATTTTCTTGAATTAGTAGACAATGTTTTAAAGGCTCCTCGTGTTATACGTGAAAGGATCGATCATATGAAAAATGGAATGATTTTAAATTCAAACAACGATTTCGCTTATCAAAAGTTGTGGTTAGATATGTAATCGATAAAGTTACAATAAAATTTATGTCAAAAAGTAACAGGTAGCTATTTCAAAGATGTAACTAATTATTAAAATTGAATTTTTAGAAATTCAGCTTTGTCTCCCATAGATATTCTGCTGTTAAGTTTCAGAGTTTTAGCCAGTGGTTCGCTATTGACAATTGTGGGTGAACTTAGTGGTATTGATAAGGTAACTGCTTCAAGGACAATAATCACCGTTATAGATGCTCTTGCACAACTTCGTTCAGCCTATGTAGAAATGCCGTCAGATGAAGAAGAAATTTCAAAAGTTCGTCAAGGGTTTTATAATATTGCTAAATTTCTACGAACTGTCGGTGCAACAGATTGTACTCACGTTAGGATACAATCACCTGGTGGTGAAGATGCTGAACGATTTCGAAATCGAAAAGGTTTTTTCTCTTATAATGTTCAAGCAGCGTGCGATAGTGAAGTAATAATAGGGAACATTGTATGTTGTTGGCACGGGTCTGCTCATGATTCCAAAATCTTTCAAAATTCTAATTTTGAAAGTGAACAAATGTAAATAGAAGAGTTAAATGAGTGTATAATTATAAGTAAAGATAGGTATAGAAAGGGATTAGAATAGGGACATATTTATAAGTTAAGATAGGTACAGACAGGATTTAGGATATGGATTTAGATATAAGATTAATCAGATTTCATGGGAAAACTTAAGGGAACAAATAGGAATTAAGGAGAAAATTGAATTTTATACAAGAAAATAAAAATACAATGATTTTAAATCAATGGGGATTTTGTCTTCACTCACGTTGGGCTCCAAAAATGGCATTGATTAAAAATTTTATATTTTAATTTGAGGAAAAATTCTATGATAAGGAGGTGATTTAAGGGTGTATTAAGTCATAGAGATCGTAAGATGATTGTAAATATTATTAACGTTTAAAAAATCAAACAATTTTATCATTAAATAGGAGTAAATCGACAATTTTGCATAAAGTCAATAGCGAGCACACTGTATATAAACCATAACTAATTTAAATTCATAAAAAGCAGCTAATGCTTTAATAACCAGATCCAATTTAGCAAGAATAATAACGTGTACATCGTATAGGACGTTTCAAATTAAATATACAAGTCTAAGATTGAAAAGAAAGACGCAAAAATAACGTTTTACACACAACGAGTTTTAT
Organism: Platerodrilus igneus; assembly: GCA_036346225.1. Taxonomy (NCBI): domain Eukaryota; kingdom Metazoa; phylum Arthropoda; class Insecta; order Coleoptera; family Lycidae; genus Platerodrilus; species Platerodrilus igneus. Next base: position 42,155 of record JARFIW010001151.1, on the reverse strand, counting down.
TAAAATAAACAACCTGACATACTAGCTACAATATAATTTCATTTAAAATATTAACGCATAAACGCATTCAAATACGTCATAATGGAAAATGCCACATACTTGGATTTTTAAATAACAAACAACATACCTACGGTAACATGATAAAAATTTGAAGAAACACAAATACGTGGACGTGATAGAATGTAATGTAAACTTGGATTTTCTGAGGAATATGCAACATAAAATAAACGCCTACCTGTGAAATGAAACGATTTAACAAGAGTCATGACAGGAAATTTGTAGAAAATCTAAAGCCTGTAATGATAGCGCAAAGTGCAACGCTTCAATCAACAAACACGCGTGGAAAAGCAATAGGACAAATAAGAAGTGAAGTCTTTATAAATAACGCGGACTTCGTAAACAACCAGTATCTTTGTGATCAAGGCACTAACTACTTCAGTTAAAAGTAGAATATTACGCAAAGTGAACTTAGTCAAAATAAATAATTTAATGATATAAAAGTAAAAATTCAAGTGCTAATAAATACAACATAAATGGCCGTTCACTTTCAAAAACGTAAGGTAAATTATTAATTAAATCTAATTCTAATATTTAAGGATTGAGGGCTCCAAGTAACTCTAAGGAGCTTTAAGTAACTCCAAGTCATTCCTAGTAACTACAAGTAATTCTAATAATTAAAATAAAACTAAACAAAATCTAAGATAAATCCGAAGGGAAAACTTCAAGCAAATTTAATTAATCATTCTGGTCAACGAGTTGAGGTAACTATGCTAAGGATCAAATTGACAGGGAGTAGCTGTACCAGAAAATCAAATTGGAAACAATCCAGAAGTGCAAGCAATCCACATACAGAGGCAGTTCTAAGAAACAAGCAGGAAAAACGCAGGTTAGAGATATATTATCCTTTATTAACATAAAACTGCATTTTAATTTTTAACATTTGCTATTATTTATGTCGAAGTATTTATAAGGGTCGTCAGAAATATTTTGAAAAGTTATGCAAATAAAAATAAGGTCAATTGAACGTTCAAAAGTGCTTCAAGTAAATTACAGTGGTATTTTTGCTGTATTTTTCATTCAGGGGTTAATTTTTGAATACAAAATCAAAGTAAAAAGTTATTAAAATACATACTGTGCATATTCTCGATTATTATACAAATTTTGGTTACTTTCGTTTTCATTATTCTGACAGATAGGAGCTAGATATAAATGGGGTTAAACATGTAGAAAAAAATGTAGGATGCCATTTAAAATTTTTAAGTTGAGTAGGATGTGAGTGGACTGGTAAAGTGTTATAATCTTACAGTCCCTAAATCATGCTTCCCGCTTGACACCTAATAATCCCTCATAAACCGTATTTCAATATCTTTACTAATTTTCTTTATATTACAGGTGGAAACTTTTCAAATGAACACAATGTATAAAAATAGATCATTAGATTTTATGTTTATTTGAAGTATACAAATGCTCCAAAACTAAAAGTTGATTAAAGTACCTAAAGCTTATAATTTTATTATAAGTTTAAGAATAATCAACTATTGGAAGATAAACATTCGAGCAGATGGAAACTTGGTCACAAGGGATGTTACAGCATACGAGACAAAGTTATAAATTAGGTCAATTTTGGGAAGTTTGTTGCATCAAGTCTTCAAAGACATTCAATAAAAGAATCCAATTAAGTTACTAAAATGTCTTTTGAGAGTCGTAAACACTGATATAAAAAAATTTAAGCGAGATGGATTTGTAATCAGGTAATAGAAACTCGAATAAATGTGCAATGAAAGCAGTTTATAAGCAGCAGAATCTTAAATTTATCTGTTAACAAAGCAGAGAAATGACGTCATAAAAAATGCTAACCTTTATGTCAGGTTGTTTAAAAATTAAAGTATAAAATATGTAAAAGTATGTAAAAAATGTATAGTCTTGTGGTGCTCAATATTGTTAATTGATTTTATAATGTAATTGCTGTTCAAAGTATGATAAGTTAATACTTTTCAAAGTAACACCCTTACAAGTTTAAAAGTTTTGATGATTGGTCAATCGAATGTAAACTAAGGTGAAGTTATGTTACATTAAAAACAACATGCATGGACAGGCGCCAAGGGAACGGGGTGGGTGGGTAGGTGTGTGTGTGGGTGTGTGTGTGTGCGTGTGTGTGTGTATGTGTGTGCGTGTGTGTGTATGAGAGAGAGAGAAAGAGAGCGTGTGTTAGCTACCAAGTACACTGTAAAATTTCTACTATATATGTTTTAATTGCAAATATTTTGAATCATTCTTTTGAGACTTTTATCCCTAATCTTTCATCAACATTAGTTTTTGTAGTGTACGGTTTTGATGCTGTGAATTGCTTTCAGCGTGAATAGTATAACCCGAGACATGGTTATGCAGTGATTACTGTAATTGCCCAGACAGTTTCCTTCTGGCATTCCTTGGCAAAGTAGTATTTTATTATTACTGGTATTGTGTCAATGTCCATGAAGTTTGGAATTATAGTAATACAATGAACAGAAAGGGTTTGAACTTGAAGAAGCTCTTTATATTGACGATTGGTTAGTAAACGGTAAGTGGTGGTCACAAAGGATAATAGAGTCTTATGGATTGTAAGAGTTTGTCATAAAAAATGTAAATATAATTTTTTTACGCCCTGCTGTATAGCTCATATTATAATACTCGGGCTACAGGTGAAGAATAGTTATTTATTATACAAGGGAAAAAAGTACTAGATTTTAGCTCAGGTGAGTTAAAATCTTAAATATTTACCGGTGTATAATACATTATTTTTTCTGTGACAGGCAAAACGATGATTTAACATTGAAAAAAAAATTACAATATGTTAGTCAAAAAATCAATCGAAGTAAAATTTGAAGTTTCAAACAAGTAGGCTGTTGTACTTATAGGGACAGTTAGACTTGCGTTGCTATAGAGAGCCTTATAGTACTCAAATATCTATCAATTTAATTCTGCGAGTGGTTTCAAAAATTGCGTATTTAAGTCGTTTATATAGGTTGCTTTGAATATTTAGAAATCAGAAATGGACAGTTTTGCGTTTCACGTCCACACAGGTGTTGCGGTTACGCGACGAAGTTATGATACAATGTTATGTTACACCCGAATGTTACAAGTGTGGACCCCGGCTTTAAATTAAATATCTCCGTGTTCTTACTTATTTGCATGTACCTGGGAAAAAAGTACTCCTTTTTTCCCGAGGAAAAAAGTAAATTCATAAAAAGTGACATTTTGTTACCTGTCAAGAAATATTAAATGTTAAATTTGGAGGATAATGCGGGCGAAGATGATAATGTGGGTAATTATTGCTAATGCTTGTATAAATTTTTTATTTATTATATTGTTTCACCCAGATACTAGCCAAAAACGTGGTCGTCGGCGCAATGCAGTAATAAATCAACCTAAATCTGTAATGGTTGCTAGATCAGGTACAATTTGGAAATGTAAGCCTATAGTTCGTAGAAGACAAATTGCCGACAATATAATAAAAGAAAAACCTGGTTTAAAAAAAGGAATTACTTTCATAACAGACCTTGATTCTTGATTTTTTTGTGATGACGCGATTGAATTGGTTGTGCAACATACTAACCAAAAACTTCTGAAAGCTTTTTTCCCAAAATCTTCTTTTATTCAAAGATCTGGCTAATTCGAAAAAGAATAAATACTAGGTTATATGGGTTTTTGATTATAGCTTATGTAAATAGACAAAATAAAGATCTACTTATGGAACTATTTACAGAAAAAAATTTACCGACTTATAGAACAACGTTTGCAAATATCCAGCTTCTGTTGTTACGAAAATGTATTTGCTTTGACGATCTTGTAACTTGCAATATTAGAAAAAAAATGACAATTTTGTAGCAGCATGAGATATATGAGACCACGCAAACAAATTTCCAAACTATCTGGCTTCATCGGAGTAGCTAGTGATAGATAAAGAACTTATTAGGTTTCATGAAAGCTGTAAATTTCAAGTATATATTGCTACAAAAACTGGGAAATATGTAATTTTAGCTAATTGTTTGTGTGACTCAAAAAAATATTATTGTTTTGCTGCAGAGCCATATGTTGGAAATATTCCTGGTCAAACTAAAGATTATAACAGTGGAGCAAATGTTGTCAAGTGTCTTGTAGCGTTAGGAAAGCTGTAAACTAGTGGTCGTAATATTACAATGGATAGAAAATTTACGTCATATTTCACTTGAAGTTGTATATGTGTTTAAAACCGCAAACAAACACTTGTTTATGGAAAGATTACTACTATTGTCGGTGTTGCATAAAATAGAACGAACGGTGGAGGAAAATATAACTTCTGTTTTTCAAAGAGAACGAACACATTTTAACCAAAATGCACCACTTCTATTACACCCAACAGAACTTCTAACAACACCAAACTAATATATCTTAAATTACCTCTAAAACAGAATTACATTTTATATCACGAACTGTTTTTATAAACCAACACTGTACGAATGTCAGGAAAAAACTATTGCAGACTCCAAGCATACGTAAACAAGTTTTCCTGTAATATAACAAACTAGAGTATAAACATAAATACTCAAACCTTGAATTAAATAAAGAACGAGTACAATTGGTTGCTAATCTAAGCAGGTTAAACTTATAGCAAACGTAAATTAAAATAAATAAAAACTGAAAATATTTTTAAAGGTAGGAGACAGTAATGGTTTTTTTTAATATGAAACAGAACGTAACAAGTTGTTAAAAAATATCTCCATTAAGTGCTTTTCTATACATTAAAGACATAGCGGCATTACGTGAATCACGTAAGTATTACAGACGTTCTGAACTTAAATACAAAGCACCATCTATTTTATTGCTTCAATTGAGTTTGAAAATATCGAACCACATTAAGAACACATGATAAATTTATGTCATAAATTTTAGAATAATATTTCCATAGTGAAACATCGAACGTTTAAAGTAATTTGTTAAAATAAATGAACGTGCAAAAAAGTTGATTAACTTACCAATAAAAAGACATACGACAAATATTTTTGAAAAAAATACCAAACTTGAAGTTGGAAAGTTAACTTCGTTAAAGCCTCTTCAATAAGTAGTGTACATCGTGAATACAGAACGCATTTAACAAAAATTATGGACAGGCAGCAAATTCAAAAATATTAGTCCTGTATTTACTTAGGTCAAATTTCTTCGAAACTCGAAAATGAGATTGCTATATGTACATTTTTATACGGCTTCTCACTATAGTTTTAATATTCCCAAACAACTTTAATTTATTTTATCTAGTTTTATAAAGTGTAATTAGTTCACATTATGTCGAATAAGTTTATATTAGGTGGAAATAGTTCACATTTTATTCTTATAATTGCGCTAAAATTTAAAAATAATTTAGTATTTTTAATAAAAGAAAAATTACAGCCCTTGTCTAAATTTTACAAAAGTATAGCTATACGGATGCCGCTTTTAACTCGCAACATTCTGTTCAACCTGTCTGTTGGAACGGAGAAGAACGAGCGGTTCTCTATACAGGTGGCAAACACAAGCATATATTTGACCGCGTGTCTGTATGGAAAACAACGAAGGTAATGACAAACTTGAACGTTGACTTTTAAAACATGGCAAGTATATTATTTAAAGCGTGCTCGCTTTCTAGAATCACATGAGATTCACATAGAGTATTACAATTTTAGTGACGGCGTTTAAGAAAAATAAGCGTGAATATTTATTAAAAATTGGTACGTTACAACATGGCTAGGTTTAAGCAGTTTGTTGTAGTCCTAAGGAAATGTTTACAACTATTATTTTTAAAAGTGTACTCAAAGAATTAGTTTACTCTAGAATTGTCAAACTTACGGCATGCAATTTCTAACTGAGTATAAAGTTTCCATGAAATCCAAGAATATAAGCAAAAGTTCTCTACAATCTCAATAAAAAACAAATCGCTCTATGGCAAAAAAAAATCTTCATCACGTGTAGAAATAAACCCTCGGGTATTAAAGCGAAATTCTGGAACTTCGAAGGTTGTTGATCATTAGAAGTAAGTATCCTAATAATATTGAGGACAAGCGAGCTAATTTGGACCATCAAACCAAAGTTTAGAATAAAGTAAAGTGACACTAAGTCCGTTGGATTGTGTGAAGCATTAACGCATTTACAACGGCTAATTTTAAGATTTTGCATTCACGAAACTATCTGAATAAAAGTTTTGAGTAAGTCAGGAGACGTGCTTATCTATGAAATAACAATAGTGGAGTTACACCAATAAAAAACTTTCTCAAAGTGTAGGTTACCAGACATAATCATTTTGTCCGTAAGATCAACTAAAGGAATAGTACCACATAGTTCAAGCCTTGGAATCGTAACACGTTTTGTAGCCGCAATCGTTGTTCTAGCTCAAGAGAGGATTGCAGTATTATTTCCAAGAGTGGCGGTGCAACGTATAAAATTATAGACTCTACGTGCATCTAAGAACAAATTTTACAAAATATATCTGGTGAGTTAATATGGCCATTTACCATATTGTATAAATAGCTGAATACCACAACGATTGGCAGTTCTTAAAACTTTTTTGCAGATTAATATGAATCAAATTAAATCAGTTTTGCGTTTTTGATGATACGTGTAATTTTAACGCACTATAGCTTATATTGGTCATTTATCATGAAGACTGCACCATGTTAAGGATAAAATGAGTGGTAAGTTAATCAATTTCGATTAGCACTGAAGGAACGAAGACTCCGTAACAATATAAGGATGCGTCGGATAACTGCAGCGGTGCGGAAGTGGGTCCCTATGGAAGAAATTGTGAAGAAAAAAAAGAAAAATTTAAAATAAAAATAATAAGGAATTAAAATAATACATAAAAGGGCTGAAATACTAAAAAAGGCTGTTACACAATTACTTACCTAAAAAGATTTTCTATTTGTCATAATTAAAGGGCGCTACACGTCTGTCAAAGCAATCTTTTTTGACACTGCCCCAACGCCAAAGACAGTTATTCCGCATAGGTCTTCTTTGCTTCGGTTCCTAAATACTTCCCATATACTTTATTAACGTTCTCTAAAACATCTTAAAAACACTCAAATTCCTGTCAAACGAAATAAAGTTAAATATACAATTGTAATTATAATAAAATTTTTGCAAATTTATCCTGGTGACTATCAGCTATATACTAAAGCTCTCTATTTTAATCTGATATCACTAGGTCGAGTATTTCTTCTTTAAACTCCAAGCCCAGGGTAATGTCGGATGGAAAACGGCTATAGACAAAGAAAACTCTTAAGGGTTAAACGGCTAGTAGAGTGTTAGCTCTGGGTAGATCATGAGCATGGGTCATGGGTGGATAACTGACCAAAAATAGTTTTAATAGGCGCCACCGTATTTTTTAATACAAGTGCCAACAAAATTTAACTGTGTTTGTATAAGGAAATGCGGAAACCTTATGTTAACACCACTATCTTAGCCATAAAATTTGAATTTCACTCTTTATCACACACTTACCAAAACATCAACCACCAGTTGTTAAACAGTTGTCTCAGCTGTACCTGTGAACAAACAAAAACACCACATGGACACCATTTGTGTCCTTAAAAGCATATGCCCAAAAATATAATAAGAGAATTTAAACATCTATGAAATACTAAAGGCATTTATTTTCTTCTCTCTATCTGTTTTTCTTAAGGAGGATTTGCTCTAGTTTACTTTTTCATATTTTAAATATTGAATAATAAAAACGACTTTATGAAAAACAAAAGGAATTCTATTCATATGGAAATCTGACTATATTCATGCGACTGCAATACATATGTTTACTATCTTGTCATTAATTTTTATAAAAAAAAGAATTTTGTATAATTTAACCTTCAGAATAAATACGTATAAATTAATCGTTTCTATAAAATTTAGTTTAAGCAAATATGTCATAATTTATTAGTTCCTAACTGATTGATTGGGGTTAAGGAGGTTGATATAAATGTGTGATAAAAATATGCAAATTATAATGAAGGACCAATTGCTTTTATAGCAATAACGATAATGGTGGAGCGGTTATGTAATAACAAACAAAAAACTACATCAAACTACTTAGTAAAAGGGTATAAATACCTTAAGTCCTGCGCCGCTGGGGGCAATAGACACTTTCACGCACAAAAGCTTTTACGGAGAACCAGTAACACGCTCGACCGGGTGTCGGTCTCGCTTTTAAAGCTCTAACACAACCGTCCTTTCAAGGGTTCGAAGGCGACTTGCTTCTTTAAAGGCTCGAGTACGACTGTCACTTTATGCACTGTTATTGCCGGAATATAAAATGTTTCACTCAAACTGTAGGATGCACGCACAAAGTATTTATTGTCACAAAATACCGAATTGTTCGATGACGACGTAACATACCGCCCACCAAATTCATAGAATTTTGAAAAGGAGGGAAGTAGGTTGGGTGAAGGAAATCACATGGGATTTGACCTTGCTAGGAAAGGAGGTAACGAAAGATAGGGTGGTGCACTACAGCGAGCGATATTACCAACTATGCAAAGAATAAAATATATATGTAAATAAGCAAATATGTAAAAATAATATACTACTATACATGTAAAAATGTGTATATACATCTAAACATAAAATAAAATTAAAATACCGGTAGCGGCGATAGTTTGACCAAAGGTCGTTTTAATGTGCCATGTGCAGTTTTGATCTGGGTAATACGTGCTGCCGGTAGGTCTCCCATAGGAGGAGTTACCAGGACCGGTTTGGTACGAAAACATCCATGACATGATGATAAATAATTTCTGATTGAATGTTTAATAGAAAGGATCCAGAAATTCTGTTGGATAAGATACGCTGTGGTATTAACACCGGGATGGCAATACCTTTCATGAGTTGACAGAATGATAAGTTCGGTTAATCGGTGCCGCTGAGGCAATAACGCAGGAAACTTTTCGGAATAGGAAAGCGAAGAATGTGTCAAGCGCCCACCTACTCTTAAGATGTTTTGTGGATCAACAAATGGAGAAAGTTTTCGCAAGCTTTTAGGTAATTTACGGTTTGCCTTAATCGAAGCTATTTCCTTTGAAAATGTAACATTTTGTACATGCCGAACGATAATCATGAGAGCATTGTGTAGTTCAATGTCTGTTAAGGGACCCGTATGACGTTGAGCCATGGGTTTAGAAAATCTATAAATGTAAGCCACGATGCCTTGGATTTTATATAACGATGAAAAGCGACTTAGTAAAATGTCAATGACGTTTGGATCTGTTTGAGCGACAAATGTTAGGATCTTCTTTCCGTAGTTACCTCAGCAATTGAGGTTGACAATGTTGGTTGAGGCGGCCACGAGTCACTAGGGTAGTGAAGCCATTCAGGCCCCGCCCACCATAGCGAACATGAGATAACCGCGCTTGGCATTAATCCCGAGATGCAGGATCAGCCGGATTATGCGAAGATTTAATATAAAACCATCGGCTAGGTGCAATGATTTCTTGAATGTGGCTAACACGGTTTGCCACAAAAGTTTTCCAACGAAAAGGTGGAGAACGTATCCAAGTGAGAGCGACCGTAGAATCACTCCACGCTGAAACATCGGAAATGTCAATCAAGCCTTGATAAGAACGAATGGTAAAAGAAAGTAAATCGGTTAATAAAACGGCGGCACATAATTCCAAACGTGGAATTGAAATGCGCTTAATTGAGCTACTTTTGTTTTAGCGGTTACAAATTGTACAGTTATTTCTCCGGTAGTTTGATTTATGAACTGAAAATACACTACCGCTGCATACCCTACCTCGCTAGCATCGCAAAACCCATGCAAATGACAAGTAAAAGGATCCGAAGGGGTAAACAACGTGGTAACTTTAATGACGATAATAACGGCAACTCTTCTTGGTATTGCTGCCATTGAGACGAAATGTCTGCTGGTGGGATGTCATCCCAATTTAAACCTAACATCCACAGATGCTGGATTAGGCGTTTTGCAAAAAGTGTTAGTGGGGCTAAAAATCCTAATGGATCATATATTCTGGCAACTTGTGAAAGTATGTTGCGCTTTGTACATATTTGGTTTAATGGTTTAACCCGAAACGAGAAAATATCTTCTGTAGGTGACCATTGAAGACCTAATATTTTATTGATTCGTCAGAATCGAAATCGAGAGAAGTATATTGGCAAAATCTGACGGAATGTCCTCCAAAATAGAAACTGAATTAGAACTCCATTTTCGAAGTTCAAAACCAGCCAAATGTAAAAGTCGGATAAGTTGATCTTTAATTTCGCGGGCCGATTGTATAGAATCTCCACCGGCGACGAAATCATCAATATATAGATTTGACCGTATAGCCTCAGCGGCTAACGGAAACCTTTGCCTTCGTCAATGGCTAATTGCTGAAGAGTCTTTAATGCTAGATAAGGCGATGACTTAATACCATAGGTCACTGTATTAAGCTGATATGTCTGGATGGGTTCTTCTGCGGAGAACCGCCAAACAATTAATTGAAACTTTCGATGTTCTTCGGTAACCAAAATTTGTCGATACATTTGGCGAACATCACAAGTAAAACGAAACGATGAGTACGAAATTTCAGTAAGATTGACGAAATGTCGTTTTGGAGACTAGGTCCAGCCAATTGAGTGTCATTAAGTGACACGTTGTTTTTAGCCTTTGCAGAGGCGTCAAAACCACACGAATTTTAGAAGTATGACCTTCTTCTTTAAACACAGGGTGATGGGGTAAAAGTAATTATCGTTCCCAACGGGCGGAGAATCGAGTAATGCCATATGACCCGCATCAAGATAGTCCTGCATGAAATTGTTGTATTGGGCGCGTAGCTCCGGTTGAGCATGCAATTTGCGCTCCAACGAAAATAGTCTTTTTAGCCATCTCAAAGCAATTATCAAAACGGGCAAAGTATCGTTGAACGGTAACGCAACAATAAAACGACCGCTAGGGTCACGAGAAAACGTGTTTTCAAAATCAAATCTGCCTTTTCTTCTTCTGGAGAAGTATAAGGCTTGGATGGCAATTCTTCTATCTCCCAAAACCGCCTTAGGGTCTGGTCGATAGGATCTTCTACAGAAGTAAAAATGCTTGGACAGTATCAGACTGCAAGCTTTTGTGGGACCAATAATAGTCCAACCAAAATTGTATTTATGGCGGCAGGCTGAAGAAATTTGCCATGTATAACACCGCCATTGATGATGAACGATAAACATCTGCTCCAAGGAGCATGTCAATAGTTCCTGGAGAGTTCCAGGTCGGGTCTGCAAAGTGCAGGCCGCATAAGTGTTCCCAATTATTAGGAACTTCAACGCTAGGTAATTTGCCAGATATTGACGAAAGCACAAAAGTTGTGACTTCTAGAGATTTTCAGAGTCTAACATAGAGCGAATGGTGCAGCTGACGGCACCCTATTGACTGCTGAAGTTGTCTGCCCAAGTCCATAAATCGGAACTTGAGAACGTATGCGTGGAAGCCAAAGTTTGCTCACGCAATCGTCTCGAATAAAGCTAGCTTGGGAACCAGGATCTAAGAGTACCCTGATCGGTTTGTATCTACCAGAACGATCTTGAACTTCCACAACAGCAGTGGAGAGTAAGACAGTAACCCCAAGATTTGAATTCGTCTGTGAAGACAAAACATTTGCCGGAATAGGAGAGGCTGACTGCGTCCTATTGGCATTTTTATGCATGTGTGTAGCGGTCGGTTCAGCTGAACGGCTAGAAGCAGGTTGCGATTCAAAATGTAGCAAGGTATGATGCGGCTTGGCGCAAGTTCGACAGGAATTATAAGATTTGCATTGCATGGACGCATGGTCTGTTCGTAAGCAATTTAAACAAAGGCGTAAGCGTTTGACAATGTCGAAACGTTCTGTCGGAGTTTTCTTTAGAAACGATTGACATCTGTAAATTAAGTGATTGCCCTTGCAGGAAGGACAATGGTGCGAAAATGAATTATTTGAGTCACTGGAGCTACTTGGTGTGTCCAGTGAAACTACGTTAGAAGAAACCTTTGGTTTAAATTGAAACGCTGAGGATTTCTTAGGCACCGATGTGTGCGATGTATGGACAGTCGTCGAATAAGAAACAGGTGCGGTTGAAGAAAAGGTTTCCAACGCTGCACATTGTTGGGTTAAAAAATATCTCAAATCCTCGAAATTAGGTATTTGCTTCGGATCCGATTGGAGTTCGAAGCGTTTTCTAGTGAACGGATCAAGTTTTCTAAAAGCAAATCGACCAGAATAAAGTTCCAATGTTCAGTGGGAAACTTTAAGTTAGTTAGAACAGCAAGGTTCTCCGAAAAACAATCAATAAGTGCCCTAAGTTTCTTAGGGTCTTCTGATTTTAAAGGTAGAAAGTCTTTCATTGCTTTCCAATGCAAAGTTGCCAATAAACGCGGATTGCTAAATCTCTCACGCAAGGCGTTATAGGAAATAATAAAATTATCCCCGAAATGGGTACAGATTTAACGATTCTTAAAGACTCCCCGGTACAACAACTGATAAGATAATTTAATTTTTCGATATTGGACAGCGACGCGTTATTATAGACCAGGCTGTCAAATAAATCGATGAAAGATGAAAATTCAGTTACCTCATTATTAAAAATTTGGAGCTTTAACGGTAACAATTTTGATACCGTGCTGCTTGGAGCATTTTCGATGATTTGTGGTGCTTTCATTTCTTGCATCGTATCGAGATGCAGCAGTATGAAAAATAAGCGGAATCTACTTCCTTCCGTACAGCGTTGTAAGTTAATGAGTCTACCTCGTCACATGAGGCCAAGACAGCGACTAAAATTGTATTGAAAGTTGCATAAAGGTCATGTATTCCCCTTGTTTGAATAAGGAACAATGCCTTTAAACTTGGGTCACTTTGTATAGAATTACAAAGCTCAAATATTTCTAAAATCCGTGTTTTCAGTAATTGAGTTCTACCACATGTGCTTTCTTTGGAGCCATTCTCAAAGATTCTGAAAGGACTACAATAAACTGTTGTAAAACGGTAAAGCTAAATGTGCACTGAGAAATATTAAAATATTATGAGTTGTTCAAAGCACGAAAATGTAAAATAGGGTATAACCAATAAATCACGTTTTATGACTAACGGTTCGTCAAACAAAAGCGTGAATATAAGATGTACCGCTTAACAACCCGAGCGGCTTACCATCAAAAGCTCACAGAAACGTTTAAAACATGTGGCTTAACATATTTGCCGAAAGATGCAACTTTACAACCTTATTCCTCTGCAGATATTTTCAATATTGTAATACAAAACGTGCAATAGCTTTTAAATACAAAGCAAATCCCTTTACCTTTCTTGTTTAAGAAGTATAAAGCGATTTATAGTTTTCAGGTTGCTTTCTGTTTTATGCTGCTAAAATGAATTTAAAACTGAAAACTGACAAATTTTATATTATGAATTTCTTTGTAATTAAAACGCTTGCTGGTTTCAATTACGGCGAAATCGCTTAATTTAATCTAAAGACAGTATAAATAATGTTTACACATTTTAACCCGCTAAATATGGGCTTTAAGCACAAATTTAAAACTGAAATATTAATTAATTAAAAACTCGCTGAAATGCACAATAATATTTAATTTAGGACATGTGTAACCACAGGACTAATGAATCCGGATCGACTTATAGGGCCAATGATTGATTGGGGTTAAGGAGGTTGATATAAATGTGTGATAAAATATGCAAATTATAATGAAGGACCAATTGCTTTTATAGCAATAACGATAATGGTGGAGCGGTTATGTAATAACAAACAAAAACTACATCAAACTACTTAGTAAAGGGTATAAATACCTTAAGTCCTGCGCCGCTGGGGGCAATAGACACTTTCACGCACAAAAGCTTTTACGGAGAACCAGTAACACGCTCGACCGGGTGTCGGTCTCGCTTTTAAAGCTCTAACACAACCGTCCTTTTCAAGGGTTCGAAGGCGACTTGCTTCTTTAAAGGCTCGAGTACGACTGTCACTTTATGCACTGTTATTGCCGGTATATAAAATGTTTCACTCAAACTGTAGGATGCACGCACAAAGTATTTATTGTCACAAAATACCGAATTGTTCGATGACGACGTAACACTAACACAGGATTTTATTTTTACTATAATCATAGAAGCGCTTCCTTGACCATTCACAAAAAAAATTCGATCGTCAGGACAATAACGACCTTAAAATGTAACTACTCAATTTTAACGGTAATCTACTAAAAGAATATACGTGAATTTCAGTATCAATAAAGAGACTTTTACATGACGTGCATGTTTTTCAATTAAACAAAATATAAAATTAAACCAAGACTGCGTCTGGCGTTTAGATTCTGAATATCTCAACACATTGTGTGCTTGTACAAGTGACTGACAACCTAGATATTTATACGTTGTTTTACAAACTTTAAGAAAGTACTTTATATTTTCTGTTACTCTAATAATTAACGTAGAAAATTTCATAATAATTTACTATAGCTTCAAACACTCACGTGTAGACAAAAGAACTGCAGGTGGAAAATCACGACCTCAGCTGTTGTATTTATTTCATCGTATTAGTCATCAGTTAGATTGAAGTGTCAAGGTTTTTGTAACATCAACCATTTCCATACTGCGTAGTTAGATAAAAGGACGAAACCATAGCTGTTTACCATTAATTACTGTGACGGAAAATTATTATAATTTACATTGAAAACCGTTGCTGTAAACCTGTCCATATGATATTGCACTAAAGTGAGTAAGTGTTAGTCTAATATATTTTATTATTCTATACCAACTGTATTAAAATGATGTATATTATCAATCCATTTTCTCAGCTCAAGTTTTCTTCTTCACTCGATTAGATGCCTCGTGTTTCTGACGGGTCATCATCTTGACTTTATCTCTCGTCTACAAAAAGCGGCTTCACTCTAGGACGTTGGAGACCAAAGTGCCGGTTATCAACTTGACAGCGCTTGGTAACAAGCTTTAGAATATATATCTTCTAGAATCCATGTGTTATTATGAACATTATACTTTAATTTTTATTGGCTGAATATTTACGAATTAAATACTTTAAAATTTATTTGTTTTATTATTAATTTATTAGGCTAGGTGTAACTAGAAAAAAAATACGTTACACAATGCCGCTTCGAAATACGATTCCATTACTGGGGCAACTGGATATCTTTTACAAATGTGTGAATTAACCTAGTTTTTAGATTGTCATCATCATCATTAGGTCTTCAGTCCTGGAACTGGTTAGACGCGTACCATCATTGTTTCCTATTCCGAACTAACCTACAGATTTCCCTGAAATTTGCAGTCTACATCTATCACTATCTGATCTAGATCAACATCTATTTCTTTTTTTCTATCTCTGCTTGTGATATATCCTATACTATTTCCCAAAAATCCCTTAGAACGTATTCTGTCCGTCTATTTCTCTAATCTTTTTCCCCAGATATCCTTGTTCCCCTACTATTTCTATAACCTATTTGTTATTATCTTTGTCTGTCCATGCTATCGTCCTCATACATCTGAAGCACAACATTTCAAAAGGCTGCTACCGTTTTTCTGTCTGCGTTTCAGACTGCCCGTATTTCATAAGCATACTGTGCTGTGCTCCACACATATGCTTTCACAAATTTTTTTCTTGTTCGTTTAGATTGATTGAAAGAAAATTCAATTTAAACCTAAACTCTATTAACATAAAGTAATTGCAGTGTAAACACAGTTATACTTAAAAATAATTTAGTTTCATAACTGCACTCTGGCCAGTATTGCTAAAGAAATCCTAAAATGACCTTAAATCTAATTCATCAAAAATCTTATCATCACTTAATTTTTCAATTTCCAATATTAAATTGTATTGCGTTCTTCCTTGACGACTGGGATATCCGGCTGCCGATGGTCCTGGTATTAGAGGATGAACGTAACACGGATATCTACATTACACACAACACACATACACACAATTTTCACCCACTCACATACACAGACACACACACAAACATAACACACGGCCTCAAGCCCGCGCACACACATACACACGCACCCCTTACTGACGGTTACTTTCTTAAACGCTGTGCAAACACAAATGCCTATTCACACATTTACATTGCCTTTTCAACATCTAGATTTTCGGCTGCCGATGATCCGGACTAATATGGCAAAATCCGTTGCGGGTTCTTCCTAGATGACTTGGATTTCCGGCTGCCGATGGTCCTAGTCCAAGAAGTGGAATGTAACACGGATATCAACACTACAAACACAACAGACATTCACACACACACAACCTCTCCCACACACATACACACACATAACACATGCCGTTAAGTGCGCGCACACACACATACATACACACACCTTACGTCGCGGGGAGGGTGGCAAGTCTGCTTAAATTTCAGGTGGCAGACTACTGAAACGTTGGAACAAATAAATAAATAAAATAAATAAATATTAAATTGCACGACATTTATAATATCTAATATCAGGAAATGTCGTTAATAGCAAACATAGACACAGTTAAACACAAGATTTTCGTTATATCATTTGATTGTCCATTCCAAAACGCTAATTGTATGTTCTTTAACTGACCCTAAATTCTAAAAATAAAAGTTACATTTAAATTCCCATACTTACATATTTCTTAATAATTTAAAATCTTCGAAACTTCCTTGCACGATAATATTATGCTTAAGTCATAACCAAGACTAACTACGTCAGTAAAATATCGTTCAATAAAATAATCACTTTCATGTTCATTTCATTTCCTACTTCATGAATATCAACCAATTTACATTTAAAATTTACAGATAAATTATAAAAAAGTATAAACATAAACGTTTATAATATTATTCACTATGTTATCCCAATTTCTTAAATCTGAGAATCTCCAGAGACATGCAGTGTTTCAATTTCAGCTAATCAACTACCTTAACTCAGTATAATCCACTTATTTGAGTTATCTATGCAGGTGGCCCATTTATTGCGGCACACGCGAGTATTCAAAATCCCGCGTACAGAAAAATATTCCTTGCTAAAGTTACAAGCACAGTTCCATGAAAACTCGCGTATCGTTTTAAACTTTCCCCTGAAGAGAAGGCACCATTACATATTTGAAGTTGGTTTCGTTCAACGTTACTTTTAACTAAACCTCGTATCAATCTACCAACTACGCGGTCACGTTGATCATATTAAGTTTTGGTATGACTACATTTTCAATGTATTTTTATTACTGGTTCGCGTGGAATTACTTCTTAATGTCGTTTAATTACCCCCTCCTTCTTATGTTGTGTCCGTGAATTTTTTTTATTATAGTACAGTTGGATTTATGGAATGAATCTTGGAAAGCACTTGGGAAATCATGGGATTTACATAGGTTAACATACGTGTTTTTTTTCTGTTCAGTAACATAAAATGAATATATTGTTAATAATTGTATCAAATGATTAAATTTTTTGCAAAAGTTCTTCTGTATTTGAGATGTATATTAATAAATTCAGCGTCATTTCATAATTCTAAAGCTTGTTTAAAATAACGTGATTTCGCTGTGATATTTGACTGAGACAAATATTTTGTATATCCTTTTGTAGTTTAAACTAATTTATTAATCTGAGTTCCCTCCTAATATGTATTTTACAATAAATAACTGTCTGATTTCGTAGATTGAGTTTATTTCGTTAATAATACTAACTGTCCGCGCTGAAATTATATTCTCTAAAATTCTAAAAACTGAAACATCATGATTAATTAATATTAGCTAAATATGAAACTCTAACAAGAAAGAACAGCGCCTATGAGGAAAGACAACAAACAGAACAAGAAGAAAATTGTTGAAAGCATGTGTGGAGCACAGCGCAGTATGCCTATGAAATACGGGCAGTCTGAAACGCAGACAGAAAAACGGTAGCAGCCTTTTGAAATGCTGTGCTTCAGATGTATGAGGACGATAGCATGGACAGACAAAGATATTAACAAATAGGTTATAGAAATAGTAGGGAAACAAGGATATCTGGTGAAAAAGATAAGAGAAATAGAAGGGCAAAATACGTTCTAAGGGATTTTTGGGTAATAGTATGGGATATGTTACAAGCAGAGAAAGGAAAAAGAGGTAGATGTTGACCTAGATCAGATAGTGATAGATGCAGACTGTGCAAATTTCAGGGAAATCTGTAGGTTAGTTCAGAATAGGGAACAATGATGGTACGCGTCTAACCAGTTCTAGGACTGAAGACCTAATGATGATGAAATATGAAACATACTATACAAGGTGCCTCAAATTTAATTTGCCTATTCAACCTTGCTAAAATTTCCTTCCTATACAATTATATAACTAGCATAACGCGCCCGCGTTACAACCATCTACATAAGTGGGAGTGCATATTAATATTTGTAATAACACAGAAAACGATTGAATATCAGTTGTGCGTAAGATTAAAGGTGCTTATTTTTCGTAACAGGCAGTTTCCTCAAAAATTACCTCTTCCAAAACTGTAGCATCTATCGACTTTCTTAAGTTCAAACAAACTATTTGTGTTAGCTCTTACTTGATTCTACTAGACTGTTATTTACTACGCTCGAAAAGTTTTAAAGTGAATTTATAATATGGCGTTCTACACTAAGTTTCTTCAACAAATTAACAAAAATACCCTCTTCTGTTTATTAATAAAACATAAGAGCCGAGAATCTGTGTAATTTTCCCTTGAGTATAAATTCTAATTTCAATTAAAGTTTTAATTGTATTATCCCCAGTTCTGCGCTCGATTATATGAAGCAACGCACTTATTATTCTCCAAGTTTTGTTAAAGGCATATTACGTGTAAGATAGTCTTTAATCGGGCGTTTGATAATAAGATTTTAATTTGCTTCATGCTACTTTATAACGACCTTGAGTAGTTTTAGTTTGATATTTAATGCACAGATCGTTTGGAGGTGTCTAGAAGACTGTGTTTAAAACAACAAGGAAGGGACTTCACGTGGACCTTAGCCCTGGACTAGGCGTATGGCATTAACAAACAAGAAGGGACAAGTGTGTGACAAATGTCACCCAACCTTTTCAAGCATATTGTGACAGCTGAGACTTGAAATAAATTTATTTAATACAAAGTTCTATTAATAGTAAATAAATTTTTACTATTAAAGTTTAAAATAACAATATTTTTTAAGAGCTTAATTTGACAAAAATACTCCTGTTTAATTTTTATTCGTAGCATATAACACAAATGTTCTATAACCACTGTCCATATTTTACACAAAATCTTCGCTGACAAAATCCTCTATTTCCTCAGCTGTGTAAAGTTGCCCCCATCCTCGTTTGTTAAATTACAAAAAAAGAATGTCGATTGATAGTGTTTCGTTAGTGCTCATTAGTGCTTCAAAGTTCTTCGTTAGTGCTCCCAAAGCTTCCTAAAACCGGGAAAAACCGTGAGGAAGGACCACTTAACGGTCGAATTATGGATTTTTAAAAACAAAATTGCCTATGGGTAGTGCTTTTTAGTGCCGTAAAATTTATTATTAGTGCTCATACGATACCTGAAGAAATGAAGAACAATGTAGTGGGAAAAGCTTAGCGGTCAACTTTCGTTTAATTTTTAAAAACAAAAATGCGTATAGATAATGCTTGATTAGTGCTCTTTAGTGCTTTAAAACTCGCCGCCGAGGTTTCATGGTTTCGGAAAAACGGGAAAAATTCGGAAAGGAGCGGTAAATTAACATTGGACTGTCAGATCTCTAAAAAACAAAAATACCTACAGGTAGCGCTTTCCTCGTGCTCTTAAATGTTGTAAAAATTGTTGTTATTGCTCTCATTGTTTCCGCAAAAATCATGAAACATTGTAGCGGAAAAAGGCGTAGCCCAATTATTAAAGTTTTTAAAAGGCAAAATTGTGTGTATATAGTGCTGCTAGCTTTGGTGCTCCTTCGTGCTTCAAAGCTGATTAATAAGGTTTTAATGGTTTCCGAAAAAATTTGAAAAACTGTGGTCAACTTAACGGCCGACCATAGATAGTGCTTTATTAGCGTTTTATGAGGCCAAAAAATCAAAGGGAGCAAAAATGTATTGGTTAGTTTTTAAATTAATTAACTACAAACACATAGTGCTTGGTTAGGGCTTTTTAGTGCTTCAAAACACATTCTTTAGGATTTCATGGCCTCCAAAAAAAACGGGAAAAGCCGGAGGTAGGAGGAAACTTTAGGATCGATTGTTTTAAAAACGAAAGTGCTTATAGATAGTGCTTCGTTAATGCTATTTAATACTTCAAAAAATATTACAAGTGCTTTCATAGTTTCCAAAAAGAACAAGAAAAATCATTGGCAGAAAAGCGTAGCAGCAGGTTCTTAAATTTTTTCAAGAACGAAATTACCTACTGATAATGCTAGGTTAGGGCTCTTTAGTGCTTTCAAGTTCATCATTTAGGCTTTCATGTTTTCCAAAAAATACGAGCAAAACCATGAGAATGGCCAATTTAAAAGTCGACTATCAGATTTTTAAATATCGAAGTGTTTGTAGGTAATGCTTTGATAGTGCCTTTTAGTGCCGCAAAACTTATTGTTAGTGCTCTCATAGTTTCTAGAAAAACCAAGAAAAATAATAGCGGACAAAGTGGTGTACGGTAAATCTTGATAGCGCTTCGTTATTGCTCTTTAGTACTTCAAAGCTAATCAATAAGACGTGGTTTTCAGTTTTAAAAATATTTACTTAATTAACAAAGTTTTAAAAAAATGTTACATCATGACACATTTTGCAGTTTATCGGAAAAACTAGAACACGCTTTTATTATTTTATTCTAAAGTAATTGAATATCTATTTTCATCACATTTTACATAATCGGAATGAATTTTAAGTGAGAGAGTTTGGTATCGCTATCAGCTGTGTGAAGACGTGCAAAAATTTATGTTCGAATACCTGAGCCGAGAAAAAAATTATTGAATGGAAAACGAAATAGTAGACCCATAGAAGTTGGTAAAATCCTACTGATTGGCGATGATAATTCTAAACGCTTAGACTGACCGTGGATCGAATGAAACATCCATTTCATTGAAAAGAGTTCTCGTCTTTTTAATGAAATAGATGTTTCACTCGACCCATCGGTCAGTCTAAGCGTTTATAATTATCATCGCTCCTTGTTCGTTTGCTAACTCCGAATAGTCGATAATTGAGGCATATACAACGTCTGTATCCTATGGAAATGACGAAAACATCAAAGATGCAAGTGAATCCGTGTAATCGAGTTCAGAAATTTCCCGTTGCATGCAGTGACGGTAGAAAAAAAAGTTGCTGTAGATTAGATGTATATTCTCAGAAAATCGGTCAAAAATGTCGCTAAACTTACACCAGATGTCTCTAAAGTAGAGCAAATCTCTAAGAAATGTTCGTAAATTTCAAGTTTTTGGTTTTTGTTATTAAACTGAACAAATCCTACAATAATAGGTATTTGTTCTTGATGACAATATCTGAGGGTACAGTCTAATGTTATTAAACAATATTTTGCTCTGTGGAAAACGTTAATAATTTTTTGTTTCAATGTGTTGTAGAAAATTACCGTTGTTGCAATAAAAAAATCTATCACTTTCTCTTCTTAGTGCTAAATTTTGCCTGGCTAAATACTGCATCATAAAAATTTTCGGTTAAGAAAAACCGGCCAGAGTGGTTTTTCTTGATTAGTAATACAATCAGAAAGAATCAATTGTGGAACAGTTTTAGTGATTTTTGAAATTCAATTAATTTTTAGAACTTACATGTGCATATTTGGCGTTCCTGCCAATTCAAATGTTGCGATAGGTGTGACAAGCTACTAGAACAATTACAGTCGCCTAGGGGTGTTCAGTTATTCTCAAAACTTTTGTACGGATAGCAGAAGATACCGTCTTTTGTTTTAGAATATAAAAATCAAGTTCTGTAAATATGCTCATCTTATACTATTTCCTCTCGTAACATTCTTTTGAAAAACTCCTTTTTGAACGTTTTGGAAAATTAAATTTAAAAATCTGCGTCAGTCTTATTTGTGCCGTAACCTTTTTCTCTTTCATAAAAGTTTGGAAGAGACAATGCAGGATACTCGGTATTAAAATTTTTTTTTTTTCTGAATTCTACAAACTGCATTACATCATGAACCGTTTTAGATTCACTTTTCGTATCATTGCTCGAGACGATGGGGGTGTAGTGTCGATAATTATATTGATTATGAAGAATGCCTTTTATTATACGAGGGGGGGTCTGCCGCCTTACTTTCTTCAGCAACAACTTTGTGGGTTGTTCTTCCAAATATATATGCTTATTTTTCGGTTAAAGTTACTGTTTCTACTTAAGGTTTTTCTGTCTTGAAAAATCCATAAATCTTAGAAGATATTTCCGCATTTTTATCATTTTGTGATGCTTAATTTTACGATACTTCGCATCCGATAATGGTTTTATTTTATTTGGTATCTATTAATAAATTAGGTTGGCGTAGATACAAAAAATTAATGTTTCAAATCTTGATTTTGTTCAATAATGATTCAAAATTTGGAAACTCTTTTACGTTTTTAGTAAAGTAAAATTAACTGAAACTCTTTAATTTCCCATCCAACTTCTTTCACATAATAAAATTCTATATAACCATTGTACTGCAACCCCAATCTTCAACTTCAACTCTGTTCGAAAATCTTAGCTCAAGGAAGCTCAATAGGATCCATCCTATCTCCGGCCCTATGGAATCTTGTTATCAACTCCTTATTAATCCTTAACGTTCCTAACAACGAAACCTTTGCTTATGTTGATGATCTCACTTACCTTATTCACCGCAGCTCAGGCTCCTCACTTGAATCCACTGCAAACATCATAATAAACTTTATTGAATCCTAGTCTCTTCAAACTAAGCAACTTATTTCCCCTATTAAATCTAAACTACTCCATCTAAAAGACTACATCGACCTTTACCGTAGTCCTAAAATACACCTCTTAAGAATTACGTTAAACTCATTTGACTTTGTTTCCTACTTGGGCATCCGTCTCGAAACCAGACAAAAATGTACTCCCACATGACCACCCTTCAAAACTAAATTAATTTTAAATAACCTGATGTACTCCCTACAAACATCCATCCATGTTACCCTCCCCACCAGAAAACATCCTAAATCAAATAATTATTCCTATTTGACTCCTGGCATTCTGAAATAACCTCCATTTACGAAAAATATTAAATCCTATAAATCGTCCCATCCTTCTCTACGCAACAAAAGCCTTCAGAATTACCGCTACCTCTGCACTACGTACTCTACTAAAAATTTAGCTTTAGAAATCCTTTTTTATGCATCAGCTCAACTCTGTAGTTTAAAACACAATCGCTCCATCCACGAGCATGACCGTATACTACACGACGTTGACTACCAGACACTGACAACGACTCACATAAACTTACTTATTCAAAACTCACTCATATTTTTCAACGACTTCCCCTACTGACCAACACATATGACCCCCCCCCCTCCATTACACTTATTTCTGACCACGTCACATTTTTTATTCACTTTACCATCCAATTTGTCACAGGCTACGTTAAATTCTCACAGAAACCTTATTTCTTCTCCACTATGCCCCTGCTAGATAATAGACCATCCTGAAGCTGTACACCACCTAATATATGCTTGTCCTATCTCAACTTTTACCCAATACGATTTAAAACTTGCAATCAACCTCGACCCATTTTCATCTCTTTCAAGCATAACTTCTATAGCATTCTGGCACCTAGTACAATTTGACAAATTTTTAAAAGCCATCCTACTCAACAAATTCACCACTCCGTAACTGATCCTGCATTTCCTCACCACCAACTTTTCTACCACCTTGCACACAACAGTATTCAACAGCAATATACAATCCACACCAAAAGTGCGACCTGGTTCCTTAAGATGAAGAAAACGGCAAATGCCAGCTAGTTAAAACTAACATCTTGCTATTATTTAATAAAATTGAAAAAAGGCGACAGAGGTAGTTTCAGAAATACCAGCACCAGCAGAAGTCACCTTTCTTCATGTATATATCTCGTTGTAAATATTATCTTAAATATTTTACACCGTACCGGCTAGGATGGGCCATATGCCTAACTATAGTTTGTAATTAATAAATGAATTAAATAAAGGAAAGAAATAAAGAAATAGTAGGCAAGCATATAATCCTCTGCGAGATTGTAGTGTACATAAAAATGTATAAGGTGTTGAAAACTAAATAAACGTTACACGGTTAATGACTTAAGAATGTGCTACAAATGTACTTAGGCTTACGAAAACCTATTCAGCCACAACTAAAATAACATAATTTGAAAGACAGGAAATGGTCAGGTTAAGGCATTTATTTAAAATGAGAAAGTTGTGATTAAGAAAATGAAATTCAAATATGCTTTTAACTACCTTTCTCTGAAGTGTTGTAACAATTTTTTTAATGACTGCAAATCCTTTAAAATTATTTATTAAGTACGCTGCATTGTCTATTTAAATAAACAATAAAATCAGGCGATGTAAATAAATATTTAGATCGAGACAAAGTAGCCCAATCACGAGCCGAAAACTATTCAATAATACTGGTTTAGTTACTATTAGTAAACGTTGGTCGTTTGAATAGAATCATTAATGTCAGGCGATTTTGATGTTACTGGTGCGCATTGAGCAGACGATTCAGTTTGGCACGACCATTTGATAAAGAAGCACGATGCAGTTGAACTGGGTCCTTGCCAGCCACTTTCGTGTAGCGATAGGCGTTGCCGCTTAGCCAGGTGCAAGATGCACTTGATTTACAGTGTATTTTAATAATACACTCAAACGTTCTAGGATAATTTTTTGTAAGATAGCATTCAAAAGTTCAATAAATTTTTTTGTAAGATAGCGTTCAAACGCTCTATGGATTTTTAATAATGAATTGCCCAAATTTGTTAATTTTGATTGTACTAAATTTATAGAACGTACTTGGAGGATTTTCTAGTTATGGTCTTATAGAATTTCCAATAATAATTTTCTTAAAGTTTGCTCTTTGTAGTTATCAAGTTTATTATCCGAACGTAATTGTAATAATGTTTATTATGGACATTCAGTAAAGATAAGACATCGAGTTTACAAGTTCAAACACCGTATTTAATTTTCCGAATCACCGTTAAACTAACTGTCTTTAATACAAGTTAAAGGATGTTAAAAATGATGTATTTTGGATAACCTGTTTAATGGTTTGGTTTTGTTTCGATTTGCAAAGATAAGATGCACTTCAAGTTCGTGTAAATGGTTACAGTAAAGTTCCAGTATATTACGCAATAAAATGTGGACGTCAGTTGTTTGTCAAAGGATCGCATGCCAGCACATCTGGTCCCAACAGTGTAATTGTTTTAATGTAGCTTCAAACAACACTTTGCAAGGTAAGCGTTTTTATCACTTTGACATGACGACAGCTGTTCGCCCTTCTTGACAACGAGGCAGATTGTAACAATTGTAACAATCGACGATTCTTGTTTTACTGTGTAATTATGAAAACTTTTTCTGTTTAGAATTTATCACAGTTTAAATTAAGGGTTATGCATGATATTATTACAAATGAATAAGAATACCTTAATTTAATCCTAACAAAATATTTCATTTAAGTTCAATTATACCTTAAGTAATTATGAGAACTAAAATTATTAGACTTTGAAATTTTAATACACACTTGTAAACCAAGGTAACAGATCTGGAACTTTGGGTAATTAATTTTGGAAAACCTTGTGAAAATGTTTGATACATTATTGATATTTTTAATTCTTAGTAGAGACAGTCATAATTTTCTCATTCAATAATTGTGTCGAAGAAATTAAACTACCTTTGAGATGTATATTTTGTACATAAAAGTTTATTACTTAAAAGGCAATATTTAATTAAAGGACAACCATTTAATTCATTTGAGTAATTGTTTTATTTTAAACAAGTGAGTTCAAGAATAGGGCAATTATATCAAGAGGTAATAAAGCATAAATACCCTTTACAAAATTAATGTTTTTAGCCCTCACTTGACTAAGGAGCACTAATAGCACTTTCAAGAATTTTAATGCCTAAACTTGTGTTTATAATAGTGTTTAAATAATTGATATTCATTGCTATTCTTTTTCTTTATAGTATAAGGTAACAAGAGTACCCCTCTGGTGTACTTCTTTGCTATATTAATTATATTTTCTTTACTGCTCCTGCTTAGGCAGAAAATACGATATTTCTCTCTAAGGACTTCCAAGTCTCCCCTTAGGGCAAACCCGTTTTTAGAAAATTTAAGGACTTGGTGGCGCCCCTCTTGCACGCCTATTTTAGTATTATTAGAGTCAGTAAATGAATAATGTTTTTGTTATAAAACCCTCGACCACTCCTCATATGCTCTACCCGAGTAATAAACCCCTAGCTTAGTCGGAAGATAATTGAGATTCATCATCTTAAGGAGACCATAACCTCAAGTTCACTTAAGCACACCATAAGATCTCCTTGTTGGTAATAGTGTAAGCATCTATTATCTATTTGCAGATTAAACTCATCAATGCTGTGAGAACCTTGTAGATGGTATTATCGTGCCATGGAAACAAAATTTATAAATAAGGAGATCTTAAAGAACTTTTTCAAGCAAAAGTATTTTACAGCCGATTTTTAAAAGTAAACAATTAAATTCACTATTTAATATTTGTCCAGTTTGTAACGCGTTCGCTTTACGTTTGATAGAAACAATATGGAAAGAGAGGAAATTAATGTTAAACGGGTAGAATAAATACGCATGTAGCCTGTATATTATAATTTTACGAATAGTAGTGTAAATTAGGCATTGCATTTTTATTAATTTTAGTCCTATATAGAGAATTCAGAATAAACTTAAACTACAAAATTCGAAAGTTATTTTTGTTCAATACACAGTTAAATGTAACTCATGTCCAATAACTTAAAAGAAGCCTCAAAAAAGAAAACAGTAAATTTTTATAATGCAATAGTGTTAGATTAAGGAATCATTGAAAATAATTAATGATTAAATAATAATGGGTTTGCCAATATTTAGGTTTCCATATAATTAACTGATAGATAAAATGGCGTTATACACCTTTACACCTTTCATTAAAAATTATTCGGTTTAAAAGTACATCGAAACAATTTCAATCATCGTTTACAATGTATCAAAATAAGATAAAAGCAATGTTATTAGAATGTGGTTAATTACACAAATATAAACGATGGCTTTTAGGGGAGTTTACGATTATCATGTAACACATCATCATATCCGACATACTAATTAAATACAATACAATCTTAAAGGATTGTTGAGTAGTTACGATAACATTAAACACGCATCAAGCCACATATAATCACGTACTTTTTTGCATGATACTAGTAAACTTATTATGAGGATCGTATTACAATGACATACTCCTCGACGACAAGAGAGTGGAAAAAACGACCAAAGCTAAACAGTGGATAAAAACGATTAATTCATTACTCGTGAGCCGGTAACGAGAAAACATGTGAAATGTTGTCAATGATAGAGGAACGGCAAAGAACCGCATTGGCTACGAGATTAACAACTGGGCGTTCAACGTCGTAATACATGTAAATAAATCGATAGAAACTCGCTATATAATTTGAACAGCTTGACTCCAAACCAACTTGGTTAAAAAATAAATGATTCCTTTGCAGCGTACACTCAAGCCTGGCGAACTAGAAAGTTTTATTTAAACTGGCATCAAACTTAAAGTTTATTAGGTATCAATAAATGATTTTTTGTTATGCTGGTGGCATGAACTATAAAACGTCCACCAGTATTGTAGGTTATAGTGTTTACTTTATAAGATTTACAAAGGCTGGATATTGGAATTTAATTCGACCATGTTAAGAATGTGGTTAGATTGTTATAGATAAAAATTAAATGGTATAGCCAATTGAAAGTGACTTGATTCATATAATTAGAAATTTGTGTATGTGTACCTGATCAGAGGAATAGTGATATAATGCTGTATTCAAATGGGCTTAGGTGACTCACTAAGATAAAGGTGTTTCTTCCGTTATTGAGAATATAGATCGATTGTTAAACGAGCTCCATTCAATCAGGAGGCCAATCTAATTAAAATCCCTAGCAATACTCGTCGTCCAGAAGATTATCACTAGACTAGACCGGTGCCCGTGAATTAAGACTATATTGAAAGTTTTCTAGGGTGAGTGTTTTTAGTAGCATAGCTTAGTAATTCAATTTCCACGTTATATTTATTTCACTTTATATGGGAACCCACTTCCTCAATACTGTAAATAGTCCGAGCACCCTTAATTTTTTAGGGGTTTCCAGCCCCTTCTGAGCATTCAAAATTTAGCAGCTTAGCGATCTTTTCACCCGTAACAATTACTAGCTCTAGTATCCGTTTATTTCTTATGGAAACAAAAACATAAACACAAAACACCCTTTACAGAAACGTTGATAACAATAAATGTGACAAAAAGCAGAATGTTCCATATAGTGTCCCATCGATATCAACCAATGCAACAGTCCAATTAATTTTATAATTTTCGGAAACTCTTTTAAATTCTTTACAATGTTAAAAAGACCAAATTTATGCTAGCCGTTTGAGTTTTTGTTAGAAATATTTTCTAAAAAAAACATATTTTAGGGAATTATTTCGTCAAAAAGTGCCGCCAATTATGGGGTACTACTTTCAACACGGGATTAGGGCAGGTACTTGTGGCATCTTATGACGGGTAGTTGTTTCCTCTGCACCCTCTCTTTTTACAGGTAGAATGGGTGTACAACAGAGTCTAAACAAAACTCTGGCGGGACTAGCATCGATCGTTTGTGGCTGCGGTAGATTGCAAAAGACTATCTCAGGGGTTTAGAGAACGAAGTTAAATTTTACCCAGACAAGTTATCGGGATGCAATTTAGAACATGACAAAAGAAAATACCCTAACACAACTTATATATTGACGTTTAGTTAATAACATTAATTAAAAAATTAAATATATACCGTTATTTTCTTACAACCAAATTTTCATGCGACAAAATCACTAAGTGTAGTTTATATATCAACACTTTTAAAATTTTAAAACTTTGTTTTAGATTCTACCAGACAAGATATTAGGAAATCTAAAATTATTATTGTGCTTAGACACAATTTCAAATTAACGTTCTAAGTAAAGGGAAATCATAAATACGCTTTGTTGTATTTACCATTAGTTAGGACAATTTGAATTAGACATTTAAATTGAATATAACCTCCAAATCCACAAAAAAGGTTTCATGAAAGCTTTTATGTTTACAACTTTTAAGGTTATACCAGAAAAGCAAAGATAATATTAAAATAGTTAAGATAATAGGTAAATATAGTTATGACTATATTTTACATGCATTATTTTTTTAGATAATTGAGATTAAAAATGTAATACATACACATTGTTCCTTCACAAAAGTAAATAAGATAAACTCATACCTGTATTCATGATATATGAAAGAAAACGTATACTTAATCATTGAGCTTACAGCTTGTTTAGAATTATAGGATCTTCTTACGGTTTGTTGAGACGAACACCATCGTTATTTATTTTTTGTTGTTAACCTCAAACTTCAAATTTGTAAGAGCTAATCCTTTTATTCCACAACCATGTTTTGTTAACGGAGCAATTAATTTATTTTAAAAGATAAATAAACGTCAACATAAAATTCTTGTACGATAATAGATAATATTTGTAGGTAATAGAATTTATGCATCAGGCTCAGATAGTGTAGCATAGATAATTAGATATTCCATTAGTGAATATTTTACAGGGAAGATATATCACCGGAAGATACAGCCCCAAAGCACCCTAGAAAATAAACATGTTACAAAAACGAAGTATTGTAATATGCCACGAGGAACCTTCGGAAAGCTTTATCTGTAATCACCTTACAATTCATAAACATTTTGAATGAGTTATTCAGGTCAGCTTTCTTCGTATGCGTTAAACTAATATTTAGGTATGACATCTTGACCTTTGAAAGAACTTCTTTATCGGGAAACGGCATATGCACAAAAAGAAAGTCAGATTTCAAGAGCATCAAAATTTATTCTGGTTTTGAAGATAACCACACATTTTGAGTGAGGGTCAAACAAGAAAACTATCCTAAATGACAGATTCATGTATACACCAGTTGTGTATTTATGGACATTATTCAAAGGTTTACCAATTAGAAAATTACATCTGATTATAATTATTTATATTATTTATACAAAAGAAAGAATATTAAATTAAAACTAAAGATCGACGTATATAGTGTATTATTTTATAAGGGAAATGTTACACAAATTAAAACTAACTTGTGATTGTAAACGGTATTAATATAAAATTAAGATGAAGAAATACTTGTATAATGAAGGAAATGGCAAATTGACATGTTACACCTTTACCACAATTAGTGAATCTTTTACTATTTGAAATTAAAGAATTCTCACACGACAGCCCCTTATTGTTTACTTTACTAACGCTTCTACATGTTTTAACTGAATATGCATGTAAAAATACGTGTACGAAACTAAAATCTCTATAATCCGACTATTGTTTTCAGAAACATTTGCTGTGTGAAATCACCAACCAGTCGAAAATAAAATTTGCTTAATTCAATTACGAAAACTTAAATACCGAAATTTATTCCAAAGTTTCAAACAATGTACAAATAAATTGCTTTAACGATTTGCACATAGTCCTCACGAAACCGTTTTCCATTTTTTTGTAACTTTTGCCACGAGAAAAACATACAGTATTTAATTGAGTACAAAACCATATATTTCATGGTTACAGGGTTTCATCGGAATTTCAACTTCAATTTTTTACTGCTTTATGATTAATAAAAAATTCTGTTTCCCGTATAGCCATTGTTCGGGTTAAAGCTACTCTTACAAATTTTCAGAATAATATTGAAAAGGAAATTGAATAAAAACAATTTTCTACCTTGGTATTACGAGAGTAATTGGAAAGTTGATTTTTATATTAATCAGTAAAGCATACATTTGAAATTTGAGCAAGTGTAATTTCACAAACAGCGTTATTGGTTGATTGATTTTTGCGGTTTTCTTCCATATTAATAACAAATTGGGCATATTGGTTGTATTTAATTGAACAAGGAGGAGAATTCATAAATGTAGGTTCGTATATAAATAACAATTTCTCTAAAAATCTAATGCTTTTTCGAGATACTAAGTAATTCGATAAACTTTGAAGTTATATAGGCGTTACGAATTGAATACTACTGAAATTTTATTTGGATAATCTTAAACATTTGCCCTGATTTCGTAATCACCAATACAATGTTGGACTTACAGAAATTTCATCATAGATTATCGTATACGTGTAAAGAAATAAAGTGACATAATAGGAAACATCTGAATCTTCTCCAATGCCGTATTGTACCACAAACCAATAAACAAGCAAAAGTCCACCGTATCTTTTTAGACGTAGAAGATTGTTACGTACAGTTTTGGCGCCTGAAAATCTAGCCGGTATTCCACAGAGAAACACGATAAAGTATCCCTTACATTTGATTTTTTAATGCTCCATCCGAGGGTACTACATTGGCCGTAAGGCGAGTTTCTGTTTACTAGGAAATTTTAAATTTTGCTGAACCCTTGCTGTTCCAAGCAAGGTAGGGATCTAACGTGTGTAACAACACTCACTCACAGGACCTACATTTTACCTCCCATCTGAACCCGGACGCATTTTTGTGAAAAATGCTTGCCTAACCCTTTTTAAGCTGTTCGTATCGGGAATCGAATCCAGGACCTTGGGATCAGCAATAATACGCGAACCTGTCTGATCCACGGAGTCGCCGATGAAGTACCGCACTAAAAATTCTATTTCGATAAAGTATCGAAAACTCAGGGGGAGGAATCGTATAAGTGTTTGAAGACTGCCCCAGGGTGTTATCGTGTGTGACATACGTCGTAATCAGGAAGTACCTTGAATGCCACCTAATCATGAAATACGGGGGTTTCTAGGTCAAATCTCAGAATTAATAACCAGATAATAATTAAATTAAGGCCAAAAAGTCACTCCATAAATTATCGAGTACACTAATGCCAAAACTAGCCTATAAACGTTATCAATAAACACACTAATATACCTGTTTGGAAACGGGTAGCTGAAAAGATTCTCAAAACCAAATGCCAAATTACCTAAATATTAATTATGTCTTTGAGTAATTGCAATATGTTTTATTACATGCCGCAAATATTACCTCTACATTTGTGGTAAAACACAAATCATCATCATCATCATTAGGTCTTCAGTCCTGGAACTGGTTAGACGCGTACCATTATTGTTTCCTATTCTGAACTAAACTACAGATTTCCCTGAAATTTGCAGTTTGCAACTATCACTATCTGATCTAGGTCTACATCTACCTCTTTTTTTTCTATCTCTGCTTGTAATATATCCCATACTATTCCTCAAAAATACCTTAGAACGTATTCCGCCCTTCTATTTCTCTTTTTCCCCAGATATCCTTGTTCCCCTACTATTTCTATAACCTATTTGTTATTATCTCTGTCTGTTCATGCTATCGTCCTCATACATCTGACGCACAACATTTCAAAAAATTGCTTTACCGTTTTTCTGTCTGCGTTTCAGACTGCCCGTATTTCATAGGCATACTGTGCTGTGCTCCACACATATGCTTTCAACAATTCTCTTCTTGTTCTATGTTTGTTGTCTTTCCTCATAGGCGCTGTTCTTTCTTGTTAGATGCAGTTTGGTCACCTTCTATTGTTTTATATTTATATACCCTCTTTCTCCGACCTTCAGTGGTTGTGAAGGGATAAGGCGGCTCCGTGGTGTAGTGGTATGTGTATAACTACTACGCCCAAGGTCCCGGGTTCGAATCCCGATACGGTCCGCTTGAAAAATGTTAGGCGAGTATTTTTCACAAAAATACACCCTCGTTCGGATGAGAGGTAAAATGGAGGTCCCGTGTGTGAGTGTTGTGACGCACGTTAAAGATCCCTACCTTGCTTGGAACAGCAAGGGTTCTGCAAAATTCCAAATTTTCCAGCTAAAAAAAACTCGCTTCCTGGATAATGTAGTACCTTGGGTGGAGCATTGGAAAATCACATGTAAGGTTGTGAAGGGATAGGCGTCGCCGTGGATCAATGTAGTAAGCGTAAGACTACGGATCCCAAGGTCCTGGGTTCAAATCCCGACACGGTCGACTGCTTGAAAAATGGCAGGTGAGAATTTTTTACAAAAATTACGCCCCCGTTTGAATGAGAGATTAATGGAGATCCCGTGTGTGAGTGTTGTCACGCACGTTAAAGATCGCTACCTTGCCTGGAACGGCAAGGGTTCGGCAAAAGTCTAAATTTCCAGGCAACAAAAAACTCGCTTCCTGGCCAATGTAGTACCTTCGGGTGGAGCATTGAAAATGTAAATGAACGGTTGTGAAGGGATAGTAAGCGTAAGACTAAGGATCACAAGGTCCTGGGTTCAAATCCCGACACAAAAATTACGCCCTGGTTCGGATGAGAGGTTAACTGGAGGTTCCGGGTGTGAGTGTTGTCACGCACGTTTAAGATCCCTACCTTGCCTGGAACGGCAAGGGTTCGACAAAATTCTAAATTTCCAGGCAACAAAAAACTCGCCTCCTGGCCAATGTAGTACCTTCTGGTGGAGCATTGAAAATATAAATGTTCGGGGTTGTCAAGGGAGGTAAGCAGCCTGTGGCTGCCAAGTTCCTCCAACACTTAATCATTTACCGATTTAATATATTTTTCAATATATCTTTTCGCACAGTCAACATTAGTTGCAGATATTTCGCAACCAACAACTCGTTGTTTAACCTAATCATCAGATTTATCTGCGTTTATTTTTTTGTCGTTAGGTTTTCCGTCTCAAAACTGGTTGGACACGTACTTGCACTTATTTATATTCTGAGCTAGCCTACATAGTTCCCTGAAACTCTCACACAGCATGTGTATACAGCTCGTTCCCCTTCTATTGTTTTCTAATTTTATGCCCTATTTCACCGAGATTCAGTGAAGGTGGTTAAGCTACCTGTGGCTATCAAGATCTCCCAACACTTAGACATTAGCCGAAATAATGGTTTTCCAGTAAATCCTTTCAATGCGATCATATTTGTTACAATTTAAGTACGCTGTGTACTTGGGAGATAATGTGGTGGTTTCCCGTTGCCTTCCACATCGCGGTAGTGTGTCTTAGACTGCCATACCGACCCCTATGGTCTCTGCCAATCTAAGTACCGAAAGAGCCGCTGCCGTCTTTCGGGGACGTGTCTTAGTCTGGTTTCTCACTAACGATCCTACTACTTTGGTTGGACCTGTAGTTTGGCTCTTTAGCTCATTAGAACACGCAAGCCATTTCACCTATTCTAGTAATTTAGAACTTCGGCAAGGTGCAGGTCCATTCGAAATGGAAAACACAAATACAGAACTATTACACAATTATGTTTTTTATTACAAGTACATATAAAGATTCTTAAACCCAAAACCAAAAAACCAAGTATATCAAAAATTCCTTATCTTAATGGATAACGTTTTTCGGCGGTCAAAAACCCGAGAATAATAACAAGAACATACTATGGGTAAGTTTATAAATGCATACAGTTAAACAGGACATTTTTTTATTTATTTACAATTACTGCAGATTACAGTTTCAGAAGGTTTATTACAAGTACCTGATGAGGGATTAGTGACTGTATATAGCTTGAAAACAACTAAAAACCAATTTTGTCTTGAGCTAGATTAGCTATAATCAAATTTTACTGGGACTTCGAAAAAAGCTAGGTGTTTTAAATTAACATGATTTTGTCCAACAAAAGGTTGTCAATTTATGAAAACCCATTTGCTGATAAAATTGAAAGTAACCAATCTGGCAGGGTTTGGGCTTAATTGACTAAATGCATTCATTGGTTCAATACCTATTCTTCAAGGTTAACAACATCTACTTAAGTTGGATGTTACCTTTCTTAATGGCCATCACGAAGTGCTTTATAAAAAAATTATCTTCTCTACATACACAATTTGAGATATCTTCGGCAGAATTTGGACAAAGGAACTAAAATTGCAAATTGAAATTACTTTGTCATTTTTTCTCTATATAACATATGTAATATTTATCTTATTGAAACATTAACTAAAACAATAGAAAAGTGTTTCCATTTTGCTATCAGCAAAATTCTTATGTAAAGCTTCTTCATCCTAGGCGTCAGCGTTATACATTATTAATCAAAACAAATAAATCATAAAACTAAGCTAATTTAGAATACAAAGTTGCGATGATGATATCATTCTTAACCTTAAAAACTGCCATAATGAATTTGGCACTTTTTGAGTTTGAACAATATAAAATACATAATTAAGTCTTTTCTTAGATCAAGAATGCATGTAACCTGAAAATTATATTTCTTAAAGGAAATAATTGGGGCCAAATTGGTGAGATTTATAGTAGACTAGCTATTAAAATGAAAAATGATTATAAATACTTCAAAGGAATGTCATCGGGTTCTGAACTAGGGTCTCCGTAAGTAAGTGTGCAAAAGCGCGCAGTGCAATAGCATGCGGTAAAATCAAAAGACGGCAAATAGTCTGTTAGCCACGGTTCACGCTTCACTTTTATAATTTAGTAAAATGTAAATTTTTAAAGTAAATTATAATAATTTATTACATATTTATGCATAAAAAGAATGTTGCGTAATCTTAGATGGGATTATTACGAGTAAAAATGACGTAAATACTCCCTGCATGTTTGTTTCAAATTATTGAAATTACCAATAAAAATTAATCAGCTGATTTCACGTTAAGTGTATTGGCTACCTAAAAAAGCCGGTTCCAGGCCGCAACACAAATTGAAGGCAATCATTCTTCTAAACTTTAAAATTTTCACCTAATGTACTCAAACCAAATATTTCGAACATCGATAAATCAGTCACCTTCAATTTATGTCATAAATGTCAAACTTGAAGTTTTTATTATTTTGACAACGATCCTAGGTCATGGATCGAAACGTAAATAGAGATGATTTAAAAAACTATGAGTGGCTTAATTCCCAACGAAGATTAAGAAAAAAAAAAGAAAATGACGTTATGTTATTAATTTTGAATTACCCAGAAAGAGAGGAAATCCTGTCACCATTTAGAAGGTGCACCGGCTAACTTTCAGTGGTGAGGGAGTAGGTTCCTACAGAAAAATGATACAAATAATAAAATCCAAAATGTACATCTAACGAAATATAAAACTACCTTACAAATACTACTGATCTTGAAAGGTTTTACTAACTCTGAAGTCGATATATTTGCTATCCGGAAAGCGGTTATACCTTGTTCACTATGTTTCAAACTCTCATCACCTCCACCATTACTTTTTCAAATTAAACCTTAAGAGAACTTCTTTAACATTTCATCAAACTAAAACAATTGAAAACGAAACAGGCCCCGAGTTCAACATTGAAGTGACAATATCCTTAGCAATGCTCACCTTCGTCTATATTATAACTAACTGCAAGTAAAATACCATCTAAATTTAGACTTTAATAACAGTAAATTCCAATACATATCATTACATGTAAATTAACCCTAAATCAACAAACCTAATTTACATTCTACTGGCAAGATATTATTAACAAATCTCCAAAAAGAAAATAGTCTGAAAGTAATACTACCACTATTCTATTGTACTAATTTTTCTTCGATTGATTTATATGACATTTTAAAATTCCATTTCTTTACAAATGTCATTAATAACAATACAGAAAAACAGCGCAATCCCAACTTAATACGTAACCATGCCATTGTTTATTTAAAATGTTGAACTTACATTCTTTATCTAACAATAACTTCACGCTGAAGCTTGTTTGTACTTTCCTAAAATACTAAAACTTTCTTCGCTAATAATATTATACTTATAGAAAACCTATCTCTGTCGCTGTTTCATAGTCCATCAGAATACTTGTGTAACGGAATATTAATTTCCCATTACATAGAACAAACTGTTTCCATTTGAAATCCTCGAGCAAAAAAACCTTCACAGAGTACTCACGGTTCTAACGTCCAATTGATGCTTAAAACTCACGATGCGGTATGTGCAAAGACTCCAATGATATACCTAGTGTGCACTTCCTCGGCACAATAGATCACTTCAAAATTCCAACTTTTGTTGACAAATGGAACCAATTCATCGCCCTTTCCTGGTTAATCGCCAAACCGACACGAATATAAATTCACGATTCACGTGTTTAAGTCTTCTGACCTATACGTATCCAGTAAAGCTAATATGATTTGATATCGGTTCCTGAGGACCCTTTGCTTTGACGTTAACGACACGTTCACAGTCACTCCAACATAGTTTTCTTTTTATTCGTCCAAAAGACTCCACTTTTTGTAGATACTCGTCCGTTGTTATCGAGACGTACTTTTCTACCTTTTTTGGTCGGATACCTCGCTGAAGATCAACAATCTACGTACGTGCGCATCCGTTGTTATGAGCGCAATCCTTTTTTAATTTTTAAATTTGAAAAAATACTTTTTTCTACTTTTTTTTTTAATTTTTTTATAGGCGGCTCCGTGGCATAGTTGGTGTGCGTGTGACTACTATGCCCAAGGTCACGGGTTCAAATCCCGACATGGTTCGCTTGAAAAATGTTAGGAGAGCATTTTTCACAAAAATACGCCCTTGTCCGGAGATCCCGTGTTACACACGTTAAAGATTCCTACCTTGCTGGAACAGCAAAAGTTTGACAAAATTCAAAATTTCCAGGTAAAGAAACTGGCTTCTTGGCCAATGTTGTACCTTGGAGGTGGAGCATTGGAAAATCAAATGTAGTATTATTGACGTATCATTTTGTACTTGTCTATTTTTCTGTATTAATTTTATTCAAACTTTTTAATTTCTCACCCTTTTTTAAAATTCTGTTCTCATACTTTACGTGTCTAGTGCTTTCTTAGGGCAAAAATCAATGTTTTCAGTTCCTGTGAGAACAATCATTGTTCCCAGGCTTTATAGTCAAGACCGAAAGCTGTCATTTGCATTCTATTTGTTGACGTTTATGAGTTTGTGGTTATTGATATTTCTGAACTCCATGTGAATTGAAACAATACTATTGTAGACAATAATGTTCTGATTTTTAAAGGTGGATTTTCTAAGTGATTACGAAGAATGTAAAATCTTTATCGTTATTTCTTGCTTCATTTGTATATCCTAATTTAAATATCATAATGCAATAACCCCTTTCTAACAGTAAATTATCCGAGTCTCTATAAAATTGGTGTTTTAGCTTTTTACTACGCTTAAAAAATATTTCCTATATACCCATGTATGCAAAATTATTGCAGAATGTTGCAGGATGTCACATTATCTAGCGAGTCAAATTCAAACTGAGTTCATAGATTTGTTATTTCCTAAAGTAAAACACGAAATTTAAAAAATTATCGCACTTCAAAATATTTTTCAGTAATTTTTAATTATACGCCTGTTACGGGCAGTTCCTGCATTTGAATATTTATTAACAATTGCGACTGCCTTTTTAGTTTAAACGATTGCTATTTAATTATTTCAAATTATAATTTAATATGCTTAAATCTATCCTGTTTTGCTGTGGCATTAAAAATGTGGAATTTCTGTCATCAAACAGCGTTCGTTTTTTTAAATATGTACATTTCACTTTGTAAAATCATTTTGTAAAAAGTTAAACATGGGCGAGCTTTATGTTTCTAAAATTTGTAGCTTTTTAGCTTTTTTTACAGCTTAATATGAAAAAAAAGTATCTTTAGAAATGTTCTTGAACCACCTTAGGTGTTTTTCAAAATTTTGCGACTAATAATGACCACGTACTGTCGACATGCGCATCTACTGTAAAATGGTGAGTGGTTAAGTAGTTCTTATAAAGTTTATGTCATGTTAGAGAATTCTAATCATCATTAAGTATACCCCTGCTAATGACCAACTTTACTTACTTTACGAGTAGTACAATTTTCAATTTTCCGTTATTTTCAAAGCGAAATACGCGTAATTTTGTTAAATGTGTAAAACATTTTTCTTTTGTAGTCATATATGAATTATCCAAGTGAAACTTAAAGGAATATCCGGGCGCATACAATTACAATTTTCTTTTACCGTATATTTTAAGTTAGTTGACGGCAATATACGTTTTATATGAACTTAGGATTATTACCTGTCAAAAACTATTGCACTAGGTATTTATTTAGTTTTAAATTGCATAATAAATAAAGGAGGTACGTTGGTGGAGTTAATAATACGGCTAGGAAAACATGAAAAGCGACACGTTATACTTACTTAAATAGAATTTACCAATACACGTACTCTGTTTTCAGTTCGGACAGTGCCTCAATCCATAGTTTGTTGTATATTGCATTTTTACTTATATGTACATCATTTCCAACAAATTTCTCAATTTATTCTAACTTTACCATTTGCTTTTCAGTTTCCAGTTTTGGTGTTTCACAAAGTCATTTGTCATTAAAAGGTCTTAGCGTTGTCACCTCTTACAAGACGTAATCCATTGTTAGATGTTTTAACACATACAGAAATTGTCGACATTGGGTAAATGTTCAACCCCTCATACGTTCATTAAAGCGGTTTCTTTAAGTATGCGATTAATATAAATTATTTGGAGCGTTAAACCCTTAATCTCAAAATGACGAACGTAGCTAATAGTCGAGGTGCTGAGGGGGGGGGAGAGCATACACTGAAAGTCTACCCAAACAATGCTCCACCCGGAAGGTACCGATCAGGAACCAAGTCTTTTTACCTGGAAAGTTTTTAATTTTGCCGAACTCTTGCTATTCCAAGCAAGGTAGGGATCTTTAACATGCGTGATAACACTCACACACGGGACCCACATTTTACCTTTCATCCGAACAAAGGCATATTTTTTTTGAAAATTTCTGGCCTTACTTTTTTCAAGCGGCCCGTGTAGTGAATCGAACCCGGGACCTAGGGATCAACAGTCATACGCAAACCAATCTGATCTACGGAACAGCCAGTAAAGGAGGCTCGTACATTTGACTTTCCAATGCTCTACACGAAGGTACAACACTAACCTTACGTTTTAGATTTTCCAATGATCCGTCCTAAGGTACTAAATTGGCCAGGAAATAACTCTTGGTGTTCCATGCAAATTAAGGACTTTTATTGCACGACTACCCCACACACGGACCGGGTCCTACATATCACTTCTCATCCGAACGAAAGTGTGTATTGTGAAAAATACTCGCTTAACATTGTCCTGTATCGAAAATTGAACGCCGAACCTTGAAAATAGCAGTCATATGCGAACCTGTTTGATCCACGGAACCGCCTAATGCATTGTAATCTCTAAATTTGATTTTATAATACTCCACCCAAGACTCTACATCAGCAAGGAAGCGGGTTTTCTTAATCCGGTGATTTTGAATTTTGCTGAAACCTTGAAGCAAGGTAGTGATAATTTATGTGCCTGACAACACACACGGGACCTACATTTCACTTCTCATTCAAACAGGGTGTATTTTGCGAAAAATGCTCGCCTTACTCCTTTTCGACCGGTCCGTATCGGGAATCAAACCTGGAACCTTGAAATAGCAGTCATATGCGAACCTGTCTGATCCACAGAGCCGTCTAATTTATTATAACCCCTAAATTTGATTTTCTAATACGCCACTCGAGGCACTACATTGACCAGAAACCGACGTTTTTTTAGTTAGTAATTTTGAATTTTCTCGAAGCCTTGAATTCCAAGTATGCTAGTGATCATTTGCTGGCATGACAACATACGCACACACACGCACGCACACACGCACACACACGCACACACACGTACACACACGCACACGCACCCACACGCACGCACACCCACACGCACACACACAACACACACACACACGCACACACACACCCATACGCACACACCCTCACACGCACACCCTCACACACACACACGCACATACACACACACACACACACGGTACCCTGAATTTACTTATCATCCCAAGTAATGCGTATTTTTGTGAAAATGCTCGCCTAACATTCTTCAAGCGACCCATGTAGGGAATTGAACCCGGGACATTGGGATCAGCAGCCGTATGTGAACATATATGATTCAGAGAGCCGGTCACTAAAAGTCTACTCTTGCATCTGACTATCCAATGCTCCCCCGTACGTACTACAAGGTGCGGGAAGCGAATTCTTTTAACTGGAATTTTTATTTGTCAAACCTTTTACTATTTCGAGCAAGGTAGGGACACACGGGACTTTGCTTCTCATCCGAAGGAGGGCGCATTTTTGTGAAAAATGTTGGCCTAACGTGTTTCAAGCTCTTCGGGTCGAGAATCGAACCCGCGACACTGAAGTTAGCATTCATACGCAAACCTATCTGTTACTTTTTTTGTAAATAATAAAATTGTAAATATTTACTTGTGTAATTATGAATTTCAAAATGTATTGTGAAATGTGTCATTTTAACAAAGAAGATGTACATGATGTATAATTAATGAGTGAATGAAGAGTTTTATGTTGATCTGGAAGTGTCTTTGTCTATGAATATGTTAATGAACTTAGGTGTTTTTACCGTAGCAGAATTTTTTTGTAGTTAGTTTTATTCTTCAGGAAAGCAGCTGAGAAGCCGTGGCATACTTCGTTGCGAAGCAGAGTTATTGTAAGTTTTTGTAGGTATATAAGCAGCAGCGAAGCTGGTTTGTAGGATTTTGTATTTTTATTTTGTAGCATGCTTTGCCAATAGAGGGGATTTTAGAGTATTTATGGCCACCCAAGCGAGGATCTTAGTTTTGCAGTATTTATAATGCCCAAAGGTGGGGCTCGAATTAGCATTAGAGCTTAGATTTCAGAGAATATATATATATATATATATATATATATATATATATATATATGTAATATACGTTCTGACGTATCGTCATGAACATTCCTTAATCGTAGACTAAAATTTGATAAATTTATTGTTAAAAGATTTAGAACTTACTTACACAACTGCTGGGACATAAAAAGTTGGACCTACAAAATTTAATACACTAATAACAGATATGAGTAATTGACAGGTATTAAAACAACTATAAATCAATATTAACAAAAGCTAGCTATCTTCAATATTAACTTTTAGCAAAATTTATAAAGTGTAAAAACGAAGAGGTGGAAAGAACTTATTTACCTATTATCAAGTTGTCAATTCCTAATTACTAGAATGCGACGTCACAATTACCTTGGGT